>JAPQRN010000015.1:20506130-20540551 GCA_037367275.1 Coranthus polyacanthus
TCAAAACTTTACTCTTTCTATTTATTATACTTATGTTTTTTATCAGGACAAAAGATATTCCAACAATTATCAAACACAATTAACCAGAAACAGAGAACTGACAATAGCTATAGGTCAGTGATGAAAAAGGAAACTCTCTAAGCAGTAAATTTATGTGGAAGTGTTTGTACTACATACCTTGAACTTGGATCTTTCTTTTGGAGGAAGGAATGTGCTGCTTTAAATGTTGATTGTCTCTTGTGGACAGGGGACTATTGGTTAAAATACAGAAGGTCTTTCCGTTCCAATCAGACCTTTTAGTCACCATGGACGCTACCGAGCCAGGCTAAGTGTCTCTAAACGTGAAGTGTGCTGAGGCACTCACCTATGGGTAGTCCAGGACTTGTTTTCCCGATGTAGAAGAAAAGCAGCAGTGCTACTACTATATTTGCTAAGGCATAAACCCACTGAATAACAAACATGATCAAAATGGAGCTCAGTGCCTGAAAGAAAAACAAATCGATACACTCACATTATTCTTTTAAATATGGGAAATCTAAATGAAAATCAGCCATTAGACCACAAATAAATTATTCACAGGCTGGAGTGTGTAACCTACACCGATAAGCGCGACCCAGTGGTTGCAGAACTTTCCATAAAATGAATCCCTAATGGGTTTGATTTCAAAGCTCTCATGCTCCACTTTACCTCCAGCACCTGAGAGATTAAAAAAGGTCAAATTACGGCAAACTGTAAAAAAACACAACTACACCTAACGTCTAGAATCTCTAGTACCATATAGTGTTATGTTTCATGGGTAAAGTTCATCGATCACCTGTGCTGTGAGGCTCAAGAGCTGGGTCCTGCTTAACATCACATATTTTTGGCATGGGCCCTGGCTCTCCACTTCCACGCTGCACCACAGCTTCGTCATGTGACAGAGCTGAACCGCTGTCCGTCTCTCTTTCATCCAAAAACATGTTGCTGCTCAGGTCTAAACCAAAGCTGTCCATCAGTATCTGCTTAGCATTGACATTAGCCTTTCTGCTTCTACAGGAGCTGCTAAGCTCTTGCGTCGTGTCAGTTTTCTCAGTCTCCACATCTCCATTTGATACGGGGGGAAAGATCTGGTCCATGTCCTTGGTGAACTCCAACAGAGTGCCTTTACCCTGCGGACTCTCACCTCCACTCCCATAGTTTGGGAGAATGGCTTCAATCAACGGCCTGGAGCTTTGCCTCGTTTTCCTACGTTGGTTTCTTTTGGCCAGAAGGAGGGTGTCCCTCTTCTCCTTAGTCTGCAGCTGCAAAGTTTTTGTCACGGTGAAATAGGAATAGTCAATGAAGCTGTAGGTGAGCATGAAGTTGATGCTGACAATCGGGGCTAGAACATTGACCTGGCCAATGAAAATGAAAGCCATGGTCAACAGGCTGGTCAGACAGATCGCTGCAACGGGGGTCCTGTTTGGGCCTTTCTATTAGACAGAGAGACAGTGTAACAAGGTGATTGGTGACAGTGACATTAGAAACAGTAGTGCAGCTAGAAAAGCTCAACAATCAAAACCCAAATCTTTTACCTTTAGGGTTAAATGTTGATTTTCAACAATTTCCAAAATAACTTTACCTTGGTACAAACCGCAAACGGCAAAAGTGCAGCTTTGTCATTAATATAACACTTTTTATATGCTTGAAATATTTGTGGGCAACCAAGTTTTCACTATGAAGTTCTCAGATTAACTGGCTCTAGCAGCGTCATGCTGACCTTTCCTTTAATCGAATGTTCTGCTCAGTTCATCTGACCAGACAATAGATGTGCGTACAAGCCAGTGAAAAAGAAAGTACAATGCAATATTGCAGTGTATTCTGTTAAAATTGTCTGTTTTCATTTCATTAGATTACAGACTTACAATATGACTGCATTCTACTCCCCATTAAACAATAAAATGGGTGGTAATTTTACCCGAGGTGTATTTACTTTTACTCTAAATTCAAGAGACACACAATTGGAATTAATTATTAATAAAATTGTTTGCCTATTTTAAGCAATTATTTTTGTAATAATAATTTAGTAATAGTAATATCAAAACATTTGGTTTGTTAACCAGTTTTCTTTCACTTCCCAGGTCCTATCATCTAGTTTGTGCCTGGCGGGCCTCCAGAGCATGCAGCAAAGCTGGGCCCTGCCCGTCGCCCTTCCTGCGTTTGTTCTGAAGCTTTGATTTGGGCCAAGATGTCTAGGGCCTCATTCCAGCCCACTGAGAGAGGTCAGACACTGCTGCCATCCCGGGAAGTCTGAGGAAAACTGGGGGTGGACGGGGTCAGCACGTCAACGTGACAGCATGTGTGTGTGCGTTTAGCACCACTGAGTTGTAACTCATTACTGTAATGTGCTCAGTCCTTTCACATCTGTGGAGTGGAGTCCACACTCTATAATTAGGCAGGCCAGTCACTGTTTCCCCGAGGCCACCTACCACACCCCCCTATACATCCAGGCCACTCACAGTTAATAGGTTTCAGGACACCTATTACTGCAGCTAATCGGAGACAATATTTCTAATAAAAGCTTTTCATGACTCATGTAAATGTAATTATCGGTAGTCCAGTCCACATTTTTAGAAGGTACAGTTTACTGTATTAAGAAGCCAATAGAGAAGGAAGTATCGCATCTTACAAACAGGATTATAAATCTTAAAAATATAAAGATTATTACTGTGTACATCTCAGCCTTGCATTAACAATTTCTAGATTTTTACCTTTAATTACACGCAGCCTCCTCAGTTTCAATGCGGGGCTATTTTTAGAGTTTTCCTGCTGTTGATGCTTTCTTTCTCTACGTTATAGATTTCTGTGCCTTATAACCTCTGCGGTTGCAAACAGGAGCAAATTATTTGTCATTCAGCAAGTAAAATATCCAAATAAATATTTGGTGCGTTCTCCTGGTTGTGTTTACTTTGACTTTACTCCTGTCTATGTAAGATACTAACGTAAAGATATTAATGTGACAATTCAAATTCCTTTGTGTAAGTGAACTCACTGGCTTGTTTCTAGACTTTGTGTGATAGTTCTTTCTTAGACTTAGGGGTGAGTGTAAACACACAACCACAATAAATAGTCAATATACATCATGGTGATATTTTTCATTGTGCTGTCAATGTTCAGACATCCCTCCCTCCCTTCATGGCTCCATCCGTTCACCCACCCCTTTTCCCAGAAAGGCCAGGGCAGGGATGACTCTCTCCTGGGCAATGCACTGAAGGATCCTGGGTGCTCCGTATAGGCCGCCCATGCAAGAAGCCAAGGAGGAGATGTAGAGCCCCAGCAGAAAGAGGAAACCCACCAAGGAGACCTGGAGGAAGAAGGAAAACAAACAGAGTGTGGAAGAGGATGGGGTGGGGTTGAGCACTCACAACAGCTACACCCTGCTCAGTTCCGCTGCAGCCAGCCCCTTATGAAAACAATGAGAACTAACCACTCATGGAGAAAAGTCAAGGACATTTAAAAAGACTTGGGTGATGGGTTAAGGCTAAATTTAATGTTTTCTTTTTAGAGTTCATATTGTGGGTCAGTATTTAGTGTCAGTTACTTCATTACTGTCATGCCATCATCAACTGTCCACATGGAGCCAAACAAAGGTTATAATAATAATGTAGACATCATACAATTTAAAGAATCTGTTCACCTAGCATGCAATATACAGAGCATGATAAACTGTTGAATTACATAATAGACAAACTACCATTGTTCACAACAGTAACAGTAAATATACCACAAAAGGAGTTTCCCCATGCACCTTGAAATGATCCATTTCCAACAACTAATTCTGTTTTTGCCTTAACTTAAAGGTTAAGTATGTAAAGTTAAGGAGGATCTAATTGCAGAAATTTAATATAGTATTCAACTGTGTTTTCACTACACACACAACATTAAAAACCTGAAAATAAGAACAGTCGTGTTTTTGTTACCTTAGAATGAACCCTTCATACATATACAGAGTCCACCATGTTGCCATGTTTCTATAGCAGCCCAGATTGCTCTACTTTTTTCAGTTATATAGTGGGTGGCATCCAGCGTTAAGGTGCATTAATGGCACCTAGAGTTATTCGAACCAAAATGGACAAAACAAACACTAACGAGAGCTTTTCACGTTGTTAGTGGCCACTGTAGGGGGACGTGTGAGGTGAGGGGCATTTGGTTACAGTTTGCAACGTCGCCATTAGATGGCACTACACCCTGAACATTTAATCATTAAACTTGAGTCACATTCAAATTAAAATGGGATTGTTTGAAAATAAAGGTCCCAGGATAGGACAATCAAGGACAATCTCAGTCTTGCTCACAAGATCCTCAAAACAAAACAAAAGAGCAAAATGTTTGATATTCCGAGAGAGTATCCCTGCGTTCAAGTCGACTGTTTTATGTCTGTAATCATTTCATTGTAACAATACAGTACAACAGATTGACACACAAAAAGTCAATATTTTCTCACAGAAAATTCTTCTTTTTTGAAACAAGAACCCAGTCCGTCTGAGCTGACAAATAGCCTATTGTAAAGCAATCTGTCATGTCTACTAAATTCATCAAGTTTAACATAATTCAGCACTTTCCTCTTTCAGTTCAGTTATGTGGCCCAGTATAAAGTAAAAATAAATGAAGGTCATCTAATCCTACATGCTGACAAAGACCATCTAGCAGCAAGACCACCTATACACAACACATCCTGATGTTATTATTATTGTTCATGCATAATCACACTTAGTTTGAACTTTTTCTTTGAGTGTACATACTTTAATTCTATATAAACAGGAAAACCAGAACAAATTATGTACTACGTCGGGAAAAAAGTTCAGCTGTTGGTTCAGTTAATGAGAGACCCAGTCCTTGCAAGAACTTCCAAAACCACATCAACAAAAAGGACCTCTGGGAATTCCCCCAACTCGCCCCCCTTCTGGGACATTTATACAGGATAAGACGGAAACACAGAGATGAGTTTACCTTTTCTGCTATTAAGAAGTCGTAACGCAGTGCTTCTCTGGTGCAGATGGCCCCCAGGAGGAAGACAAAGACCAGATACAGGAACCACCTGCAGGTCACCAACAGTACATGAGGCAATATTAACAACTGCTCCTTTCCCACTATTAATAGGAAAAATGTGTCATAACTACTCAACAAGTGAGTGTCTGATAGGACCATGCTGGGGAAGTGAGAAAAGTGGAAAAGACTGAGAACAGTGAGTGAGTGATCTAATGGCACCATAAAAGTCAAATCAAAACATTTAAACAGTTCTCGCTTGTAGATGAATCACACCTCAACTGACAGACTCCGAGGTGTTTTGTTTGAAGACTGTCCCCGTCATAATGTGTACAGTAGTAACATTTTTTTTGAGACCTGCATCAAGACGCTTCACGTGATTTACTCGAGCTCCCAGTCTAAATAATATCAGTGTTTAGTCTACGTACTTTTACAGCAGCCCGGTCCTTTTAACTGTAATAGGATTTCTACACTTTTATTGTTGTTCTGGTTGTGTGTAGTTAATTGTGCAGCGTTTCACTGTGGTGTTTTTCTCTGTGTGTGTGTGTGTGTGTGCGTGTGTGTGTGTGTGTGTGTGTGTTTTCATACGAGGTGAAGACAGCTGCCAGCGTTCCCACAGGGATGTTGTGTTCAGGCCGCTGAAGGTCTGAGCTCATGTTGAAGCCTGCCATAACCCCTGACAGCACATACAAACCACAAAAATGTACACAACATACTGTAAAGGACAAAACAAAATGTGTTTTTTTGCTGAGCATATGTAGGGAGGGCAAACAGGAGGCGCACTGGCAAACATCTCTGAATTCATACTGCAATTGACTTCAGAGGATTCAAAGGAAATGACAGGGACACTTTCACCTGTAGCAGCAGGGAAGAAGACTCCAAAAACAGTGAAGAAGTTTTCTCCTGGGGTGTAATCTGGCCATGTGTTACTGCTGAGGAGCCTGGCTGAATAACCGACAAATCCATGCTCTGGAAAAAGATGTAACAGCACACAAACTGTATCATTTCTTCCAGTGTGTCAGGATAGCTGGTAACTGGTGAAAAGATGCGATCTGATCATGAGGGTATCAATACTGATATTTTAAAGCAAGTTTTACTATGTGACATTTTCATTCTTAAAAGATACCATGTGGACTTTCAGAGTTTTCAGTGTTTTTATGAGTATGTAAGGGGGGCAGTAACTGGACAAACATGCAGAAATACGCAAAGGAAAGGAAGAAAAAGACTGTTGTTGTATGAAAGGCTACAATTCTGATTAAAAAACAGTGCAAATTGAATCAGATGTGTCACAATCCTTGCATCATAATCTGTTCATGTACTCCTCTTATTCTCTTATTATTCATTCATTCATTCATTCTCTTAATTACTAGCAGTCATGGCCCAAAATGAGTTTGGTGATGTTACAACTTCCTTGACCTCTGGCCACCAAAATCTTTTCAGTTCATCCTTTCGCCCAAGTGAACTAATCTGAAGACATTCTGTCAAACTGTTCCTGAGATATTGTTTTTTTTTTTGTTTTTTTTTTAAACGTAGTGGAAACCAATTGTCAGATAGACTTTTTTATAGCGATATAGAGGACTCGACAGAAAGGATATTGGCGGCTACAAAAATTGTCACATTTAAATTTTTTAATTTCCCCACCTCTCAAAAAGAAACTCCAATGTGCCCCCATCATTACCAGACATATAAAATCAAATCAATCAGTCATTACTGTGGTTTGGGAAAAAAATTTAAAAATTCTTTAAAACGTGTAAAACGTTTTGCCAATTGTGATTCATCTTTCCACAGGCTGCCTCATTGTGCTACTCACCGGTAAGAGGAATCCCCCCCCCATACCATATCAATCTGTAATATTTGATTTGGTTGTTGTAATGCTCTTGCTGTGTATCTAGTCTGATCTCAGTCTGTACTCGCTCTGCCTTTAGGTGGTCTTGACTACGACACTGGAAAAAAACTGAAACAAAAAAGCTCACTGATAAGTTAAGTATGATGTTCTTAAGTAATCCTTCAAACTTTTGTGACGGAATGCATTGTGTGCTATAAAAAAAACAATTAAATTTGCTTTATCTCCTAATAATAACTAAATATTGTTTCTACATGATAATATCTCACAAAGAAAAAACAAAAAAAAACAAAAAACAGACTTCTTGACAGAAACGTTGAAGTACACTGTCAAAACACAGGGCAGGTTGCTCCAGTGCTGTCAGTTTGTTGAATGTGCAGGGAGAGATTGTTCTGCATTGGTTGGGGCCATTTAAACCAAAGAGTCTGAAGGACCCGCCTATGTTACAACACCGGACATTTCCCCCTTGGTTATCTTGCGATGGGAAAGAATGTGTTCTCACAGATTAATGACATGTTTATCCAAAAGGAAGTCACCACCCTTTTCAGAAGCTCAGCAGCTTCCAAGTTAGAGAAAAAAAAAGAATGGGATCGCGCAAGGAACAGTGAGTTTTGTTTTTAGACAAAAGCCAAAACCAAAAGGGCTGGATGTATTAGTTTTTCCAAGTGCACGTGTCCTCCAGCACAGAAAATTAAGGAGGCAGTGAATACTGACATCAAATGGGACTAGAAGCACAAACTCTTGTTCACCCTGTGACTCTGTGATACCACCCTCTGTTAAAAAAATGTAAAAAAAAATTGTACCAAATCCAGGGCAGTAAGTGTCCGTGTATGAACCATGTGCTCCCCACCCTTATTACAACATCATACTCCAACGTCCAACCAAGCCTGACTCTCACAGCTCTTGACAGTGAACTCTTTCTCAGCTGAGGGTGTGTAATTCGTGTGCAAAACACCATTTTCTGTTCTGAAACATTACTTAAAACTACAGAAAAAAGACTTAGACTCTCATCCCTTACACCACACCCTTTTAACAGCTAGTATTTGTATTTCAGTAAAAATTAGGTTCCTTACACTGCAAAAACAGCCATACTTGAAAGAAATCAAATACCTTTAAATGTAACCAAATTGCCCTGTATTGTGTAAAACAAATCTGCTAATGGGGTAAGCAGAGTTTGCTTGGCTTGATTTCTTAAAACTCTAATAAAAAGGTCTACTGAATAATTCAAGAAAAAAAATACAAACATTTATGTCCAAGTTGTGCTTAGTACGAGCAATGAAAATTATTCAAGACAGACTTAATATCCTTAAATTGAGAAGTGGTCACATTCTTAGAATAAAGAAACCAATCTTGTTCTTAGGATATCATTGGTACTGGTTAGATCTAGATCAATATTAGCTGGAATATCTTACGACAAAGTTAGATATATTTTCTTAAAATGAGATTACTTTTCTAATGAAACATGCTAGATGAGATTTTTCCCAGAAATTAGGCTTTATTTAATTTCTTGAAATTGAAAAGTTTTTCATTGCATGCAATATTATTCCTAAATCCTTTGCAGAAACCAACACAACGTGAATAAAAGAAAAAAAACAATCGCCATTTTGCTCCCTGAAGGTCACGATTAGACAATGCTGTGCATCCATTCTTTAGTAAATGTATATAATGTCTGACTGGCAAGTGTACTGGCCTAGTGGGACTCGTTTTTGAGCTCAGCATTCCACTGATACAGACTGGAATGTGTAGTCAGATTACAGAAGGCCTCTCCCTCTGTCTGACTGACCTCTTACTCCCCCACACTAACCAGTAAACCGCTGAGCGTGGAGTAAAGTGCAGGTCCTGATGTTACGGAGGTGGGACAAGTCCCGCTGAGATGATTAGGAACTATATATTATAGTATGGATCACAGGGAGAGATGATGCGGTCTCTGGAGGAGGAGCAGGCCTCAGATCTCAGTTCCGGCTGTCTCTCTTTGTCATTTTCCAAAAATTTGGGTGAGTCTGGTTAACACCCTAAACCCCAGACCCAAAGAGCACATTGTGGCTTCCTGTTGTGTGGAGAAAATGCTCTGATTGAACGGACAGAGTAAGGCGGGTTGGGTTGTATTTCATGAGGTCCTACTCTCAACTGTCTTACAAGTTGCAGCCACGCACACTTTCAAGACAGATCTAACTCCACCTGTCATGGCACTGCAGGAAGGGCTTGTTGTAATCAGTCACTTAACAGACCCTTGTGGCTGGGGAAATGAGGAAACCAGGTCAGACTACAAGTGAGAGTTCATAAGTGCATAATAATTCACTTATATCCTTCTACTCCTGATATTACGGCAGTGTCAGTGGGTCACTATTTTAAGCACCAGCATTGCATGAGCAGTCACCCTTAAATAGTGGGATATACTTTGACATAAGCGTTCAACGTTTTGTCTGGTCGACTTAATTTCTTATGTAAATATACATCCATTCCTCACGTTCAGGCTGCAACACATTGAAGAAAAAGTTGGAACAAGAGCAATTCAGGACTAATAATGAGTTAAAATAATAACAATGTAATTTCAAACAGGTGATGTGGACAGGTGGTGATTTTGGTACAAAAGCAGCAACCAGAAAAGTCTAGTCCTTTATGCCAGTTTGTCAACAAATGTGAGAAAATTATGAAAAGATGGGAAAGGATTTAGATACTTCACTTTCTATGGTGCATAATAGAATCAAAAGAGTCAAGGAATGTGGATGTATTTCAGTGTGTCTGACCAAGCCTGATGTGAACCAAACAAGGGTTCAAGTCTAAGCTGAACACCGCGATCTCCGATCCCTCAGACGACACCACATCAAGAACCATCATTTATCTCTAGCTGATAGAACCACATGGGCTCAGGGTTACTGTGGCAAACCTCTGTCAAGCTCTACAGTAGGGAGTTACAGTCACAAACACCAGTTCAAACTTGAGCAGAAAGGAAGCCTTATGTCCAGAAGCGACGTCAACTTCTCTGGACTGTAGAAACATAGATTGTGCTCAGACCAATCAGTATCCAGGTCTGTTTTGGGAGACATGGACGCTGTATGCTGTGGACCAAAGACGAAAAGGACCATCCAAACTGTTACCAGCAACAAGTCCAGAAGCCAGGGTCTGTTATGGTCTGTGGTTGTGTCAGTGCAAAGGGCAAACTTCGTTTGTACCATTAATGATGAAACAATGAGATTTTGGATCAACACATGCTGCCTTCAAAACGACAACTTTTCCAGGGACATTGCATATTTCAACAAGACAATGCAAAAGTATATTCTGCATACATCACAAAGGCCTGGCTGAGGAAGAAGAGAGTGAGGGTATTGGACTGGTCTGTCTGCAGTCTCCAATACACGTCCCCAATAGAAAGTGTGTGAAGTATCTTCAAATTCAAAATGCAACAACGAAGACCTTGCACACCTTAAGAGTTGTTTGCACGAAGAATGAGACAAAATTACACCTGAAATACTCTACAGTCCCTGAATGTCTTTGAAGTGTTGTTAATAGAAATGGCAACATGACAAAGGGGTAAATACTTTACTGTTCCAACTTTTTCTTTTATGTATTACAGGTGTGAATGTCAGTAATGGATGTGGATGCAAATAAAATGAACTTGACCAGACAACACATGAAGTATATTGTGTTCGTACTGTCTACGATGAAATACAAGTCAAAGTAAATTTCAATATCGCTGCCATCTGTTTTAATTAGCATTTTCCATACTGTTCCAACTATCTCTTATGTACCTTTGTATTCAAACTGTTTAAACTGGTGCTTTTAAACCTGTTTTTTCCAAAATTCCCCTTTAATCTTTTGTTGTTGGGCTGCAAAACTCAAAACTTTGGAATATGAGGCTATGTATGACACTAACGCAACTAAAAATAAACATAATATACCAATTATGCTTACTCAAGATTATGCCTTCATATAAAAAAGGCCATTGTGTGCCAAAATACAAAACACATGAAAATACAGAATATGGGTTACTTTATTCTGATTAATTTTAATGACTTGGACACCGGCAGTGATGAGCCTTGGTCTGAACCCTACATGTACACGAGGGACATGTTATCAGACTATGACTACATGAACTTGGCAGTGACTCCTTTTCCTTCTGGTTGTGCCTCTGTGCTCAGTAAGTGCAAGCTAATCTGGGCTGTTTCAGCGTACTAGGGGACCGGCTGGTCGTCTGCCAACCATGAGGTCATGACAACGCACATAGCAGCTCTTAATTGGAAAAACCTGGAGTAGCCATTATGGCTGCTTCTCCCACAGTTCTTTGGAAAGTGCAAAGTGGCCTCTGCTAACTGTGCCATAAAGGCTGGGAGTGGTCAACCAGCACAGGTTAAGGGTACGATGAAAGTCTGATGGTTTAAGCAAACAAATGTACAAGTGGTTAAATTAAGTGGTTAACAAAAACCAGCCATTGCTCCAACCTGGGCAGGTAACCTCTGGTCCTTGTATTTTACTTGGAAAAAGAAAATTAATAAATTCATTTTTAGAAAAATCAATAGATAGCTAAATGTGCAGCTAACTGTATATTTGTTTTTCTTTGTCCTATGTGATTTCTCTGTTGTGTAAAGTTCATAAAGTATTCTATTGTCTGAAATTTGTTATTCACATAAACGCTGGCTGGACTTGTGGAACACTTTGCTCTTCCCACTAGACAGGACGTAGATAATCAGTGAGAACAGGAAATGTGGAGAAGGACTTCCTGGAGGCCAACAAAAGAATACAATCTACTCAAAAAAAGGCACCATTTCCTAACCATAGGGGGAAAAAAAAAAACTTAAAAAAAAAAAAACAAAACACCACAAGTCTAAGAATCAAGCAAATCAATCTAAGCCTCTGGATGAAAACGGGTATCAGAAATAAAAACACAGGTTAAAAATGTGGCAAAAAGCTGCTACATTGACACTAATCTCAGAGAAGTGAATCGAAGAGATCAGGCTCAGTGGACCGCAAGAACAATACAAATAAAATAAGTGATACTACAGCTACACCTACTGGCCTGAACAGGACACATCCACAATTATACTCAATCTACAGCAGACATTCCTGATCCTTTTCTTTTTTGCCCCATGTTAGAGGAAGAATAAGCTCTACCATAATCAAACTCATACCTTTAATACGGGATACATTTTAAAAGACAATAGGAAAAGCAGAGGTGGAGCTAATAAAGTTAATAAGGGCAGTGCTGCAGCGATTATTGCATTTTGACAGTTAATCAAGAAATGAGTTACACCTGTGTCAAAATGTCCAATATGGAAAAAGGTCTGTTAACCTTTAGTTTCTTTTCATACCTGAAATCTGAAGAATTTTTTGTTGGAAGTTACTCTGAACAAAAGAATAATATTTTTTTTTTAAATATATTTAAAGCCTACTTTTCTTCAATGCTTCCTCAGAGTTTTCAGTTTTCACAAATTGAGAATCAGATATAAAAAATATATAAAACATTTTATTGTTACAAATATATTAAAAAAAACCCTCAATACTGACTCATTCCATCCTCATTTCTATATGCCCTGCCCTTCATGTAAATATCTATAAACCCAACCCTACCTGGGTCAAGGTGTGTGAACGTGCCAACGACAAAGTCCAGTGTAGAGATGGCGAGCACAGCCAGCAGCAGCAGCTGGAGTCTCACAATCCACTTGACACCAGCCAGGTTGATCCCAAGCAGAGCAAGCAGCACCGCGACCGACATGCCGCGCACGGCCCACTGGCTCTGCAGACCCAGCAGCTCCGCCACCGACTCCGAGAAGCCTGTGATATACATGGCCCCGGCCACGCACTGAAGGATTGAAAGCAGCATGTAAAGGAGGCCGCACACGGAGATGGAAGTGAAACATGTGGATCTGCGTCAAAAAAAACATCGATCTGAAAGCTGGGATCTTTTACTCACCTGTCCAAACACATAAAGGAGGCCAACTGTACCTCCGACCCTGCCACCCAGGACAGTGGATATCATAGAGTAGATTCCTCCACCACCGACACCACAGTGCTCACATAGTCCGATCCCCGACATTACAGTCACTAAAGCAACCAGTACGACCATGGAGACCAGTAACATCCCAAGCAGCACTCCTGTGTTTCCCTAGAAGGCGGCAGGAGACAAAATGACACAAAATAAAGAAGATCTTAAAAGGCACATATGGAAATCTGACCTTCCAGCGGGTAGATCAGTTAGATCTACGGCTGCAAACACAAAGTATTATATATTATGTCATTTGTAAAAAACTATTCTTCAAACTTTCCGTACAAATATGCTTAACAATTTCTTCAAACCGCCTAATACTATTAATTTTTTTTAATTTCCCTGTAAACATTTTTAAAAAAGGACTATTTAACTATAACGTTCAGCTGTGGAAGAGTTTGAGGAAAAATGCACATTTCAACTGAGCTGGATAGACACATTTTAAATACTCAAATAATTACTTAAATGGGACAAAATAAGTGCATATAAGCAGCTAACAGGCTCTCACTTTCTCCTCTTATCAATAAAATTATGTACACTGGGCTTTCATATTAGATTCGATGCTAAGTGCAAAAATACGACAGAGATAAAAATCTGCTGCCCAGCATGCCCAAGCCAGGAAAAAAAAAAAAGAAAAACAAATGCCTGATACTGGAAAAGAAATGGAAAAACTGTGCGATTATGCAGTGTATACTCACCACCAGGTAGCCAGTTCGCAGGAACAGAACCACACCAAAGATGTTGATCATGCATGTGGTAAAAACACCATCCCAGGTACTGAAGAGCACCGGCTCCCACACGAACAGTTTGATCCTCCACCAGGGCTGACTCGACGGCTGGAAACCCTGACCAAAAAGGACCATGTTACAGCACCCATCCTTTTAACACGGATCCTCAATGCTAAGGAAAGCACGACCCTAGATTTGAAGTAAATCTGCTCCAATTATTTCACTACACAAAAGGCTGATGGGAAATTGAACTAAACTGAAAAAAACTCCATGCACTAAGTCTGCCTCATACTCCGCTGGTCCCAAGTTTGGTAAAAGTCGGAGCTACCTGTGCGTCTTCGTGGAACAGATCGTGAACACGCGTGTCCGTGTTGGCAGCATCCCTCCCTGTCACCGGCCCCGCCACCTCTCCTTCCTGGTCGTAAGTGTGTACAGTCCAGCCTATTGGCAGGGCATCCATTGCGGCCTATACAGGTGTAAACAGTTGTAGGATATCACACTTGTACGGCCCGGTCCACAGGTTGACCATTGTAGCCTAGATGGTTTTAATTAACAGGCGTTAACAGTGGTTGACAGACCGACATTACTGGCCCCGCCTATCCCGGTTCCAGACGACAGGTGCAGGGTGAGGACACCCGGATACAACAGGGTGTGTGTGGATGTCAGGCCAGGCCGATGTAGTTCAAACAATAAATCACTCTAAACACACCGCAGTTACACCGACTTACACGTACTAGCGTCGGCGTTGAACGGATTTTTAAAAACAGCTTTCAGCCCAATTTCAAGTCAGTTAAAATAACCTTTTTTCTATTTTAGGCAACGCGGCCATGTTGTTTGTTCATTTTTAGCCCATTTATCGTAGGCGCTAGGCACCTGTAGCCGCTTCAATGGCATCAACCAACAACATTTCGACGCTGCTTTATCCCGTCCACCGACTGTGAACTTTCTAATTAAACCAGTCAAACGAGTAGTTGACCTCGTGAAAAATGAAGAAAAGAAAGAAAAAAAAAAACACGCTCCAGTATCTAGCTCACAATTACTGGGAGAAACGCAGACGTTCGTTCAATTTGTTGGCCTCGGTGGGAGCGGCGGTGCCACGTGTAAAAATTCCAATTTTTATCAAGTGATGGTGAATGCGTCAAAGACGTTTAAAACGAACAAACCGTTAAGTCTCACACGTGACACGTGTAGAGTTGTTTCAAGTCCGTGGGCCAAGTTTTCTACTTAGTTAAACCTTACCTTTGACAGCCCGGTATCAGTCCATGTTGAGGCTTAAGTCAGCTGTGGAAGATGCCGGTTCATGGTCTCCGCAGTCTCCCGTGATGAACTCATCCAGTTTAACCGGGGCTGCGGCTCCTCTTGCAAATACCGACGTGTTTGTGAAAACGTCAGCAGGTAACGTTCGATAAACGCGTTGTCTCTGGTAACCTTCCAACCTCCCAGGGTGTGTAGCAGCTTTGCCCAAGGATCACTGTGTTAGTTTTGGCAAGCCCTGCAGTAGGCAAGGTTGACTAATGATTAAATCTGAAATGTACTCAATAGCCTTATCTTTTTTTATTCGTGGAATTATTTCCTTAGCGTTCTTTACGGCGTACTGTTACACTCTTAAACTATGTCTACAGTCAAATCACAGTGTTTTTATTCATCATCATTCTTAGTGTTGTAAATGAGTATGTGGATTTTAACTGGTTTTTTTTTTTAAATGATTAAACTGATTATTCAAGGGGAAACACCAACTTGCTGTCACTCCTCATGCTCCTCTCTCAATCTCCACACCACAGTGAAAAATATTCACCATGCGTAGTTTATAATAAGCACTTCACAGTCAAATACAGTACGATTTTCTTAATTTATTTATAAGGACATGACACACGACAATCAAAACAACAATTTAATCAGATTTGTTTACAAATCATAATATATTGCAAAAAATCTAATCATATGGGTTACTGTACTGAAATTAATCGGCTACAATTAAAGCTGCACATTATTCATAAAACAAGTTCACTCGACCCAACAAGTTAATGACCATGCATATAAACCTTACAGTCTAACTAAAGATCAGGCCCCACAGGGAGGCAGCGGGGCTTCCTGGTCAAGTTCTTTTAAAAATATGAAAAAGCCAGTCAAACGTCCCGACTGAAGAAAAAAGATTTCCATCCGTATTTGAAAGATCTTGACACAAACGACTTGTACAGAGATAAATGAGGGTAGCAATAGTGACTGCATATGATATACTGTACATATCAGTGCCTTAAATGACATGTTTCAAAAATAGTTTTTATCAAAAAATTCATAATTCAGATCTTTTTACACAAAAGAAATATTTTTTTTTCTTTAGCTTATACAAGGACACTTACGGCCAGTTTACTGACGACAGTCAATGAAAAGGAAAAAAGAAAAAAAAAAAACACAATAGTACTTCTCATATAATGTATGACTGACAGTTTTGCATTTTAAACTGCTTCACCGAACAATTCATGGATTATAATTTACCAAAGCAGAAATAATTACCTGAACTGTGCTTTTAAAAACTTCTTGCAATGAAATGAGTGGAGTATTTGAAACATAAAAATATTATTTAAGTCATTCTTCACCCAAAATATAATGTAACCAACATGAATTCAAGCTGTACAGGTTGTGTATTTGATACTGCAAAGATTAATTTCGGGTGAAGTACTTCTTTAAACCGCAAATGAGCGTTTTTTGAGAGAGGGGCCTTTCATTACCAGCATTCGTATACAGTAAATCTGATCATAATGCACAATTAACGGCATTAAATGACAAAGAGTGAAAACTCAATCTGCATCAGAAAAAAAGTCAATCTTCTTCTCAACAGCGGCGAGATATATACAAACATCCGTGAGCCACGTGTTGATGGCAAGTGAAATGGATTCATTGTTTGATCATATAAATGCTGGATAAACAAATTCATGTGCCTTCCACTGACAAAAAGTGTCTCTTGCACAAGCCTTGTCTCTCTATTGCCACACAGATCTAACAGTACTTCTCAGAACGTAAAAAATATACAATGTATTTACAGCAGGATATTTTCTATACATTCTAGAGGGAATGTTCAATGAGGAAAAAAAAAATAATAATAATAAAAAGTACTTGATGATTAATGGGGGTGCGGTCTGTCCCTGATTGTCAGTAGACTTGTAACATTAGGGAGCTTCACATCATTTTTTTTAACTGAATTTGATGACACATAAAAACAGTGTTTTACGCAATAGCACCTAAGACATCTCACACACACACACACACACACACACACACACACGGAAAACAATCAACAGTGAAAAGTCTGATGAAGAAAAAAAGGAGAAACTTTTAAAACTGCATGATTTCGACAACGCCTGGACAGATGTGATCGTTTCAGCCCAACGGATGACCCTCATATACACATCCTGCAACATGGCAACTCTTTAAAAAATCACAGATAACAGGCTGACAATTCAACCCTGTGCTATTTATTGCAAATAATCAAAAAACAATAAAACCAGATGTGCTGGTTTTGTATGAAGCTCCCAGATCTTAATGTAAGATTACAGACTGAATAAACTGATAGCTTATGCGTTTGTTGTTAATGTGCAAGTGGAATTAGTCGCCACAGATCACTGACCCAGTTAAAAGAAATATACCAACGGAAGAGTACAGGAAAGACTGGAATAAAGAAAAGAAAAAAGAAAGGCACAGATGAAAAACTAACGAAATCGGATCCGAGCACCCCTTTTCTACACGCACTGTATGCCTCATACCACGGCCTAAACAAACTTTAAATCATTTCTCATTTATTTGTGCATCTGCAGCTACGGGAGCTTTGACGTTACACGTGATGAAAACAAAAGAGCGTCATCTGTCATTTCAAATAACCTAAAATTTCACTATCAATCTCGTTTTTAAAAATTTCGTCTTGTACTGCAGATGAAAGTTTACTCAACTTCTCCTGTGAAGGTAAACGACATTCTCTGTAGTGAAAAATGTGCAAATTGTGCAGACGTTAAGCACAATCCTTTTAAGTTAATTTCACTACAGCTCACTTGCAAAGAAAATGACAATTATCCTGCAATCATTACATGCTTGCAGCTATCTGATACCCAAATCTTTTTGCAGGGTAGGGGAAAATATCTCCAATTAGGGACAATCTGTCGAAAAGAAACTTTAACTGTGTCCATACCAGATAAATACAATCACTTACATCTTTGCTCTAGCATACATTACACACATCATGTAGCAACACCCATTTTAGGTGACGGTAAAGTGACTTCAACGTAAAGTGAAGAATCAGTTGTGATCACACCACAATTTAATTTCTATAGGCAATTTAAAAGGACAGGTTTCTGTTTTTCAGGTTCGAGTTAAGACAATACTCACGTCATATGGACTTTATTGGGCACTGGAATATGGACTCTGAAGAGTTGCCATTGTGTGGTGACTACGCCAATACTGATTTTGTCTATTGTCTGTACGGCATGTAACTACTGTGTTAAGACAAACTTACAAATAGAAACCTGTCCTTTCACAGGAGTTACACAGCTGGAAAAATAAAAGGTTCTAGGAGTGAACTGAAGACTGTTGACTTGTTTTACCAGATAAACTGCAAAGGGAGGTAGCTAACAGCAAAACGGCGTACATAAATAGGGCCTACATTTTAATGAGTGGAAATATTGCATAAAGCAGCACGGGTGACTTGATCATCATAACAAGAACTATTAAGCAAACTGATTGACAACAACATTAAAAATAAACTCTGAGGATGAGATAACGTTTCACTTCATCTCTTGCTTTGGTCGCCCAATATCTCAGCGTACATTCTGGTGCAAGAACTATACCCATTTCATTTTTTAAAGTGGGGGGAGGACTAATTATACTTTTTAATTTTTTTCCGCATTTCCATTCAGTTAGACTTAAAACATAAAACAGAAACACTCTCTTTTCTTTCTTTGAGAAAGAGCATGAAGTTGCAATGGGACTTGTTTTGGCAAAACAGGAAACATGAGATAAAGTGCCGCTGAATTTATCAACAGAAATGAATTCTTCCCGCCTCCCTTCAGCCAAAGGTTTCACTGGATGAAACATCAGGGGAGGAGTTCAGTTGAGACCTCGTCTCAGTGACTCTAACTAAGGGGAACTCTGAGAAGTCTGTGCTGTGTCCTCGAAGACTTACTTGTCCATTGGCAACAGTAAACTGTGAAGAGGATCCAGATCTTGATGTCTGGAAATGAGACTTGAAGTTCTGATCGAAGGAGCTTATTTGAAAAGTCTGCAGAATCCCTTGCGTAGAGTCTGTCTTTTTGGAGGGCGAGACCTGCTCCAGAAAGTCCTCCTCAGCTGGGGACACTGCTGAGGGAGGGGTGGTCTCATCACCTGAAAATGAAAATGAGTGCTGGGAGTCCCCGACCAGTAATCCGAAGTGAGGTTTCTCTAAAGCGGACCTTAGTGGAGAGCTCATCCCTGATTTGAACCTGCTGGGAGAAGGAAACTGTTTCTCGGTGGAGAACAGAGGCTGTCCAGCTAAAGTGGGGTTTTCGGAGACCAAGCTGAGGCTCTGGCTAGTCAAGTAGCTGTCATTCTGGCTGGTCCTCTCAAGTGCTTGCTGGAGAAATTTGGAGTATTCTTGCAAGAGACTAACCTTCTCAGTAGGTGGCTGAACGTGGGCACTAGAGGCTGCAAGGCTCTCCACAGGGCTGCTGTCTGAAACATCTGAGGAATTTATCGATATGCTTGACGTCACCTCTGTATCAGCAACACTAAAGGAAATGTCTGACTGCCCGTTGGCTTTGTTGGAGTAGTGGTCCAGCAGAGTCTGAAGGACTTCATCTGGTAGCACATTCTTGTCATGAGTTGCCTTAATCTCTGTGCTAATGGGCTGGGGCTCCAGAATCGTGGCAGGGACAGTTTCGTCAATGACGGTTGACACCACTACAGGTGTGACAGGTGGCTGAGAAGAGATGCTGCTCGTGTTGAGGCCATAATCCCGGCTGTTGTTGGCCATTGCGGCCTGAAGGTAACGTTTCTTCTTCAGAAACTGCATGGCGTCATCGTAATTTGTGCTGCTGGCTGCTGGCTTTGTTGGTCCTTGAAGAGTTTCAACTGATTCAAGTTCAGTATTGCCCTCTACCTCCAAAAGGCCTTGCTTGTCTACAATTTCAAAGGTGTATTGTGTGACTTTGCTATTCTCCTCAAAGGAAGACAACGTGGACAGACTGGGGGGAGGTTGTTCACTGGACTGTTTGAGACTCCTCTTGGGGACTTTTTTGAGAACTAATTTAGGAGGAGTTGTCTCTTCCGATGACACCTCTCCCTCTTGGGTTTGGCTAGCAGATTCTTCGGGGAGCTCCACAGAATAGTCTGCAATCACATACTCGTGTTTGACTTTGGAGGACACAGCGTAGAGAGGTAGACCTTCAATTTTGTTCTGTCTCTGCTCCTCTTTCTCCTCTGCTTCTACAACAGCGACAGAGTGCCCTTCAGTCTGGGCAGCGGTGGAAGCCCCTGAACTCTGCAACTTGTCTGAACACTTTTGGCGCTTCTTTTTAGGCAGCGAACACTCTTTGGCAAGAAAGGGGAGGCCTAAAGAATCTGTTTCACGCAGAGGTCCAACTTTACCAGCTGCCTTGTTGGTCTTTCTCTCCCTGTTCTCGTGACACATTCGCCTGTGTTTTAAAACCCTGTCTGTTCTGGAGAAGTACTGTGGATGGAAGACAAAATATTTAGTAAAATATTTCAGCAAGAAATAAATAATGAATGCAGTAAAAAACACCTAAGTTGAGGGAAGAAAAACGAAAAAAACAGAAAAAAACCTGTAGAATGCGCACACAAGCAGCCAAACACTTACTATTTTCTACAAACTTTTCAGTGGTTTCTTACTTGTTGATACTTTAAGTTATTAGTCTTCTAGTAAACTTGAGATGCCCTTTCTCATGAATCAAACTGAACCCTTATTTCATATATAGCTGTTTATTTTCCATTTCCAATGTACTATATATTAGTTACTAGTGAGGCTATAAATTCCCTACATACTTGCTTAGCTTTGTTCTGCAGAGAAGACCACTAATACCAACATTAATTATAATTTTATGTAGGTTTTTTTGTATCTGATTTACCACCGACTGTGTCGTTGCTTCCAATTGTTCACAACAAGAGTTTACCTGGTGACAGTAGTCACACTGGTAGGGTTTCTCTCCACTGTGGGTCCTCTTGTGCCTCTCCATGTGATACTTCTGGATGAATCTCATTCCACATTCATCACAGCGAAAAGGCTTCTCACCTAAACAAAAAGACAAAAGAGGACAATATAATGAGTCATGTCAGACTAAACTGACAAAAGGATCCTAATGAGTAGTGATTACATGCATAGTTCACTCACCGGTATGGATCTTCTCGTGTCTCTGGAGGAGATATTTCTGAATGAAGCGCATGTCACACTGACTGCACTGAAATGGCTTTTCTCCTGCAGATAAAAAGATATACCAACCTTAGTTTTGCTTGTGTGTGATAGTTTATTTTGTATGACAATCAAAATAACGTGTCATTAAGCATTGGTGCACTTTAACTTGA
Source organism: Coranthus polyacanthus (assembly GCA_037367275.1). Taxonomy (NCBI): domain Eukaryota; kingdom Metazoa; phylum Chordata; class Actinopteri; order Kurtiformes; family Apogonidae; genus Coranthus; species Coranthus polyacanthus. The sequence continues at coordinate 20,527,249 of JAPQRN010000015.1, forward strand.
CAACAAGGGTATTCCAATCCTGCAATAAATTAATGTATCGACATGTAACGTGACTTGGTAATTCATACCAGTGTGAATGAAGACATGCCTCTGCAGATGATAGTTGGTTCTGAATGCAGCGTTGCAGTGAACACAAACGTGACACTTGGGGTTCTGTATGCCCAATGATCCATCATCATTGATACTGAGAATCTACAAACATCAACAATAGCAAAGAGATAGAGCACTTTCTGGGTTAATTTTACCACTGTCACTTTGAAAATGTACAAAATCCTGCCAATAGTCTCCTCCATTTTCACACGAGGGTCAAGCATTTAGAATGTTGCATTTTCTTAGATAAAACAGACTTGTACCTTTGCTGGTGAACGCTGCTTCCTTTTTTTCTTTTTGGGACACACCATTAGATCCTTAACTGCTTTTTTGTCCTTCTTCATCTGGCTCGATGGGTCTGACAGCTTCAGTTCCTGCTTGATGCTCAACTGTTAAAGTGGGACCACAGAGAGGCAAGGCATTTAACAAATGCAATATATAATTTAAAGCCCACCCACCCATTCAGCCGTTTATTTATGTTAGGGACACCACTGCAACAGAAGAAGCAGATGGGCCTAATCTGAGGGAACTCAGCATGGAGCAAGTGCTCCTCTGCAATTTAAGAGGCAAGTGGTTATGGTTCAAGCATCCTCTACGAATGACCCCCTGCTGGAGGTGCTCCAGGCACAACAGAGCTCAGTGCAGACCTAGGACATTACCTAGACATCTGCCAGCTGACAGTGGAACATCTGTAGGTTGTCTATCTGACTTCTTTTCAGTGCTGTTGTCATGTTCTGAGATTTCAGCAATTTATTTGGGGAGTACAATATCATCAACAGAGACTCAAAACCATAAAAATAAAGGCTAAATCATAATTACTTAATACAATAACTCAAGCTTCTTCTGTTGGTTAACATAGACATTGCAGTTCTAATTTTGGCATCATACTCTATATACTGAAAATATTAGACTGTTTTGAAAATACTCAAAGGTTCTCCGCTTACGTGAAGTTTGTGTTGGAGTCCTTTTTGTGCTGGGAGCCGGACATATGTTGACATTAGCTGATTGCATTTCTTAACAGTATCTAGTATTGCACATAGTTGCAGAGGTAGAGGAGCTGAAGAGAGGCACTGAAGAACTCAAGAGCAAACATTCCCGAGTTCCCTAAAAAGAAATCAGCGTATTGTGGCTGTTATCGTGGATATAGGCATGTACATAGCTACTGTCAACAAACCATCGGCTCCCAGCACAAAACAGGCTCCAATATAAAATTCACTAGGCACACAAGCGTATGTGCATCTTCCACAGTTCAACTTAAATACTTCTGCTAAGGAAATTTTTTTTACTGCTAAGCCACTTCATTACTAAAACCAGCTGTTATGTTGAATGATAGATGGTTTCTGTTAATGTTTCTGAGTGAATTTCAGTGTGAAGGGAATTGATAGTCAATGCATGATTTGGCAGGAAATTAGACCATATAAGCAGTATGCACACAAATAATCTCATTGTTATACTATTGAAAAACATGAACCACTTCGTAACCAGCGTGAACTCACTGGCATATGAAGCAAGCAGGGCAACTTATTGGTGAGTTTTAGGGGGAAATGCACTCCCACCTCACTTCCTCCCTCCTCTTCTCCTCCTCCACCACCATTCTTTGTCATCTCCTCCTGCATCATCAGCTGCTCTGGAGGGACCAGGTCGTGAGTAACCAGCGAGCTCCCAGTCAAGTCCTCGTCTTCGTCTTCATCATCGTCATCCTCAGCCAACAGAGGATGGTTCACCAGAGATCGCTCTCCCAGGGTCATCACCACCAGTCCTCCTCCACTCCCCAGCCCAACTCGCCCTCCTCCATCTAGTCCTCCACTGCTGCACTTCAGCAGCATCCCCTCTAACTTGTCCTCAGTGTTCATCTTACATAGAGTAATTGTGAAGTCTGTAAAAACAAAACATTAAAGAGAGGTAAAAGGATAATATAAGCCATCAACATTTCAAATATTTTCAAGGCTGTTTTAGTTTTTGTTGAGTTAAAAGGAGGTAATGGAGAATAGGGCTGCACAATTAATCAAATCGTAATTGCAATATCAGCCTGTGCAATTATCACAAAAGGCTGCAATTTAAAGGTGCAGATTTACGAGTATCTAGGGTGGTAAGGTGGCAATTGTGATATTTTGGATTTAGTGACACTGAGCAAAGAGAGGTACTGTGTAAAACCTGCAAAATGAAAGTTGTATTTTTGATTTTTTTTTTTTTTCTTAAGCTAGTTCAAGTTTCTATGTGTGAGTTGGAAAAACTACACATTTCTAACTGAGTAATCTGTGCATTTTCCTTCATAACCAAGCAAGCAGACTCCAATCAAAATCACAATATTTTCGCCAAATTGTGCAGCCCTACCACGGAGTTAGATGTGACATTACAAAAACACCTCCAAATTAAACATCCGTAAAATAAATACTTAGAGAAACTTATATCCATTATAACTAGGGTGAATTGTTTACTCACATTTCTTGAAATGGTGACATTAATTAAATGCAGATATAGTACAATCTCAGAAAATATAGCAACTTTGTTCAAATACATATGAATTTAAGATGAATTCTACATTAAAAAAAAAAATTCCCGGGCAATGCCTCTTCTCAACTTAATGTCTAAGGCTACAGCTGGTGTTTCAGTCTCACAAAATGTTCTAACGCTGTGAAGTGAAGTCAACTCTGAAAGTTGAGAATGCGTTGAAATGGTGGGTTGTTTTACTAAGACTAAATTACAAGCGTAATGAGTTTTATAACGTTCAAAGGCGTTAATTTGCATGTACTTTTAGCTTAATCGCTCGGATAGCCGTGCTGGTCACAGTTAGAGTTCGACTAGGCTTTCAGACACGGATAAATGTCAATCCAAAATGACAACATGTACCAGCACCGAGAGCACTAGCTAATTAGAAAACCAGCTATTTGCATCTTGTGACTGCAACGTTACACTCGGCGTTGACCTTGTTTGGCATTACGCTTAAACAACACCTAACAATTATTTTGTTAACTAACCTAACGCTAGCAGCCACTTGATGTCAAAACGGTAGCTAACATAGCACTTGTGGGCCGTTTCATAATAGACCTGAGGATGTCGTTAGCCGATACAGACTTACCTAAGTGTCAATAGGACAAGTAAGTATCTGTCACGGTTTAAGTACACGCCGACAGCTGCTTAGCCTCATATGTAAACAACGCTGGCTGTGTCACTTGGGTTAAGTGGGTTAAGTCTTTTTGCTAGCCAGCTAGCTAGCTGCGCTTGTCAAACTAACTACATCACACAACTACTGAAGACATGCAGGAAGAGAAACGATTGTGCCTTCAACATTAAAGCCCTACCACGATTGCAAACGCATCTAAGGTTCACGCAATCTACCTACCGGGAATACAAACTTATCACAGAAAACACTGAAATAATGCCACTGTGTCAGACACCATGTCATTCTCCAACAGAGGCGTAATTCACAGTAGTATCTCTTTAAATTGTAGTTAAACACCTACACCTACAATAGAACAGTCAATTCAATACCCCGTTATTCTTCTTTTAACCCTACATTAAAACTTTATTCTGAAGGCTCGAACCGGAAGTACGGTTATTTTGTAGTCCCTTGACTCTGTCCACGGCCTGTGTGTGTAGCTAATTTGCTAACCGCTAGCAAGTGGCTGCAGCAGATATGAGTCTGTGCTTGGTGCTGTAATGTTTAGTTGACACCCCAACTTCATAGCTATCAAATTCTTTTGGGACATGCCATAGTCGACGTTGAACCGCAGCTCACAATAAACGCTATGCATATCACACAATACAACTTTCGTGGTCACATTTCATCAAACTTGACGAGAGGGCTTGTTGGATTTCGCGCTAACGCTAGCGCCCCGAGCTCTCTCAGTCACTTATGCTCAATAGGCCACAATGGCTGTAGCTAGCTAGTGAAGGTAACGTTCGCTAACTAGCTAGCTAAATAATAGCCTAACACAAACAACAGCATAGGTTTCTGTCGACGTCAAGTCACATGTAAACAATTAAGGATTAACAGCTGCTCCTTACCTGCTACGCGTCTTAAACCCGTTTAGTTGTCATGATTGTTATGCAAGACTACAGTGTAATGATGATGTGCGGAATAATCAAATACACCATCACATTTCGTCAAGAAAAGAACATGTCTATTTGTCGCCATCTAGTGGTCAGTGGTTGTCAGTGACACAAAGACTGCGCTTGTCCCAATTTGTTCGCTGAAACTTCAATTTGGCGACCTACTTCTTTAAATGATCTTTAGGCTTGTCGTCGGTGATTTCCACGTATTTTGACGTTAATCAGTCAGCTAAACACACACACATATATATATATTTGTCTTGTATCATCTCAACATCTCAACATTAGGCCTCACGTCGGGTGGCAAACGGACTTCTGGACAGAGTCATGTAAGAAAAGCAAACGAACACAAAGGGAGGAAAAAAAAACACACACAAAAAAAACATTCTATTAGGCATTTATAGGCTACATGTAGTCACGTCTTACCCGTCGCGTTTTAGCGATGAAATAGGTTTACAGGAAGATTTTGTAGGCGGTATGTAGTCCTATAGCTATAGTCCATATTCTTGCAGAATGTAAATGTAAAACGGTTTTATTTCATTTATTAGCCTACAGGCACACTGGCGAATAGTATAGTATCATATTCTACTGCAATTGTGCCACAGTCTAATAGTCCTAGTATATTCTATTGCCTTCATCTTCAGCCGAATATTATTATGATTTGATACTAATGTGCTTTTAGTCTCGCTATTATATGATTAGGCCATAGGATGAGTTATTTTTGAAGGGAGGCTATTCTAAAAGACTTTTATCAAAGAGCAAGGGCGCATCAAGTGGAAACGGTTAAACCTAATGCAACCATTTGAATAATAATCTAATAATCCTTCATTGACAGTTTATTGCCTACCACAGAAAGCAACGTTGAGGGTCGTGATAAGACGATAGCCCGTCGTGCACACACAGACGCGCACACACACATACACACACACACACACACACACAAGCAAACGCACACTCCGCCGTGAGGAATACTAATCAACCTGTTTGCCGACCCGAAGTGCAGTAGCTCGGCGCGCAACTTGACTTATCCATTCTGTGTGTCTAAAACGCTTCTCCCTTAGATTTCATCTCCACAGTCACCTGCTGAATGTCATCGGGTTTATGTTGTGAGACCTTCTTTGAACAAACGACAGCTGTTATTGCTGCCGCCTCTCCGGTCTCTGCCTTCACCGATGTGCGACAGGCATCCGGAGAGAGTGGATCTGAGGACAGACAATCCTGTGCCGCTTCTAGCAAGGGAAGCCCCCCTCGCTTTGCGCGCCTGGATCGCCGGTAAATATTCACGTCGGGGAGTGCGTGTGCATGTGCGTCAGGCTCTAAATGTGTGTGTTCACGCGCGATAAAGCCCCAGGCTCCGTCCTCAACAGTTGCCACAGGAGCGAAGGAGAAGAGAGGAGGAGAGGGAGAGAGACAGCAGACTGAGGACGGACGGACGCGGAGCATCACGCCGCTCTGCCCGGCTCTGCTCCTGACATGCAGTCGCTCATCTCTCCGGTGACCAAGGCCATCCTAGTAGCGCTCTTCATCTTCGCCATACTCCTGATCCTTTATGTGATCCTTTGGTACATTTGCAGAGACGTGGACTGCGACCACGGCATTTGAGGATTCAGTTAAAACGGGAATAATTCAATGGGGCGCACAGAGGAGCCCGCAGAACCCAGGGTCATCCCGTAAGTGTGCTTGTCTTCGTTTTGCCTGGTCTTTTTAGGGTTGTTTGAAGATTTTATTTAAATGTGTGTGTGTGTGTACGCGCGCATTCCTCTTGTGCGTAATGTTAAATGCGCTCTGGTAAGAAGGTGACGACCGGCGTGCGTCTCCGCCGGCACCTGGTAGGCTGTTTGAAACCGTAAACGAACGGAGCCCCAAACACTTTTATTGTTCAACTAAACAGCGGCACCGCGCATCGGCACGGGGTTATGTGTGACAGACACGAGGTTAATGCTGACAGGCGATGCTCAAAGGTGACACAATGTCATCAGAAGGATATCAAAGTAAAAGAAACGTGGTGCGGGTGGGCGCGCGTGTGGGTTCTCAGAGACGGAGTGGGAAGATCGCTAGTGACATTGCGGTAAACGGCGTGGGTGTCCCTTAAGGTCAAGAACAACAGTGTTTACCTCAGGTTGCCAATATTGTTTTATCCCCCCCCCCCCTCTCTCCTTCTTCCGTATATCTGCAGCATTAGTTCATGTTCAGTTCATCTAGTCTCTAAGGATGCTCCAACATTGGCATTTTACATCCAACGAGATAACGGGATTATCTCCATTGGCTCCTGTGCATCTTATTCCTAATCTGTCTTCTGCCATGTTTTTGAGTCCTTATCAAGAATACCCCGCTAATGCTTTTACGCATAGCGCATTTATTTTCCCCTGACATCTTTGAGCCTATTTCTACATGCTATGTCCAGTCCTTATTACACACACGCGCGCGCGCACATACACACACACACACACACATACACACACACACACACACACACACACACACACTTGTACACACAGCATATTGGCAACGCTTAATGAAAGACTTCTCAATATTGCGGGCACGTTGGCCTCCAATGCCTACATGCCGTCACCTGCCACCATAAAGCTATTAAACATGTGAGACATGATTGCCATTTTTAATCTAGGCACAGAGCATTTTGTTTTTTCTCTTCAGCAATCACAAAGCAGGAAAATGACCAAACTGTCCTCATTCCAAAGTGTAGAATGTGAAGGAAGGACACACCAAGGACACATTACTTTTTAAGGGTTTTAGGACATTTAAGCAGGGCTGTAGTGTAGGGCATCTTCATTTGCAGAATTGAGTTTACTTATCCACTTAGATTCCTTTGAGTCATTATTTTACATAGGGTATTTAATGAGGATGGCTTATTAACAGGGAAAAAAGCAAGGCTGGATCCGTACTAAAATACTGACTGCGACTAGTTTTGCTGCGTTTTTAAGGAAAAGCCACATTCCTATTTTCGCCGTAAATACCCCAGAGGATTTAAACAGCCAAGAATCTCGCCCAACTCACCAAGAAAGTGCAAGTTTAAGCTTAAAATTTTTAAACCTGCTTATTTTGAGTTACGGGCACCACACTGTGGTATTTAAAAAATCCATAAGCAGGCTAAATGCTGGATTCAGCCACGAGGAAGAAACCCTGCAGCCTCCTAAACTGTTGCGTACTCTCCTGCAGAGAAAAGGAGAGTCTGGTGGGATGGCAGATGCCCTCTTTGACCGGACTACGAAATGATTCCTGTCAGCCATGAGCAGATATGCATCCGCCCTGTGTCACCCCCCGAACACTCACACACACGTACGACTTTAAATGTTCAACAGCTTGACTGTGTCTAATAATATAGAGAAAGAGGAAACAGTTGTGTGAAAACTGCTCCGATCGCCCGTGTCTGTTTAAACCTGGTGCCCTAGATTACCTTTGTGTGTTTGTGCGCGCAAGTGTTTGTGTGTTAAGGCAGAAAGGCAGAAAAAAGCTGTGTTTGAGTGACTGTTGATGTTTGTGCAGTTTGCTAAAGAAGAAAGCCACTGTGTGTGTTTGTGGCAGCGTGGGAGGGGGTTAAACACTGACATGCTCCAGAATGACAGATGAAAAAAAAGTGGAGCAGGGAAAGCTCAGCGGGACACAGCATGGGAGACAGGTGTGTGTCTGTGTGTGTGTGTGTGTGTGTGTGTGTGTGCTTATGCGAACATGACTAAAATTCACTCAAGTTTATTGAAAATGTTGTCATTAAATACGTCAATGCAAACTGGCTTACTGAAATGAACAGTATACATGTAGAAGTTACGCTTATTTTTGACATTGTATTTATTTAACACACATCAAGGACTAAAAACGACTTAATTTCGCCCATCCCTAACACTTTTATTGCTGTAGGAGGAATATTTTTCTTGTTTTCAAATGATCTTGGGCATGACTGGAATCCTTGACACAGGCGGCACTAACACAGGAGACCGCCTTCACGTTCAACATTAATATACCTTGAAAGATCCATGTTCAAGCAAGATTGAAGTCATAAAATATGTAAGAATGATTGTAAATTATTGAAGATCGAAGCGGTGGATAAGTGATTTGTTAATCTATTCTGGCCTCAGACAGAATATACATATGCTCTACGAGAAACTGCGTATGTTTCTGACATTTATGCTCAAAAACAACTTAAATTGAGGGACACGGGGGACTAGTCCTCCATGATGTTCAATACTAGCATGCACTGCTCTCATAAATATAGAATTATCAGAGAAGTTGCGCAGCTGTAAACTATAAATATGACTGGAAAGGTCAGTATTTTCTTTTTGGGTGGCTGAGATGTGGCGTTTAAGGTCACAGAGCAGGACACAGAATCTGCAGTAACAAAAAGGAGCAGTTTAATAATGCTGTTGTTTGGCGCTCGTATGAATTATTCATAGTTTTAGATATTTTCATTTTAAGTGTTTGTCCTTTAAATGTTGAACAGCTGCAAATGCTGTTTAGCAAATACTATGAATACTGATAGCACGGAGTTGCAAACTGTACACGCATCTATCAATTCTGATACCGTTTGAACCATAAATCATATTGAATCATAAAACGGTAAGTCAAAAATATTATAATAAATATAAACAGTCGCATTCATGCCTTAAATCCAGACTTTAGAAAATTGGCTTCAAAAACCGCACAACCAAAACTACGCTGACACTCGTGCGTCCAAGCTCACTAATGCTCTTGTAAATCCCTACAACCACGCAAAAAAAAAAAAAATCATCTTTTAATTGTTTTTTTAATGGGATGTAATTGCATATGAATCTAAAATTTGCGCGTCGACATACTTGTTCAGGTGTTGGTTGTTGCAGTGAAACCACATCCAGGAAAAAAAACAGCGGATCATCGCGTTTCCTGAACAGTTCGGGTTGTGGATCTTCTCTTTTTACGTGTTCATGTTATACGTACAGTAGGCACTCCATTCAATCTCCTACAGACTCATCATAACCTCATAGCTGTGCAGTCAGTTGAGTGACATTTAAGTTTTTAAATGTAATGTTTAAGTTTAAGTTAAACCAATTAAACATTTCAGCTACTTCTTGAAAAAAAACAAAAGTACTCTAAAGTCTGGTATTCTGGTGCTACATTTAATGAAACAGAAAACTCAATTTCATTTTTTTGAAAACATTCACATTTAACCTCTTTTTTTTTTTTTTTTGTAAGCGTAATGCCCCAAAAAAACCAAACCCTCAAACGCTTCCTTAAAGTGAAGCCTTATCGTCGTGAACTGAGGTCACAAATATGTCAGCATTCAGAGGGAACTAAGACTCTAATTGGCTCTCAGAACGATATATGTACTGGAACACAGACACACACCTCAAAGCCATAAAAATAGATTGCGAGTGACTCAGCCGTTATGTAAAGTCCATCTCTGATAGGGCCGCCCGGGGCAGTTTATGTCAGTTTAGCTTGATGGCACAGGAACTTAGGTGACACATGTCTGCTGTGTCCAAGCTTCAATACCCACTCACACATACACAGAGGGACACACACACACACACACACACACACACACACACACACACACACACATGCTTTTGCAAGAAATTGTGTGCGAGCCTCTCTTCCTCTCACTCTTCTTTCCTATTCCACTTCCAAGTCTTCATTCCCCAGTGTGCGTGTGTGTCCCCTGATGGACAAAGATGTGATACAGTCAGCGTAATGCACTCCCTCCAGCCCAAACAGCGTATATTATTAGCATTTCAGTACAGACTGGGAGGGAAACACCACTTTAGAAAAGAATCACATCCGCCTTCCCTCTGGCCAGGTGGACAGTTCAATCGATACTGGTAAACAACATGAGCAAACCGGGATCTGCAACTAGACTGATACATTAGCTTTTTGTCATCTTTATTAAACATCAGCTCCGGTTGCATCGTTACCTTCTCGTACAACAGATGTGAGGCAGTGTGTTTGATCATATATTTGTCATCTGCGCTGGTTTCCCGTGGGAAAACTTTATTCACCATAATGTTGCATTTTAATCATCTTCTACGCAAGTTTCCATTTTTTTTCTATCGCTCACATGGGTGAGAATAGAGACCTTTATTATCCATCATGATGTTAATTGCTGCTCAATTAACTGGGATTCTATGAAGTACAAGGCGAGGGGGGTTCTGAAAAATTAGAAGTCTAGATTAAAAAAAACAAACAAACTAAATAATATTCAGCCATATCAACAACCAGAAAACGTGGCTTGAGGTGCATGAAGGTAATATCACTTTGAAACATATGTTGTAATGACCTCACTGTCGTATCACGCGCAATCGGAGGAGGCGTCGCATTCAGTCGTGTGATATCTGATGTAATTTTCTTCGACACAGTCGCACCCGAAAGAATGTTTGCGTGTGGGTTAATGAAACCGCATGACCAAGCTGCATGAGGCATCGGAGTTGTGGGGTTAAACAAACGTGCAAGCCGAAGGTTTGGAAGAAAAGGAAAGCAGAACACACACCAAGTCAGAGACTCTGTCTATTAAAAAAAGCCCTGGAGGCAGACGGCGAGAGACAGACAGTGGGAGGGCAGGAGATGACTGTCCCGGAGACAACAGGTTACAGACAGAAACAGAAGCACACACTGACTCACAGGCGACTAAATGAAACGTGTCGAAGACGCGCGTGTACGTAGTTGAAGAGAGTTGCGTGGAATTAATGACAAGTAAGTAAACTCCCACCCCTCACCTTCTCATTCTGCACGTACTAATAGAAAGGTATCCACTCCGCAACATGTTACATACGCAGCACGCGTGATACTGAAATTTACATAATTATGCACTTACAGACACATGACTGTGAAAGAGTGCAGCCAAATCAGACAGATTATCTTTAGATTATGCTGTGAGCAGTGCCTTTGTTCTGCCTTCAAACTCCTAATCTCATTTGAATGTTCTATTTTGTTTTACTCATTTCAAATCCGACTCAAAAACATCGCTGTGCGTTTCTCTTCCGTCTCGTCCTAATTCATTTGCGCCTCGTGTAAAACAAGTTGAAATGCCTTATTAAAAGGTGCCAGGCAAATAAACTTTGCTTGCCTTGATTTAAAATAAAGTGTAATTCTGCACCCGGGGGTGTTATTTGAAATCTTGGGAGATATATGACATTTGGAAGAGCTGCGGCAAAAAAGAGCAAAAAAAAAAGAAAAAGCGAGGCAAAGAAACGAGTGCGTCCGAGTGCACGTGGAGAAGGCAGAGACAGAGATGGTGTGAATCCTGGATGTTGTCATGTGTTGTGTGGAGGGCCTCACTGCGAGCGCATGCACACGCACAACCCCCCCCCCCCAAAAAAAAAAAAAAAAACCTCAGGTTTCACTTTCATGTTTACAAACTGGCCTTTGGCTTCTCTCCCTGTGGAAAGCCTGTGGCGGCTGCAGCTGAGGCGACACAACAATTACTAAATCTGTCTGCATACAGTCCACTGCCTTTTCCCTCTCTAGACTCCTAGTGCACGTTCGGCCATCCGCAGAGAGGGATCTCTTTGTGAAGTGCCTCCAGTGGTTTCTAATGTTTTTCCCTTTTGATTTTGCAGAGCTCAAGTCAAGTCCATTATTAAATGGCCCAAAATTGCAATTAACAAATTTGCTTTAGAGTCAAGTGGCTTCACAGTCAGATAGGAACTCTGACTACTGCATTGCAGTTAATGTATGAGTTGTTTTTCTTGAATATTTCCTGTCTCTGCTACTTCGTACATTATTTCTGCAGTTCACAGAGACCAGTCTTTTACATTTCAATTACATTTTACTCCATTACATTTACGGTTACACTAGTTAATTTGCAGATATTTTATCTACCAGCTGCATTATTACTGTGAAATGCTTCCTACATGTCAATGCTTTTGTAAAAATCATCAAATTAGACGGCAGGTTTAATATAATTCTCAGTGACTCCATTCTGCCTCATGGTTAATACGTTAATATTGGAGACTTTAAGACACTTTAAGTAATTTCACGCATGACACTTAAATATTGAACATAAGCCCAGAAGAGCAAAATCTGTCCTTAAAGCCACGTTTACAATTTGAAGGCGCGTGCTCTCTTCACAGATTTCTTCAAAATACTTTCTGACCAACACACACCTGTTGCTATTTACACACACCAGGCGCACTCGATGATACGTGCAGTCCGGACTTTGTGCTCCAGGTTACAAACTAAGGTATACACTGTGAGTTTCTGTCTTACAAATGCAAACCCGTGTGCTTTGTGATGTGAGACTAGACGCGCTGTAGCCTGAATGTCTGAGCTCTGCGTCCATCCTTGAATATCCGTCTCTCAGAGGGAGGAGAGACAAACCTCTGAAAGAAGCTCAAACCAAATAGGACAAAAAAAAAAAAAAATCAATTCACACAAGCTATTGCACTTTGAAGCCCAAATTGCCCATGACACACCTTGAAAATTTCCTTCCTTTGCAATATGACACTTCCATCTGCCATCTCCTCTGGGTGGCTGTTGTTCTGTAACCAAAACAAAAGGGGGTAAAGTTTTAAGGAACAGCATGTCAAAACTATCCCACCTGAAAACCATTTTCTCCTAAAAATAGCTGATATCTTTCAGCGTCTCTTCTCTCCAGGAATAAATCTATGCGAAACAAAAAAAAAAAAAAAAAAGATTATATTTTAACAGGTACTATGCACGCACGCACACACGCACATGCACACGTCCACACAGATCCTGTTGTCAGAAAAGAATTTATGAAATGAAACATGTTGTGCTTTGCAGCAGCCAGTGGTTGTCATATAAGAGTAGGCTGGCTCTATTTTGATGCTATTCAAATGTTGTTTACATCACACACACCCTCCTGTCTTGTCCTGTTCTCAGCATGCCTGTGTGTGTGTGTGTGTGTGTGCATATGTCTTCATTTGTGTGAGTGTATATGCGTGTAGAAGGCTGTCTCTCTGACGTCCCATCATCCCAAATAATCATCCCACAGTCATGCGTGAGATGCGATTTCCTTTAAACAATAGCAGGCCAGCTCACCTCGATGACCCCCAACCTCTCAGGCTGCAGCAGAACAAACAAACACGTGTGCGCACACACACACACACACACACACACACACACACACACACACACACACACACACACAGCCGGTTCGGGCTCGTATAAACAGCAACGCGAGCACATATAGATACACACACACACACACATATAT
>JAPQRN010000015.1:20567161-20577809 GCA_037367275.1 Coranthus polyacanthus
ATACATGCACACATGGCTGCTGTTTCAGTACATCACACACACTAATGCTGCATTATAGAGGTGCTTACGGCCATTCAAGTGCACTTTCTGTCTCTGTCATTGTCCTTTCCTTTTCTTAAACTTCCTCTCTCACAACGCACTCAGCAGGAGGTGAGTGGCATGGCCTGGAGATAAAGCCGCTATCAGAACTTCATCTGGGAGGGCTGCACTCTCATCTGTCATAGCGGCCTTTTTCCTCTATCAGCTTCATCAACTCTTCTTTTCCCTCCTCTCTCTCTCTCTCTCTCTCTGTCTTCTTCCTGTCTTTCTCCTTCACATCTGACCCTCTTAACACGCTTACTAGAGTTTCGGGAGTAACAATGCACTATTTTCTTCTTGGAGATCTTTAAAGGACGTTACTAAAGATTAGAGCTGAACGGTATATGCAAAAAAAAAAAAAAATCATATTGCTTTTACTTTAAGTTATGTTTAAGTTAAGTTATGTCAATAAACAAAACCTCAGCATTCAGCGGTTACTAAAACAAGACAACGCGTCAAATGTGCAACTCTTGGAAACGAATGCAATTTAAACAGAAGGATCTGCTTTCAACGTGTGCAGCCTAAACTGATCTGAGTGATCCTACGCGATCAAAGTCCTGAGCGGCAGCATTTGCATCTGCACTTTGTTTTGTTGGGAGTTTTTTTAAAATTGAATGTGTTATTAAAACCAATTTAGTATTTGACATTATTTATAAATGTTATTTACATTTACACAAAGCTGTTGTCAATGGTAAACTGGCATCCAGAAGGTCAAAAAACACATTTTGACACAAATCTGTAAAGTAGATCCACTAGTTTGCAGATAAATTTAGATATTTTCTGAAAAAATGTATTGAAATATTTACCTTAGACTGTCAAACTGTAAAAATTAGAGCCGACAGACTAGAAAACCTTAATTAACCAGGTACATGCATATCTATAAGAAAATTAATTTTCAGCAGATATATGTGGCAGCCAATTTGGAAAATGGCCGACGCGTTGGATTTTTTTCGTTGCCACACTACATCTCCTGGAGAATCACAATGTGCCACATTTGTATAATTTCACTTCAAAATGTTCAAATCCTGCCATTTCGTTCATCCCGATTCTTTCGACATTGACAACTGCTGTTTTTTACGCTCACTTGAGGTGGGTTTTAGTCTTTTTTGCCAAAGAAGTAATGCGCTTAATGGGAGCTGGAAACACCTCCAAATCAATTCTGACATAGCAAACGTTTAACTCACATGACTGATCAGCTGTTCCCGGAGGAGAAGGAGAAGTAGTTCTTTGTGTCTTTCTTTTTTTTTTTCTTGAAGGTGTTTTTTTTTTTTTCTTTTCTTTCCTACTTCGCCACCCGACGACATTCTGCAGCATAGTTTATTCGCTCCAAACCAGTCGATGGAAACGCGCTTAACTGACCGTTTTTCTTTTGAGTGACATTTCAAAAAGTTTGGCTTCAAATTCAAAATATCCCAAATATTCTGTCTGAACGTAAGTGAATAATGTTTAGATGAACTGGACCAAGGTTTTGCCACAGAAAGTAGCTACGCATGACGGGTGAAGAGGAGAAACATACTTCTGATATAGTCAACAGGCAGGCTCGATGGCAGTACGAAAAAGAAAAAAAAAAAAAAACAGAGATAACAGCTCCTGGTCATTGTTGTCTTACCTGTGTCTTATCATACATTAGACGTGATAGAGTGTTAAGCTTTGATGGAGCTCTGGATCGAAGTATTAGTTTGATATAACGTTCTGGACCAAGAGAAGCATTGTAGTGTAAGATCCCACGGAGCTGGCTGTAAGAGATGATTAATACACTCTTTGATGTCTTACCGCCAGAGAAGACTAGCAGAAATAATCCGTTTACAATGGCTCTGACGTTCGTGTGTGTGTGTGTGTGTCTGTGTGTTCATTCCAGTGGAGTTCAAGAAACTGGACCTAGCCTCTCTGCAGTCTGTTCGTCATTTTGTCCAGAGCTTCAAGGAGCGGGACCTGCCGCTAAACATACTAGTCAATAATGGTAAGTGATGTAAATGTCATGTTCTGTATGTATCTACAGAGAGAGAGGTCTGTTTTAAGTATTCAGTGACAAACAGGAAATCTCCGGCACCACATGAATACGTTTGGGGAAAAACACTGAAATATGTTTTTGTGTGTTTCAAGCCGGTGTCATGTTAGTTCCTGAGAGCCGTACTGAGGATGGATTTGAGCACCACCTTGGGGTGAACTACTTAGGTCACTTCTTATTGACTTTGCTGCTCCTGGACACCCTGAAGCATTCTGGGAAATGTGGCTACTTCTCCCGAGTGGTCAGCGTCTCCTCCTCGGCCCATCGCGTTGGTGAAATCACACTAAATGACCTAAATAGCTGGTAGGCTCGCACAGATATACATGCACACATTCACTCGAAAGCATACGCAGTACATGGAGAAAGAACCGTTTTCTACTAATACTCAACAAATATACTGTGTATGAATAATTTTCCCCCAGTCCCTCTCTGCTGGCAGCATCACAAGTGTCTCATTTTCTGTTGGCATTACTGCACAGCTTCTGTCACCAGGTGTTGCCCCTGCTAGCTGCTCTGCTGTCCACAAGTATTAGCAGGCTGAATATCTTCATTTTGCTGCGTGCTTAGAACTGAAAACCTGCTCAAATGTAACATATTTACTGTAATGCAATATACTTTCAGTCCAAATGATGATACTTTACTCATTTCAAACTTGATAGACCAATGTGGACAACAGAGTAACACAGGAGAAGCGTTGTTAATTGCTTTCGAGCTTACGTGATTGAGAGGTTTGTGCTGCCTACTGTTGAGTACAGAAACAATTGATTGTCATGAACTGAAGAAAATTGGTGTAAAAAATTCCAATTTACCTGTTTTTTTTTTTTATTATTATTATTATTATTATTATTATTCCTGTTCCATCTGAACAGCAGCACATGTAATTTATTTTCCTCATAATAGTCCGACAGTCTGTCTTGCTTTCTCTCTCCGTAGCCAGTGTTATTCAGCCCATGCCGCCTATTGTCGCAGTAAGCTGGCCCAGCTGCTGTTTAGCTCCCACCTCCACCAGGTGCTGCAGTGTGGAGGTTTCCCTGTGAGTTCCTGTGCGGTGGATCCTGGCATGGTGGCTACTGGTCTCTACCGCCACCTCTGGACACCCCTTCGCCTGGCACAGAGCACCATTGCCCATCTTCTTTTCAGGGTATGATGCTTCTTCTGACACCAACCTGTTTTAAAGACTGTGTTATTCAGAGCTGTCAGCTGTGCGTCGGCGTCTTAAGTGTAAATCTTGGATCACTGTAACCATGTATCAGTGGTAGAGCCAGACTATTTTTGTATGGGTGGCCAGACAGAGGCCATTACTTACACTGGGGTGGTACAGAAAATGATGTCTTAATATATTTTTTCCTGCGTGGCAAATCGCTGTGGGCAAAAAACTCTTTTACCTTTTTTTTTTTTTTTTTAAATCTTGTCTTATCTTTTACTTGTGCAGGCAACAGTAGCTGCCACGTAGAACACCATGAGGAATCATACATAAGCTTTTTCAAAGCTTCAGTGTGTGAGATTTGGATTCGGATTTCAGATGAATTTTATTAATCCCTAAGGCAAATATATGTGTCCTTCAGCGGTAATCAGTCAGTCTATAGTCAGTTTCTCTGCCATTGATTAAGGGGTTGCATAGTCAGTGGGGATGAAGGATCTTCTGTAGCATTCAGTCATGCATCACAGTGAGGCGAGTCGTCCACTGCAGCTGCTTCACTGGTTGATTAGAATGTGGTGAAGAGGATGATCTAACTTGTCCATGATGTCTTTATTCAGTGTGCATGTCTCCACCGTAGTCCCCAGTGACTTCAGCATTCTTCTGATCACTGAGCCAGCTTTTTCCACACAGAAATGTAACACAGCGTTCGTAATTATGTTGTTCATTAGTGTATAATCATCTGGAAATAAGAATCCATGTATTTTTCGTTACCTTAGAATGAGCCATTTATATCTACATAGGCTCCACAGAGTTCGTCGTGTTGCTCTTACAAGGGCCTTTTGCATTTTTTGCGGCCACCGTAGGTGAGGGTGATATTCAGTTCACCACTAGATGCTACTAAAAATTACACATCGAACCTTTAAGTAATCCTCAGTGGGTGAAAAATTTGGAAAAACTTTTTTTAATTGCCTGAAAAACAGTAGTTATCGGGTGTAACTCCAGTTATAGTACGTGCATAGCATATTATGGTGAATATTGCTAATATAACTATAAACTGTAGCAATTAATTCGACTATAGACACTGTTAATTTTACAAACCACAGTACAAAATAAAAAGATAAAACACGTGCACTCACACAGTCCTTCCACAGATAAAGCGGTACTAAAAATCAGTGCAAGCTGTTCATTGTTATATTATGAAACATTTCTTGCGTAGCTGAAAGCGCTGGCCTCAGGCTGCTGTTAATGTCCCTGGGATTTAATGGAAGGAGACGTGTGTGTGCGTGTTTGAGGCCAAAACTGCAATTGTCACAGGCATTTACCTCCAAGCGCAACCTTTGGGCTGTTTTTTTCTCACATATACAAGCACATTACTCACACAAAGTCATTCATGTAATGATTAACATGCAAACTCACACAAACACACACAATAACACACAGACTGTTAGTCTTGCTTGTTACGGCACCTTTCATTGTAAGCCAATCTGCAAATTAGCTTTTGTGTTGATCTACTAATTTAATGTGAGAAAATAAAAACATCACTTTATCTGAACAGTAACAGTTTAAGATAGGAAAGGAAGAGATTCAGGGCCAGATTTACTAAGGCAGCGCAACTTAGCGAGGTCCCGATCCAGAAAAGCCCTGAAGGGAGTGTCCAGTTTTTGCGGGTGATCTACGAACGACACACAAAAATCTGAACACAGACGCAGCCAGTTCATTTCAATAATGACCTTTTTAGCGCAGAGGCGGATTGCACATAGACACACCTGATGAGGACGCAGAGCTTGTTACAGTAATGTGTAGGTTTTACACGTGTTTCTCTGGAAACAGCAGCGCGGACTAAAGAGAGGCAGCAGAAGGTGGAGTTAGTGTATGAATGTAACTAAAATATTGGCTAAAATACTTTAAAAACGCCATGTCCAACCTGTTCATAAAGACATATCTGGATCACCTGGAGAAGTGACATTTATAGGCTGCCATAGCACTGAATTCTGACTTCCATCATTCACAACACTCAAACCAGGGCAGTAGATAAATGTATTCTATACGGTGGACAGCCTATTGGTTTTTAATATCAGCAATACAGAGGAAACATTGCGCTCTGTCTGTTTCGGCTACAAGAAGCAGGAAAAACACTTGGAAATTTGAATGTCATTGAGCTTAAGATTAATGTACGTTTTTTGGCACGAAGCCTTATGAATTTATGTGTAAAGTAAAACCTCTGCTTAACCTCGTGTTGAGCCTCCTGGTGATTTGGTAACGTTATGTCAGTGTTCCTTCCAATAATGATCTCAGGAACAAGGAACAAGGCAGGTGAAAATGTGATAGTCGTTCTGTTCTGAAAACACCTTCCTCTGTCATTGCAAATAAATTAATATGTGTGGAGAAAATTGCCTCTCTTCTACCACCTGCTGTGTGTTACAGTCATATCAGGCACAAAAGGGTTAAGACGTGCTTTTTTTTAGCTTTAAATAATGGCGCAATTAGCAGTAAATCGACAACCGCAAACCTCAGTAAATCACGTTTCGTGACTCATTTACCGTAATTTCCGGACTATTGAGCGCACCTGAATATAAGCTGCACCAACTAAATTTAAAAAGAAAAAAAATGTGTACATATATAGGCCGCACTTGTCTATAAGCCGCAGGTGTCCACGTTGTAACATGAGATATTTACACAGAAAGATGGTACGCAGAAATTTTTGAAAAATGTTTAATTACTGTAAATAAATGCTTTTTTCCAAACAGTGCCTGTAACACGGCAGCAACACAGCAGTTAAACAACAATAAAAACTGCAGTAACACGGCTGGTTAAAAAATAGCCATCCTACCAGCCATAGGCCGTTAGCCGACCACAAAAGTCATGGATCGGTATCTTCATCTTCCTCCTGCGCAACTAAAACTACTGAAGTCTGTCTTCTTCAGTGTCAGAATTGAACAGCCTCAGCTCTTGCGCTTCCTGCCAGGGCGCCCCCTGGAGGCCGTTAGCCCATAAAAATCTATAGATTAGCCGCATCATTGTTTAAACCGCAGGGTTCAAAGCGTGTGAAAAAAGTAGCGGCTTATAGTCCGGAAATTACGGTAAATACTCTCCTCCCCGAAGTATGCAATTTGAAAAGGAAACTCCTACGAATACATATGCAATTAGGCCTGGCGCAAAAGTAACCGTGTCCACACCTTTCCAGCCCTAACTTTGTGCTGTGACCATTTAGTAAATCTCGACAGTAGTTTTTTTAACAGCAAACGAGGGTTTGGACTGGTGCAGAACATTAGTAAATCTTGCCCTTAAGGCGCTTACTGTTCTTGTCCTCCAACAGTCGACGTAAGGAGCAACACCTTTTGGCAGCAGATGTCATATTCTTAAAAAATGTAGTATCCTTAAAAAATAAAGCTGTATAGTCACATACAACGGATCAACATGTGAGCTGGAATGAGACTGTTGTCATGGAAACAAGTTTTTTCCTCATAAAAAGCGTTCGAGGGAATGCTTTTTTTTCCGCGCTGAAACACGTTCATATGTGAATGCGTTGTGTTCGCCTGCATCGTGAAAAACGTAGCCCTGCTAGCGAATAACAATTCAATCAAAAAGACAATTAAAGTTCATGTTTGGAAATATGGTGTAGTAAGTACTACGGCACACACACACACACACACACACACACACGATCTGTTTCACACACAAAATATGCAAGTGTACTGTTGATGCTCCCAGGATGTGATCCCGTCTCTGCTCTGAAACCTGCTCCTGGTCTCACAGCTGACACTGAGATCATTGTTAAAATGCATCAACACTAACACTCGCGTGCGCACACACACTCGTACACACATACACACACCCTGAGCCCTCTTCTTACTGATGCTAACATCCTGTGACATCACTCCTCCTCTGGCCCTCACACAAACACACAGACACGTTCTTTGTTTTTGCAGCGATAACTTGTTGTTGAACTTGTCATCCTGTTGTCATCCCAATTCCTTTTGATGTTTATGTATCTTTGGTGTGCCGTGGCTTTATATTTATTTGTGCAAGTCCTCGTGTGTGAGTGTACGTTTGTGCGTCTTCCCCCAGACTCCTGCAGAGGGTGCTGCCACTGTGCTCTACGCCGCTCTATCACCGGCCCTGGAGGGGGAGTGTGGAGGAGGATACTGGGCAAATGGTCGCAGGGAGATGACAACACCGCCGACTTTTGACCCTCAGCTGCAGCGAAGCCTATGGGACGCCACCCACCGACTGCTGGGCCTGCAGTAGCGCAGGCCTAAAGGAGAACTAACAGGACTCTACGCAGACGAAAGCATCAAATAAAAGACCCTAAACCTGGAGCAAACCAGCCACCTTCTCCTTTCACCCTTTCATCCCTTTTTCTCTGTATTTTTTTTCTTCCATTCATACCTCACATCGTTGTAGCAATTTCTGTTGCTAATCTCATAATCCAGCGCTCGAATGTGAGCGGTTATTTGCAGTGTTAAGACCTCCTTTTTCATTCCAGACCTGCCAATGAAGGGCTACAGGGGATGGAAGACATTTTATTTTTTCACTGTGAACAAGAAAAAAAAACATGCATACTACATAAGTAATTGAGGGTTATACCGATAAATACATTTGTTGTCGTCGCCAGTTTCTGATACTGGTCTTAACTTGCTAACTTCAGATGTCTGACCAGAGAAATCATCCAAAAGCTGCAATGACACCTGCCTCACACTGCCTTAATGTCATTAGTTAGGATTTCAATTTGAGAGTTTTATTATCTTACAGTGAATTAAATGCTCTTTTAAAGCAAAGTAAAAATATAGTTACAGGCAAATATTATGCTTTTTTGGGGGGGGGAAACTTGTCGGTCAAACCCTAGAACTCACACGTTCATGCACCATGACAATAATCTGATTTTTAAATTCAATGCCTCGCTGTGGCTTGGCAGTGCGATGTCAGCAGTATGCTTTGACGCATTGCCATTTCCCACATCGTCGTGCCATCCCGCTCATTTGATTGGGAGCACGTTGGGTTTTTTTTTTGATGTGCTTTTACTGGTTTACTGCCTGAATCCTCATGTTAACTGCCGGTAGTTGTAAGACAAGCTGTGTGAATTCTGCTGTACTCATGAGGAAGCCACCTCTGTTTTCTCTCTCCGCTGTTCTGCAACCTGACAAAAGACGCTCCTTTGGACTGAAAGAGGGGATTTGGGAAGACACCAACAGAAGGAAGAATCCCCATGTAAGATTTAGGGGACAAAGTTATAATTCCCCCTATAGACCAGAGTGATGAGACGTTGTGTTTTGTTTGGGGGAATTTTCATGCTGTTGTCTTTTTCCGAAGGACTTCCAGATGCTTCTGTTTGCTTTTGTCGTCTGTTTGCTCAGAAACAAAAGGGGAATGAGGAGGAACCAACTGCCACTTCAGTTTGTCCCCGTGTTCCTTTGTGATCTCTGGTAATCGCTTTTACCGTCTGTGATACGTGTCTGTGTGTTTTATACACATGAGTTAGTATTAACTCAGTTATAGATCCGATTCATGACGATGATGGAGAGCACAAGAGGCAGTCCCGGAGGAGTGGAGACAGGAAGGACAGACAGGAGGAAAGCATTCTCTTTTATTTTTTCAGCATTCAAGCTGTGATTGGTTCGTTATTGCTGCTGCTGCTCCGGCTGCTGTCGCTTCCTCATTTGGCGCTGCTCCCAGTGCATTGTGGGATTGAGATTTCCCAGTGGTGAGAATCAAACTCCATCTGCTGAGCTGACACTCACATTCACTCAGACACACTGGAAGCTGTATATCCAGGCAAAGGCTTATCTAAACATGCACACGGCAAATAAACGCTTTTGTTTCTCATGCAGGAAAACATTCGCGCGCGCGCACACACACACACACACACACACACGTCCACACTTCACCATAATACCATCTCCACTGTGATTTACCATTTGGCTGTGAAGATGAAAAGTTTTATCTCTAGTATTTGATGAAAATCCTTCCCCACAAGTAATTGCCGATGTGCATTTCATTACTTTGAATACCGCCACTGAGCATCCAGCATTCATTAATATCTGCTGTATGTGAAGCAATAGTATCACTGTGGTAGCTAATTCAGCCAGTAGCACGGAGCTAGACATTGAGAAAAGGAAAAGAGATCTCGAGTGTGAAGTTTCAAATAAGTGCGCGAATGAAACTGATACCAGCCATTTATCAGGAAATCAGTTTCCCCGTCTGCATGTATGAAAAAAAAAGCTTGATAAGACATGGGTAAAGTATGAATGGTTACATTTAGACCCACATTTCAGGAGTTCAAACTCCCAATTCAGGATGTGGAACGTTTTAAGGATGTGCCCAATTAAGATCGCGCCTTCAGGCAACCTGTGGTTCAAGCCGACTCCTGCAATGAGAGTCAAGTCTATCTAAAACCAAAACTACTGTAACGTGTTCAGGGGATTCTTGTCGATTCTCAATACAAAAATATCCAGGTTTATTACACAGCGTCACAATGTTTTCATTGATGTCAACACACATGAGCAATCCAGCAAATGGTGGACCAGGTCATTAGTGTAAAAACAAAAAACAAAAAAAACCTGTGTATTTTCTCCACCCTGCAAAAAGTGGAGTTTATGCCTGGCTTACATTATACAAACACAGTGGCTTTTTAGGCATTTGACAAAGTTCGCAAAGGGTTGCTCTCATAAACATTCGATGGCGGGACAAGAGAGCAAGTGGCGTGTGTAGGAGACTTTGAAATGAGGCCGACATCCAATCACAAGTTAACTCCCACTTAGATTAAAAACTCCCCGATTGTGCCAGATTGCAGTTATTTAAAATAAAATAAAAAGCCTCCACTTGCAGGTTTAGTTCATGTCAATCAGAGGAGCTGCTTCTATTCAAGCCGTGTGGCAAGGGACTTTTAATTCAATGAAAAATCAATTAAAATCAGCTAATAAAAGGTGATGAAAAGTTGTCTATGACCTGGCTGACGCAGTGCAGAAGAAAGTTACACTGAATAAAATAGGACATTTGAAATAGCAGATTAATTCAAGCAAACATCTCTCAACTTAAGGGTATTTTTTCGGTGTTGCAGATATGTGGGAATTGACTCTGAATGCCAGCAATACTTTATCAGTATTATTTCTTCTACTTAGTGTTGTCGAACTGTTTATTGCCTCAGTGCTTCCTAGTTTCTCTGTGTGGTTCCCCGAGGCTCCTCTAAGGACTAAATAACAGAATAACAAACAAACCAAACCCGCTCCCACTTGAACTACTTGCGCTTGCTTCTTCTCACAAATGAAAACACCAGCTTAGTACTCAGCAGCGCTCATTTTGGAGGAAAAAAAAAAAAAAGAACAAGGTTGAGGTGTGGGTTACGAACCGTCAGAGATCTCCTGTTGTATGTTGTGTTCCACAGTCCGGCTGCTACAACCTGGGGGGGGGTGAGGGGTGAGGGG
>JAPQRN010000015.1:20603154-20613896 GCA_037367275.1 Coranthus polyacanthus
CCCCCCCCCCCCCCCAATCACACAACCAATGATGTACTGAATTATGCAGTTTTATCTGCTGTATTTTAAGCTAATGAGCACTAAGCTAACACAGTATGAAGCTAGCGCAGTATTATGAACTGTAGCTCCAGTGTTTGACTTCACAAAACTTATGTGTTTAAAATGAATTGTATGAAAAACCCAGTTGCTGTTAAAATTCTTGTTAAAACTGCAGCAGAAGAAAAGCGACTTCTCTCTTTGTCTTCTCTCCGTGTCTGTTGTTTGTTGGGAATATATAGCAAATCTAAGCATCATATAATTAGAATGCAATATAACTATTTTTATGTTTTGCTAATATGCTCTGAGTTGTGTGACATACTGACATTAGAAGGTCATAAGCTCCAAGAAGTGATTATTTGCGCCTCTTGTAAAATGAAGAAGTACGGAGAGTGTGTTGCAGACGGTTTTGCTTTTTGCTTCGAGGAATGCGTGAGAAACAGATAATGGAGAGAGCAGAATGCTCCAAAATCAAACTAGCTATGAGATAAGACTGTACAATCCCCGTTTTCAAGGATAAAGTTGCAACAACACAGTGGTCAAGCCTGGTGTGTGTTGTGTGTGAAGATGATTGGCTATGGCTGGAAGAAAGAAGACAACACCCATAAGAGAAGAATAAAAGATGAGGCGACTTAGCGCTCAGAGATACGTGTCCTCAGCCCCAACATTTAATGTCTGATGGCTAGGGAAAATTATTCTCTGTAACCTTGGGATACCGCAGGCCTGTGTAAGATTGATGATTATTGCTAAATAAATTATTGATTCATTGCATTTCTTAAGATCCTGTTTCAGGTCTGTTTTATTGTCAGGGTAACAACCAATCTAACGAACTAAATCTAATTAGATTTAACTGTCTTTTGCAAAATGTCCAATGAGAGAAGGGTTTACTAATGGTATTCAACTGTAATCAAATTAGATTTTGTTTTGTTTTGTTTAAAAATGTGAGAGTGGATGTTCTAATGGCATTCATCTTAAAGGAAAGAAGTTTTCAGTTGCATTTCCAAAGTGGCAAATTATCTCAAGGCAACAAAAATCCAAAAAATCCAGCAAGAGCAAGCACCAGGTGGCTGTCTGCCTTGACCGGTTGGGGTGAGTGGAAAGAAAAGCAGTGAGAAGCCTGCACTCTATCTAAGCTTTCACAAAGCTTGAACACTGTGCAGGAACTATTTCTTCCATCTTCACTGAAACAAAAGGTGGTATATGTGCTCTTTACACCCATATGTACACCTCCTTGGAGAAGTTCATATGGGGAAGGAACACTCAGAGATCAATGTGGTCACTACCTTCCACCAAACCTGACATTAAAGCCAGGTCAGATGAAAGTGTTTTAAATTCTTACCTTTAAGATGAATGAACAGTGATTTTAGATTTTAGGGATGAAGGGAATCGTCGGTCAGTGTGTCATCAGTGTGTCGTCAGCATCACACTTGGTGCATGATGAGAAGGGGTTTAGTCTAACCAAGAAAACCCGGACGAATCTGGACTTTGGCCAGTTGATAAAGACCTTCAGGTGGTTCATAAAATATTTAAACACAGCATGATCAAAAGCAGCGTTGTTGGAATCCATTGCAGCCTCCAGAACGTTTGTAGCGGACCCAAATTGCTTGTGGAGGTCTTGCACCACAGCTTTGCTGATCTCATTGATGTGCTTGGGTTTTATCACAGTGTTGTCTGGGATTGTGATTCCCTTCAACACCTTCTGCAGACAGGTAACAATGGCATCAAAGTCTGCCTTTTGCAAGGACAGTGAAGGGGCCTTTTCTACCATGCCCATATACAGAGCCAAAATCATGGCATTCATTATGCCTTGTTGACCAATGCCCAAAGTGGAGCTACCACTTTCTGGTGAGCGCTGGGTCCAGGTGAGATCTTCCTCTGTGCTCTTGGGGTCATTTTGGAAGTCGTCCTCCTCTATAGCCAAATCTGTCACACCATCAGTTTCAGGTGCTGGATTGGCAGTCTGTTGAGGAACTTCCACTACAAAAAGCCCCCCCACTGACTGTCCACTGACCTCCTCTGTGCTGTTGGAGTCCGCTGCAGAGGACTGGTCTTCTTTGGTGCCTGTCAATGTTGTTCTGCAGGCTTCAGGTTCAGGAGACTGCTAGTAGATAATGTCCACAACAGGTTCTATCAAATAATCTCCATCAAACCGATCGAGTTCGTTGAGGATACTCTCAGCAGTCTGCAATGTGTTGGCAGTGACTCCAGCCTTTCCTGAGTTGGTCGGAGTTTCAGTGGTCTGCAGACAGACTCCAATTGCATTGGCCATTGCAGGCGTCATACACAGGACGCCTTGCGGTAGCTGTTCATGATTTTGGAAGTCCTCTTCCACTGTAACTAAATCCATCACACTTTCAATAGTGTCAGGTGCAGGATTGGAAGGCTGACAAACTCCATGCCCTGCTGCAGAAATCTTTTTGAGATCAGACTGTACTCGGGCTCTTTTTGTTTCTTCTGCTGTTGCAGTTCTTTCAGGTGGCTGATAGGATTCACACTCTGATTTTCAGTCTGTGGCATGATAGACCTAGTTTTATGCTTCTTGGTGAAGTGTGCCAGATACACAGGTACAGACGGCAATCTCCTCAGGTCTGGAAGCACAGCTGCTGCTGCCTGCTTCTTAGTGGCTTGTTTGGTTTGTCCCTGGCCTTCTGTTGTGAATTATCCGACAGTAACACACACGGAACAGAACTTCTGATGGTCAAGGCCTTCCTCCTTTAAAACCTCATATGTGACGTCTAACTTCTGTTTCTGTGCATTTTCATTCACTTGACAGATTTCAGCTTTGTTTGGGTCCTCAGGGTCTTGCAGTACTTCATTCTGTAACTCCTTCAGGGCCTCAGCTGCAGCATCCTCTTTGGCCAACTGAAGTTTGTCTGCTTTCCCAACACATTTCTTGTCTCCAACAGAAAGCTCCATGTGGAGCATGTACTGTTGTGTAGAGCTGTGGTCAGGCCTTGAAGCCTGGATATTGTTGCCTGCATCCCATATTTTTATACACTGGCCTTTTACTGTGTCTCACACACAGTTTGTTTAGCTGTGTTGTACAGCTTGGGGTCCTCTCTATTTTGAGTGCTGACGTTTCTCTGGGCTGCGAGTCTGGGCCAGGGCGATTTCAGCAGCATTGTGCTGGGCCTGTTTGAGAGTAGGTCCCTCCATGTCCCAATAACAGCCACCGTAGTGTCACCGTAACACTGAATCCAATTACAACTTTCCAAATAAGGACACTGAAATTAAATTATGACTGATTAATTAATTAACAAGACTCAAATAATAATTTATAATAAGCTCAGATATTTTTTTCTCTTTTTTTTGTCAATTTTGACACTAATCAGCCTGTTAGCATAACTTAGCTACATTTGCAAATGCTAGTATTTATTTTGCATTGCATTACATTGTCTGCCAGCTAGCTTACTAGCTGTGCTTTGTGTGTTGAAAGTTGAAATTACTGTCATCAAACCCAACTGTATGTGTAGGTATCGAGATGAAAGTACTTGGTAGTGTTTAACAAAACATTCTTCTAGTTAAATAAACTTTAACATAGCATTTCATGGTTAGCAGTGCGGTTGGTCTACATTTAGTGATTTTTGACAGAACTGCATTAACAGATTATGATGTAAGAATAGTGGATGCATCTGACTGAACTTAAAGTGCATTTTTTTTCTGGATCTATGCATGATGTTACATGGAAACATGTACTATATACATATCTGAAAGTTTTTCAGATATGTATGTATTTCTTAAATTACAAAGCATAAACAAAAAAATAAAAAATCAGGATAAAAAGTCTAATTTTTCAGCTCTGCTCTTAAAAACCACCTCTTTTTCAAAATGTGTCAAATTAAGTCACAAAAGGGAGTCGTTGCTGCTTCCACTGTAGAGTCTACTGTATGAGACTGTAAACAAACAAACAAACAAACAAACAAACAGGACTGGAAACCACTCTGAAATGTAGAAATACACTCTCAGATGATAATATCTTACTGAATATTGCTGCTTATGATATTTTCTTTTCAATACATCTCAGTATTTCACTTAAAAGTATGATTAAAATCCCTCCTCCTCCGTTACAGTCGGTACAGTTCACGTATAATGCACCTTCCACACACTGAATTAAGCTAACACTTCACTGTATATGAGTCGCATTTTACATCTACAACACTCCTTTTAATACCTCGGATGATAATCTAGCTACTTTGACATCAGATTTACACAAAGACAAAGAAAAATCATTCTTTGCCCCTGTCATAGTGTTGTAATAACACAACACGCAGTGTTTGTGTGGAGATGCAGTAACAGACACGAGTCAGTAGCAGATGAAGTTGTACCAGCTAATGCTAAATGACTTTTGCTGAGTTTTCTAACATTAGGCACCAGAGCCAAGAGCCAGAACAGCTGAGAGAAACACACTACCCTCCAGTTTTATTCTAGTTTGGGGTTCGGCCCTTTCGCGGACTATTAGCGGGCTATTGGCGGGTCATTAGCGGATTGTCAGCGTCTCTGTCTAAACCTCCTGCAGTGTGGAGTTAATACGGGAGTACAAATAGTTTTATCACCAGCAGACAATCCCTCCTGGTTTGGTTCTGTGTAATATGTGATAGAAACGTGTTAACACAGTGTAAACAGCGTTGGCTGAAGCTGCTCACCTGTTCAACTCTGCTCTTCTCATCACATCAAAACTCATTTTTCACCTTATTCCGGTTATTTCTCCTTATCCTCGTTTGTTCCGGGTCCCTTCGCTGCATCAGGCTCAAAATAAAAAGGCTGTGATCTGTCATAACTGTATGATTTTATATTTTCAACCCTTGTGCACCAGCTGAATGACTCCTTTTTCTTACATCATGCTACTTTGCCCCTTTTTTTGCTGCGAACTGAAAACTTGGACAAAAATGCCTCCAAATGCTGCTTAAGTGTTTATGAACATACATATATGTTTTAAAATCCAGTTCCTAGACCATTTTCCCACACATTAAAGCTCTGTGGTTCTTAACCTGATAGTTGCACTTTAAGTTTCTTGTTTCTAATCAGTTGAAAGTACACTGCACATTATCCTATCCTGCATTTCACTTATTTATTATTACTATTATTATTATGGTATGCAATAGACCATCTTGTAAGAATTACTTTTGCAAAGTATTTCATTACAGATCACAGAATACATGCCTTTAAATGTAATTTCTAGCATATTACATTAATCTACTAAATACCTTGGATTTTGCTTTGTGTTACATGAGTGAATGTGGCATTGACACAATGCTGCATCCAGGAGGTCTACAACTTACAATTATTTTCATTAATCATTTGATCTTAATTTGAAAAAGTCAGGAAATTCTTAAAGATGTCGATAGCAAAAGCCCAAAACGTGACGCACTCAAATGTTTTGTTCGGTTCACAATCCAAAGATATTTATTTAATTTTCATAGAGCAGCAAAAAAAACTTAAAAGGTTGGAATGTTTTCAAAATTAATCTTACTGATTCGTCATTTATTAAAATAGTTGACAAATAAATAGTTGATTGGCTTATTGCAGCTCTCTATATGAACTGTGTGTACGCTGTAATAGATGGAAACATGAAGCAGTGAGATGTTTTGTCTGTAAAAAGGATGATGAGCCAATTTTCATTGCCCCATTTCCCGCAGTATCAAGTTTGAACAAGGTCTGTCACAAATATATAACTGCCTCATCACGAGTATTTTGAGCTAACCCTTATTATTTTGCATAATCGTGACACCTGTACAGAAACAGTTGGTGAAATTAACATAATTTGTCATCACCTTCACATCATTTACCATCATTTGACTGGTGCTTCTTTAAAGTTAACTAATTCTCTTCAAATCAAAAATAAAATATGTACCAGAAAATGTCTGAGTAAAAAAAAACCAAGGCAACAGAGAACCAAGCAATAAAAGCAATAAAAATAACAAACAAGAATAAAAATGCCGTCATAAGAGCAACTAAGAAAAAATAAAAGCCCAGCAAGGGCAGTTTGCTGAACTTAAAAAAAAAAACAGTGTAGACATATGGCACCTGAAAAAAAATGTCTGAGGAGCAGAGATTCATCTTGTCATCCAAGAGAAGAGGGCATGCACCATGAAACTGGCTCTGCTCAACAGCCATTCGTTGGAGTTACCCAGTCATCCTTAACCTTCTCTGGTCAGTATCGATATTTGAACAAATTGCCACGGAAAGGTGAGACCTCAGTTTTTCTTGCAGGTGGCTGTAAACTACATTTCTTTGATTCGTTGTTTATTTCTTGAATTTCTTTCATCAAGTATAATTTTCTCAATACTGCTGCCCATTAAATCTTGTTTTAAAATAATGACACAAATAATGAGACAAATGACACTTTATTGCAATCAAAGGGAATTATGGCAGCCCGCTGGGCTGAAATTTTTCCTAGTTTGTCAGAAAAAAAACATGGTCAGTCTGAGTAAGAGACTTGTTAAGATTGATATTTTTTGCAGCGTTCCCCCTCCCTTCCTCCTCTCTACTTATTATTCTATCCCTGTCTCCCTGGCTCTTACTCTGTGCAGTGGAGTGCCAATTATTATGGTAATGACTGAAACAGATATCAGATGGGTTTCCCTGAAATAAGCTTTTCATATTTCACACACATCACTTGGTGTCTGCGTGTGTGTACATTCATGTCCATATGTGTGTTGGTGTGAAAAAGGAATGAGACAGAATGTGCAGAATTCAGTTTTCTCAACTCTCCCTGGCTGAATTAAACATTTATAGGGAAATTTTACAATGCTACTTGGCTTTACTCATCAAAAACCCATTCCTTTGGACATTAACTGTGTGTTATGAAAGAAACCCGTGTCAGTGTCGTTGACAAAAACTGGATAAGAAAGGCACGCGGTGACAGTCCTGTTTCCAAGGTCATTGCTCCCTCTCCTCTCCATTTCATCTCATCAGCCTTTCTGCTCGATGTATCCATTCACTCCATCACTGAGATCCTCGCACCATCATATATGTGTCACCGAATGTGATGATAGGAAGCTGATATTTTGCTGCAGAAAGAGAGTTGTTGGGATATATAAATCGTGTCCTATATAAAGGGAAGGTGCAGGGTATTAGAATATAGTATATAGAGCATCCAAAATATTATTGCTCTGACAGAAGGTAACATTTCAACGCTGTTTGACATATTCTCAACTTTACCCTATACTTACTTATATTTGTGTGTAGATTTCAACCAACTGAACAACCAACTCTTTTTAGTTAAGGGGATAATTACTGTGGTCCATACTCAGACATACTATAGTAGGTGATAGTAATGTACCTTAACAATGGATGACACCAAAAAAAGGTTTGTATCAGTAATCAGTAAGTCTTGCATCCTGTTAGTCTAACTTTAATCACCTGAAGATGCTCAGTCTACTTTAACCTGCTGCTGTTTCCTGCATAGTATACAAAGTATTAATCAATGATTCATCAATGATGGCATCTTCACAGGTTGTATAGACTGAAATTCATCTCAGAGTTTGATATATCTACTCATGTTTACTCATGACAACCTGACTGCTTGTCGACCAACAAGAGAAGCCATGGTTACCTTCTAGTTAACACTATGAGATAACATCAGTTGACATTTTCCACAGTGGAAAGGCTGGTGTTAAGAAGCAGGTTGTCATTTCCAAACACCGTGTCTTCTGACTTTGACTTCTGATTTTATTATTTTTTTTACCTGTTACTGATGCTCTGGGTGGTGAAAAAGATCCTTCTTTTGTTGTGTTTTTTTTTTTAAGCGTGTCAATATCAACATGTTTTCACATACAAAACATGTTGGCATTGACACGCTTATGTTACGTGCGCTGCTGTGCGCCCAGAGCACGCGGAGGAAAATGGTCGTCACTGTAACTCCATGACTTCTAACTCTCCTATGAGCTTCACCAGGTGAAAGATAATATAATATGGAAGATTCTGGCACAACTTCACCTACTTCCAAGGTGCATGGAGGAGGAAAAAAAAAACTTTTGTACTTGTAATATAGAACAACGTTATAATACAAATGAGCTCCTCACATTCTCTAGGAACAATTCTGTCCTTCCAAAATATTGGGAAGGACATGTCCCTACTGTCCTTACGCAAACCCACGCCCTTGGTATCAACATTAATCGACAATCCAGGTTTTATTCACAGGAAGTGAAATATTGATCCTGAGATGAAGGGAGGGAAACTGTGGGCTGCAGTTTAATAGAGCTAACAAGTCTTTTGATTCATCTTCAAAAAAAGTCTAAAAGTTTGCTTACTGTTAAATCTTTGCAGCTTAATGACCATTACATCCATAAAGTGAGAAACACTGTACGCCCAAATTACATTATTTCATGAGACAAGACACTATATTGGCTGCTATTATCTATGCTATTATATTAGAATTACAGTGGCAGTGCTTGATAGTTTTTAGCATCACTGGGCAAAAATTCTTAATAATACCTTGCGGCATATTGTAATTCAAGTGGTCTGAGAGGACACTAGACTTCTGTATCTACTCCTTGCCTGTGTTTTTAGGCTGTAGAGAATCTACTCTATGATGCACTGATTTGAGCCAATCACAGGCGTTTTCAGACAGGTAGGGAGGTTGAATACGTGATTGACAGCTGTAATTACCAATCACTGATCAGATTAAGCCAGACGCGGCGCGATTACGGAAGCTTGGATAAACGGCATGAAACAACGTCAGGTCATCTGTCTTTATTTTAGTCTTTTGATTGAGGAGAAGCCGCAGAAGGAAGGTGTCTGTTTTCAAATTGTGGCGTTTTTTTTCCCCTCTGAACAGCTTTAAGTGAATTGTGTAATCTAAGAACAGTATCATTAGGTTCGATCTGATTTGTGTACAAAAAGCAGTATTTTGGTTTTGATTTCATAATGCTAATATTTTACTTCTGGTGTAATAGGCCACTCTCCATAAACCATTAATATGTGTCTGTCAGTTTAAATAAGAGGAGGATTTGTTTTCATTTCATTTATATTTAATACAGTTCAAAACATGCTGTGAAAAAGCATCCAAACAACTCAAACTAGTTAATATCAGGCGTGATGTTCAAAGCATTCAAACATTTATTTCATGTTTTCCCACAACATGCCTCATCTACTTCTACTCGCTTGTTTGTTTTGTTTAAACATGAAGAAGAAGCATTGCATTACAGTGATACAGGAGAACATAAAAGAAGAACAATCCTCTGGAGCCCTAAGATAGAGGTTCTCCAGAGAAGGCATACCACATAAAAAATTTAAAATACTTCAGGAGAAAAAAAACATCTTCATTTTCTATACATATGTGCACATGGCTAAGAACAAAAGGAAAAAAATAATGAATATCCACAAATTAATTTCTTGAATATTTAAATGTTTTACCATAATTATGTAAACCAATGAGAAGGAGAAACTAATTATTAATTATTTCCAACAAGAGGGAAAAAAATCAACTTTTACGTCATCCAACATTTGGTTTTATTTTATCTTTCAGGTGGGTTCTCATCCACAGAAAATGTCTTCTGTGTTTAACTCATAATCCATTTCTTGGGTTTCCTTAACATCAAAAAAACACAGAAAATTGCTGAGAAATGCGTATGTCAGGACATTACCTCTGAAAACATCCGGAAGTCAATTTGTCATATTCAATTTGCAGTTTTGGTGTAAAGAACTGCAGGTTTAAATCTTGAGTTCAAAGGAGTTTTCTTCCTTTTCATCATTTGTGATGAAGCCTCAAGGCAAACACTGAGCAGATTGCAGCTCTATAAGTGCACATGAGGAGGAGGGTGATTTGCTGCTCCATTAGAATTACCTTGTAATTTTGCACTGGGAAAACATCGTCGAGGTGTTGTGGAGGAGGACATAACCAGACCTTTTATTATGCAACAGGGAAACACATTAATGCAAGGAGCTTGAGAATTAGCTGGAGCATTGTCACTTGGAACACTTGTGCAGTGATGAAGTGCGTTACGTGTCTCGCTCATGCCAACATAACAGAGGTCAAAGTTCAGGGTTGAAACTGTGCAGAGAAGACACAGAGCTGTTAATCTCGTTTTAGTGTTAAAGGAAGCAAATTGGAGGAGAACAGATCATTCAGTCCATTAACCTTTCGGTATTAAGTGCAGCACTAACTTATACTGTATTATGCAGATTTCTTTCTCATACCTTTAAAATAGGGCTGCACAATTAATCAAATCGTAATCGCAATATCAGCCTGGGCAATCGCAAATCCAGATTTAAGAGGATTTACACTGATCTAATAGCAGAAACGGAGGAAAATATATATAACCTGTATGGTAATATTCTGGATTTTTGTGACACTGAGCAGAGAGGTGTTAAAGAAGCAAAACGAAAGTCAGTTTGTATTTTTTAATACTAGTTTATGTTTTTGTGTTTGAGTTGAAAATATACACATTTCAAAATCAGTAATCTCTGCATTTTCCTTGTTAACCAAGCAAGGACACTCAAATCAAAATTGCAATATTGTCCACAATAATTGCAATATGACTTTTTCACCCAAACCTGTAGGCCTACTTTAAAATAAAGACACGTGGGTAGAGTGGCTGGTAGATAAACATGTAAGAGTTAATGTCTTTAATGATCTTTTAATTGATGCTTCTTACACTATTTATTATAAATGAAACAATAATTAACAGTAATAAAAGCTGTCTATTAGAGAGTTTAAGAGGTCTTAATGGGAGCATGTTTTTATGTTTGTACAGAGCCAGACA
>JAPQRN010000015.1:20613996-20639622 GCA_037367275.1 Coranthus polyacanthus
AGTAATAAAAGCTGTCTATTAGAGAGTTTAAGAGGTCTTAATGGGAGCATGTTTTTATGTTTGTACAGAGCCAGACAGTTTGTTTGAGCAGCGTTCTGCCAACTTTTAAGTAGCCGTTGATCTTGTGGTGTTGTGGTGGAGATAAATCACCTTTGGATCCCATTTGAATCCTGCCAACAGTTACACCTTCAGTATGTTGCTTGTCACTTTAAAAGGTAATCTTGCCAACCAAGTAAGCTGCAGCTGTAAAGTCAGTAAAGTACTATTTGATTTGATGTCACATTGCTCAGTGAAAAGCGCCTCTCGTCTCACACAATGCACACCGCTGACACCAACATGGCCGTCACCCTGGGAACAAGTATTAAAGATATTAAGATTTGTGTGTGCTTCTTTGCTTACGTAAAGTTTGTGTTGGAGTCTGTTTTTTGCTGGTAGTTTGTTGACGTTGGCGAACTTCATTAGTTAAGCAAACCGCTGTCTCAGTTCCCTACAGCCGTGATAACAACCTGTAAGCTGATTTCTATGTAGAGGACTCATTTTTTCTGTGAAAAGCCTTATGCTTGCTCCAGACTTCTTCATTGCCTCTCTTTTGAAAGCCCCGTCTATTTGGTCTGCCGTAAGCACCGCTTGTCTCTTCTGCTCCCCTGCAGCTCTTTTCTGCTCCTCTGCAGCGGTAACGGTGTGCAACACTAGCCACTGTTAGCTTGAGCTGGAGTCGGCAAACGTCAGTAAACAACCGGCTCCCAGCACAACGCGGACTCCAACACAAACTTCATGCAATTACGTGTAAATGTTACATATTGAACCTTTAAAAGAGGTGAAAATCACTACAAGTCTGTCCATGTTGAGAGCTGCAGAAGCACCTTCAGCAGCTCATCAAAATGATCTTTTAAATTGCTAAACATCATATGTGTTAATTTATGGCACCGTTGAAACTGGACCAACTGTCTCGGTA
The DNA here is from genome assembly GCA_037367275.1 of Coranthus polyacanthus. Classification (NCBI taxonomy): domain Eukaryota; kingdom Metazoa; phylum Chordata; class Actinopteri; order Kurtiformes; family Apogonidae; genus Coranthus; species Coranthus polyacanthus. The sequence goes on from JAPQRN010000015.1 coordinate 20,614,952, forward strand.
AGTGCCCATTCTGGTCCACTGGTAGGAACAGGACTTTGCATGTCTATAAACTACCCTGTCAGGAACAGACGGAGGTTGATGGTCTTTGGTATTATTGTATTATACCTCATTCACAGCTGCGTTATGTCCCCAGTAACAGCTTCTGAAATGTTCAGTTTCAGTTTACACTCAGATTAAGTGTTTTTATGGTTCATTTATGGCTTTCTGTTTATGACTGAATTAGCTGATGCAGTAACAGGCTTAGAGGAATAATATCCTGGTTCATCCTGTGTGCATGAAGGAGAAACTGACCTTTCAGTCATGCCACTAATGTTGGTGGTAATTATCAAAGTTTAACTGACATCATGATTCGCATTTAGCTGCCGTCTGTGCTCAGGACTCAACAGCAGTATTGTGACTGCTTTGAGGTAATCCCTGCAACACTAGAAAGTACTGTTATGTCTTTTTTGTCAACAGAGGAGGTTTCTGTTATCCAACTACCCATATACAGCATGCTGCTTCACATGCAGTATGCATCAGTGCCCCATCATATCATCTAAATATGGAAGGAAAATACCACAGACAGACTGGAAAGAATCAGCATGCAACATAACTTGTTTTTTCTTGCCTGTTAATGACAAAGATGAATCGTGTTCAACAAGTGGATGTCTCAAAAAGGCAACTTCTTGCCGCATTATGGAGAAGGAAACAAAGAAAGCGTTGACTGTCACTCTGTTGATTCAGGCTGCTTTGTGTCTCAGTCTTTTCTCCCCCCTCTCACAGTTAGCGACAGATCTCTGCAATGTGTTTTCTTGATGCGACTGCAATGATGAGACGCGCTGCCTGCCTCCATGTTCTGTTTTTAGTGTGTGAGTGTCAGTGATGAAGATGTCTGCACAAAGACAGACAGAAGTGGGAGAAAAACAAACTTTGCGTCTTTTAGAGAAACAAACCCTGTTTCACCTTTACATTCTTTTGTGTTTGCAGGCTAAATGTAGCACTCTCTCTGGCTGCGGAGTATGGATTTGTGAAAGCATTCTCTCTATAATGTTGTTTTTCACAGACATTATGGAGCACTTTAACCCTCGGCGTGCGTCCGGGTTATATGTGTTTCTCATTTCAAATGTACCTGAACGTAGGAGGGGGGGGCTATCTTACAAAACCTAAGGATCGAGCTTGTTTGCTGCAATTTATGTTTAAAATGTGTTGTGAAATGCTGGTATGAGCACATGCAACTTGAATACTCCCCACCTGCTCTAATTTCTTTATCATCCTGAATCCTGTTAACATCTCCTGCTGCAGTGGCCCATTTTCTCCACAGAGATCAGTTCATTTTCATTTAATCTTTTATGTCCCCGCATACATCCTGCTGTATTAATTTCCTTTGCACGACTGTGAGAGAGTGTGTTTTGTGAATTTGTGGGATGTGAAATGTCTTCCGACAACCCCGATCTGGGTCTTGCATATGGGAGACTGAGTTGCCCCGGTTTCATAACCAAGTAATGACAAACTCACCAGAGTGCCTGCAACGCATGACTCATAAAGATATGATTTTTGAAATGCTAATTAGGTGAAGATTATACAGAGTGGAAGAGCAAGATAGAGCACGAAAGAGTGAGATAGACAGTGGGACAGAGAGAGATTCTCTGTATCTTCCCGGGTCTTTTGCTGTGGAGCTGACAGTCATGGTTTCCTACTGAATGTGTAAGATAATTTTAAATAATCTCCCTTTACCCGCTTTAGTGTTCTATCACTTTGCGATGAGTCAGACGAGGAAGGAGCGAGGGAAGCAAGTCAGAGTTTAGGCAGTAAAGCCTGCAGCGCTGTGAGAATTTCCTTACTCTTCTCTCCATCTCACGCTCTCCATCTCATGTGCATGTTCATCTCCAACGCAGTGAAACAGAGCTAAACAAGGTTAAAGAGAAGGTCAAACCCATGAACACAGTTAATCTTTTCATGTCTCATAAGGCTGCCTTTCCGGACCGCATGACATGGCGCTCCTCCGGAAGAGACTGTTATTTTTCTTGGTAAAATCTACTGTACCTTCTACATCACTTGTAGACTGACCTTCAAAAAATGTACAGGGGCAAAAATAAGGGGGAAGCCACCTGCTGCTGAAACACCTCGGTACATGTGTAGAATTCTGATTTATTGTAGTAAGTGTGGTATCACTCCACATGCTATCACGCTCATCTTTTTCCCATTCTTTATTCCACTCCACCTCTGAATCTTCCCCGTCTTCTTGCCGTTCTTGTTATTGCATTCCCGGCTCTCACTCCCGCTCCTATAATTTTTCTCCCTCTTTGCTCTCTCATCCTCCCTCCATCTGTATCTCCTCCTCCTCATTACAGCCCCCCCCCCCTCTGCCTTCCCATCCACAGTTTCATCATTTGGCAAATCTCCTCCTTCCCTCTATACCACTCTTCGCCATCTTCCGACATGTTGAGCTACTGTAGTGAAGGTCATTTTAGTGTTAGAGGCGGGGGGAGAGGGGGGAGGGAGGGGATGATGCAGCTATATGCAACTGCTGCTCTGGGTAAATGCAGGGAGATAAATGGATGGAGAGCAACGCGGAAGGAAAAAAAAAAAAACATAAAAGCCACAGTGACGAAGGCAGAATTCCCTGTGACCTTTGTTCTTTGTGCATCAATGCATTCTGCTGCTATTTGTTTTCATTTGTGGTCATCAACTGAAATTTACCTAAGTATCAATGACAACTTCATTATGTGCACTTTTACCAGCATGTCCTCATACCTAAACCGCAGAGTAGGCCGATTGCCAGTGACAGCGAAATACATTCAATTCAATTCAATTCAATTTTATTTATAGAGCGCCAATCACAATACATGATTATCTCAAGACACTTCACAAATTCAGGTTAAGGCCTTAAAAAAGACAAGAAAGAAAGCAACAAATCCTCCAAGAGGGGAGGAAAAACGTAATTTTTTACAGAAGAAAAAACCTCGGATAGAAAATGTGTGCAAAAATGAATGTTCCTGACTGTTTTTTACTACCATTTCCACATCACCTTATAGTATTGTCTGAAAAGGTAAACCGGCAATTTTGAATAGATAGTTCACAGATAGATCAATTTGAATAGATAGCCCACAACTTCCCTTTATGCATGACACCAAATAAATGCATTTAGGCAGAGGTAACAGTCAGCGCACTTCATAAATGATTCAAAACCAAGGCATTTAGTTGAAGAATATTTTTTTGTCTCTCCTGCTTCTTGTTGATCGTTTTTGGAAATGCTTGAAATGCACATTTATTTGATGATCCAAATAAAATCTCCTGCAACCCACCTGTGGATGCTTTAACCTTTGTTTTTCTTTATTTTTATTTGACACACCGAGTAAAACTTTAGTCAAACATTTCTTTTAGCTCTCATACTGAGGGACACCAACAACTGCTATATAAAAGTAGCATTTAGAAGCTTGCGTAAAGACTGAGCTCTGACCATATTTTCTTTCCACGTTGAGAGTTGTGTGTGCCGTCCCTTGTGAGAAAGGTCTTTCTCTCCCAGTTGAAAAGTAAAAAAAAAAAACTGGTAAGCTGTTGTAGTAGTTTCCCTGCCGTGTCATTGTCAGGCAACTTGCTGCTATCTCTGCTTTTCCCCACTGCCAGTAAAAACGTGGGTGTAACCGGGCTTAAACTGGCTTAATGTTTCGCAAAACCTGAACCGTTCCTCGCCTCCATGGAAACTATGTAAAAAGGGGAAGTGTTCAAAGAGGGGCTGCAAGAGAGCCAAGCCGAACCTCTATCCCTTCGGCTCAAACTGACACAGAGAATCAACACGAGCGGAGGAGGCTAATAATCCGTGGAATTAAATGAATGGGAGTCATTTCCCCTTGTGGATGTTCTAACGTGACAGTGTAATGCAGATTAGTGGCACTCTATAGTGTGAGATAACATGCAGAATGGTAGGGGCATGGTTTTGTGTGTGGGCTTAGTTTTACAGATATACCTGCTATGTTATATGAATATGAATTAGGTGTCCCTTATTTCTGCCTGTCACATAGGCATTGAGCTTCACCTATTCTGATTCCTTAAGGGACACACACCCGGGCGACCCTGGCATTTACACACTAATGAAAACAATCATGGGAAATATGTTAATCCGCCTGGCTGTGGTTGGCTGAAAAAAACTGTGCTCTTTCAAAAAGGCCAGATGCTCCTATGAGTAATCACCTATGGCAACTGAATCCATTTAACCATAACAACAACGACTCTGTATTTGACCCATGTGTTAATGAACTTTATACAGTGCACGGTATTAGGCAGATTCACAGCTACATATTTGTCATGGGCTCATGGTGATGAGATCCTTGGTTTCCCCTTAAACAGCATCCCTGATTTTCCCATGTAACATTTACAAAGCTTGTGGGGACATCGTTATCTAATTGGAATGAATATTGCAAAAACAGTGCAAAATGCTGAAAATGATTATTTATACATGGTGCAATGAGCAGAGCAGTGCACTGGGTTGATCATGTCATAAGAATTAACGCTGGTATCGTACAGAAGTAATGCATTATGACTGGTCAAAAGAAGAGTATAAAGCAAGGTCAACAGCCTATATGTCTCCCAGAAATGGCGGTCATATATAATTAAATTGCAGCGTCAATAGGGAATGGGTATCATGGTGCATTATGGGGTTGTGCCGCCATCTTGGAAGGGTAGCATACGCAGCAACGGTAGTTGTTGCGGTCACTTGAAGGAGTTTTTATTCATTTTCATTAACGCTAGATTTTCAAAAATGTAGCTCTCAAATGTATTTTGTAGTCCTTTCTGTCTACTCTCTGATATTTCAGAACTATTACGACAGAAATGTGATATTATTTACTTCATATATATACTGTATATCTGATTAACCATTTAGATAGTATAATGTCACAAAACAATGGTAAATCCCTTAAATTCTCAGACATCTACAAACTAAAATAGACACAACATATTTTTTGTCTGTTTATGTGTGTCCATGGTCAGTAATGAACCCCAAATAAGCCCTGTTAAGCCCCACAGGACTAGTATAACCTGGGAACCCCTGGTGATTTAGTGTTTCATGCAGCACATTTGCACAAGATAAGTCTTGTGCAAATGTAAGTAAGTTTTTTATTTGAATTTACTGATATTATGCCCTGGATCTGATGTCAAGACTCACTATTAATAGGCTACCCCTTAAAGAAAACTGTTGAGCCTATCAAAAATAGAAAAAAATGTTCATTACTGTACAGTGCCACGCATGTCATCCATCTTTTGAGATTTCACTTTTCCGAGGGATTTAAGTTTGCTCTTTCTGTGAATGGACGACATGAGCCTTCTGAATTTGCACCCAAAATGCTGTTAAAACTTTAATTTAGAATTACCAGCGCAGCCTCCGTAGTTCTCGACCAGGAGATAGTCAGAATAAATGTGAGAAGGAAACAAAAAATCAGAGAGATGTCGATGCGCACGGGACTAAAATCACAGGACCTGAAATAGGAATCTTTACTTTACAAATTATGGACATGTTTTTACTGTCAGTGTGTCCTTAGGCACTATCTATCTTCTATTAAATAATTACTTTAACTACTGTTAAAATTATATGTAATGTGATGATGATGTGAATGATGTTTAATGGTTCTAGTTAATAAAGGGCATACATTAATCATTGGCTCACAAAAAGTGACTAAACCATACTAAACATGTAAACATTTATACGTATGAGCTTGACAGGCCTGCCGTGCCTAGTTACAGATGCTAATGTAGGATGGGACAGTAGCACCACCCCCCTTTGAATTGCATTGTATTATGTTTCAACGTAATAATTAAATGTTGTAACAGGTCATTTACAGTTGCTAAAAATGGAGATGGCCTATTATTTGTGTACGTGTGGGAAGAGAATAGTCGCAGAACCTGTATTACAATGTCAGAAGTGAAACCTGTGATAATCTCTTACTGTTAATTCTTTCGTTCTGTAGATCCACTTTAAGGGGGCCATGGAACATGTTTTAGAAATCACATAATCCATCCTTGACATTTACACCCACTACAGTAAATTTACAGTGGCTTGTGAAATAAAGCTCTGAATTGTTGCACATGATTTTTTTAGCAGTAGTCTCAGATATAGAGGTATAACAACAAAGGGTAATCTCTCTTCCATTTTAATAAGGTGCATTTCAGATGTTCGCTGGCCTTTTGAAGTTCAGTGGTCATTTGAAGGCTTACAACAAGTCCGACACCACCTTTAGTGTCTTTGGTACAAATCCAAGGTTGAGACTATGGATGGGAATTGATTCTGGTAATGCCTTTATAGATTGTACTTATTGGTACTGATTCCTGGTCAGTTTTTGGTGTGAAAAAAACTCATAGGGTCTTTGTGAAGTGAAGTCCAGCAGCATTGACACACGTGTGGCGTTTCGCTACATGCAATAATCAGAAAAAGAAGCAGGCATTGATAAGAGAAAGAAAGAAAGAAACTCGGAGGGATATAATTCCAGTGGATTGGACAGTTTGGGACTGGTTATCAGCTGGATCCAATTCTCAATTCCTATCTGTAGATGCGATGTGTCGTGCCTTTCACGTTACTCTGGACTCTGAAGGAATAAGCATCAAAGCTGTGACAGATTACTTTAACAAAAAGGAACTGTTGGTAGAGTGTGTGTGTTTGGCAAGGAGGACCAAATGATGTCAAAACCAGGACATGGCTATATTTCTGTCCCTGGTACTCTTTGATGGGGGAGGGGGCATGTGGGTGGGTGACATGTTGCCAGGAGCAGAAGTGACAACCTTGTGGCTGAAATATGTCTGCCAGACAGTCACAACCTCCTGCTGTAGCGCGTGTGTGTGTTTGAGAGATGAACTGTATTTAGTCGTGCTAAGGGGCAGGACAAGGATACAAAAAACAGAAGCAACAATAAGTGACAGCGAGGAAGAAGGGCAAAAATAGAGGGATTAGTCATTATCAAGTGGAGGAGTGTTACGTGCACATCCATGTTCTGACACACACACACACGTTGTGTTAAGGGAACTTCATTACTGCTTCATTACCTCTCTGAAGGTCTCCACCAACATAGTCTCTTCTTTCTGTGCATTTGTAGCTCATAAAAGTCTACAACCTGGTTTTTGTGTGCCTGTGTATGTGTGGATGCGTGTGTGTGTGAAGCCTACAGGGCAGACATCTTTGTCCTCAGTTCAATACTGCTGTCACCGGCCCATGAATTATGGAAGTGTTTGGAAGTGACAAAGCACAGCTTAGAGCCAAGAGACACTTTTATTGAGTTGTGAGATGTGATGGGTGTGTGCATGTGTGTTGCTGATGTGTGTGTTGATGTGTGTGTAATTCTCCTCCACCTTGGTTTTGATGAAAAGACACGGATCACGTCTCTCCGCTCATCCCCGTTTTCCCTCCACGGCTGTCTGTTGAGGCAACATTGTCATCATAACCTCTCTTGTTTCTATCTTTTCCTGAAGCACAGCTGTGCCACAACAAAACAAACAGCGGTTTGCATGTGGTTTCCTCAGTGGCCATCAGTGGAAAGCAGTCACAGTCGTCCCTGTGATACTCTCCCTGATCCTGTCACATTTTGCAAATTTATCCTCTTCTAAACTGATAGCCAACTGGTTTTGTACTGTATGTTCGTCAGCCATGAATAATTATTCTTCAGTGACTAACAACTCTATACAGTGTACATCCAGTTAGAGTATGTGACAAATAATAAATAAAGAGGTCATGTCATGCACAAAACAGTATGGATATCATTTGTGGAAGCAGTTTGTTTCTTTTTTACAGCAAAGCTGTGCCACATCTGGTTACTATAGCAACACAGGTGGATGAAATTCAGCAATGAAGTAACAAAGTGATTGTGTGATGTGAACTTGGATTCTGGTTCCCTTTCCTCCTAACAGTGTTTTACAACAATTTTTAGGCTCAGGAGTCACTTGATATCTTACTAATGGCAAAGAAAGATCCTAATTTGGAAGGAAAGCTTTAATGTCAGAAGCAGTAGGATGGCTAGCAATCACAGTGCAACTACAAAAAAAGAGACTTTTACCAACTGGTTTGATTCAGACAGGCCTATCTCAACACCAGATGGCTCTGAGGTTTGGATGTGGGCGACATGTGATCGTCAGACTGGCTGAAAGATATCAGGACATAGGATAAAATAGTTGCAAACAGCATTCATTCATTCATTTTCATTTTATTCATTTAGACCCAGTTTACACCCTGGACTGGTCACCATTTCATCACAGGGCAAAAAAGTCGGCCTTAACGTTTTTAAAACCTTAAAACCTAACAGTTTTTAAAAGCAACCAAAAAGTCCCAAGTGGAAGATCACCTATTCCTGCTGTGAACATGTTGAGATTTTTGTTCTGATTTCAGAAAAAAAAACGCAGTGAAGCTTTGCTCTGACTGTTGCTCAGAAAGTCAAACTTTGAAATGAAAACATAAAGAGCCATGAGCTTTCTCATCTTTTAAACCTTAAATTTCATGATTTATGTTACAGGAACCTGCATTTTGTCACTGTCAAGTCACTGTAACAGATTTATGTCCCCATAATATATGAATTACATGGCCACACACACACACACACACACAGTCTTTAGGCATAAACTGAGCTTGTTCCCTGAAATGCCCTGAAGTTGTTATCTTAAAGTGGCATCCTGAAGCTTGAGGGTGGAAGGGTGCGTGACTTGTGGAGCAGATTTAGAGTGTCCCCAAAGAGCGTAGCACACAGCACATACACTGGCAGAGTACACAAACATAAGTGCGTATAGATGAACACATTTCCTGTACGCTTAATCATGCATAATCATACAAACATGGACTCCAAAACACTCACAACACACTGGCTGTAAGTCATACATTTTACATGTGTGATAATTAAGAGATACTCGTGAGAGGTCTTTGCTTTCATGAATGCAAATCTAGTTCTTGAGGGGAGTGCGCTTACATGCATATGCAGACCATATACAGCTGAGGTCTTTTTTTTTTTTTATGCAGTATTATTTTGCACATTTGCTGTTATTTGAGAGGAAAACACGGAGAGCAGCCACCAAGCTATACTCAAATCAGGGACATTGTTACATTAGCATGTATCATAGACAGCTAGGCACTGAGGAAATCCCCATGATTTCACCTTCTTTTTCGTTTTCTCCAACAGGACTTGAGACACATTTCCAGGACAGGAAGAGTTAGAACAGCCGCCTGGCCGACCTCGCCTCACCTATCTATCCTCCGCTCCGTCACAGTTCCCTATTTTTAAAGCTCTAACTTTCCAGATCCATCCATAAAGCCCACTCAGGTTGAACCAGGGACCAGCACAATAATAGCTTCATGAGATGGAGCAGTAAATGGAACTGAAAAGTAGAGAGGAGAAATGTATGCACCTTTCTCCACTGAAGTGGAAAACATTGACCTGAGCGTAAATCATTGACGAAATGCGAGGGAAAGTACTTGAAGAGATACTCTCAAAAAATTATAGTTGATTTTCTGTCACTAGAGAAAGGGAGAAGTTTATTTAAATGCACACTGCTCACCAAATTGTTCTCCCTCGTCTTGAGTGAAAAGGAATACACCTGACCGAGCACTTTTAAAGTTCACACCATGCCATTAGCCGTTTTTTTCATTCTCGATTTATGTCCTGACCCAACTTCACTTGGCATATATTTAAACGTTTTGGGTGATTTTTCTCCCATTGAACAATCTGCTGTAATGTACATGTTTTTGATCAAATGTGTAATGTAAAAAGGGGTGAAGGTGAAGAAATAGAGAGAATTTTGCAGTTCTTCTAACGCCACAAAGCATTTTATTTCACAGGCCACAACACTGTACCTAAAATAGCAGCTAAAGTCCAGAAGCTAATAAGGCTGTTTTTTTTCCCCCATTAGCTCAGATCTGCCTGCTTTGGACAACTTGCATTCAGGATATATTTTTAGAACCTGTTTTATATATATATGCAGCTACACCTAACATTAAAATACTGTTAGTGTTGTGTTTGCAGCTTGTTGTGACTGACACCATAAAGAAGGAGAAAACTGCCTTTTCGCCTCTTTTATCAAAGACTTTGAGAAAGTTAGATCAATTTTTTCTAATCTGCTTTTAGCGTGAGAGGAGGATTTCAGAGTGTGGGAAAGTTTAATCAAGTTACACGGATGATCGCAGATTTGTCTTAACTCCAAATCCACCTCATATTTAAAGAGACTGCAAAGAGAAGTAAGATTTTAATTTTTTTTTCTCCCACATAAGTTTGCTACTTTTTTTTTTAAATAGTCTTAGAGTTTTAACTTAAGAAAAGTTATATAGTTCTTCAAGGTGTCAACACTGAGCACCCAGTGGTGCCGCTGTTAACCACCGTGACTGTGGAAATACTGTACAGTGTCACTCCTTACTATGTCTGTCTCTTCACAGGTCAGGCTGTCTTCAGCCTCAGCACTTCATTTCCCCTCATTAGTCCGGCTCTCTGCAAAGCTGTCCACAAGGATTTGACATCAATTCTAATTTGTTGCACTTTGAAGTCTGATTAATTCACAATTACGAGGAGAAAAAGGAGAGAGGAGGGTATGAGAGGGCAGTGAGAATGAGTGGGTGGGTGAGGGAAGAGACAGTGAAGTGAACACTACAGTTGTCTGAATGCAGAGCAGGGTTCACACAATGCCGGTTTCAGGAGGATGAATATGTGGTCCCTTTCAGCTCAAAAAGGCTGGAAACGTATCTTTTAGTTATCTTTTTGGCATGGGCACAAAGTGGCAAATAGCGTTAATTATACTGTACAAACACTGGCCTGGAATTTAATTAAAATGTCAGATAAAAAGGTTTCCGCTCAGGGTAGTGCTGAACAATTCAAAAAATGTTTTCAAGCAAAAGTGTGTCACATCAGAGGTGCACCACAGTGACAGGCTGAGTTTTAACAAAAGGAGATATTCATTTTGAATCCATGCTGTGCACACAAGAGGATGGGGGGGGGGGCTGAAATAAAAGATGGGCCAGGCCATTGTGAAAACGATTTATTGAGTCCCATCTATCGTTACAAAGAATACGATACAAAGAGAGCTTTACTGGGCTGTTAGGAACAGTAAGAGGCGAGTAGCTCAGACACGGGGATTAAAATTGAATAATGAGAAAAGATATGCGAGGAGGTTCTTCATCTGCAAGCTCACACTACATAGTGCATGATACAGGTTGAACTTTACAATCTATATCTAATGGTTTACAACAGTTTACACTAAAACGTATGGGATGATTTCACACTGTTAGCGATCTGCCTACAATGGACAGAGAATTATTTTAGGTCACATTGGTTTCAGTCAGAAGAAATTCTGCACTTGCTTTGTGCTCAGCTCTGAAAAGAATTTTTAGATGAAGAAGTTAACAACCCATTTGCCAGAATAAAATGTTGCCTTTGTGTGTTTCCTCTAAACACAGATAAATACAAGTTACACATTCCTAAATCAAAAGCATGTTTCATATCAACATTTCTAGATTACGTAGTTTATCAGTGTTCTACTGTTGTAACCGCTCATGCTCTTTTTGGCATTTTAAAGCAGTAGAATGAGCACTTTTTATGTGTTAGGTTTAGGGAATGACACCAGGCCTCGGTTTAATAGAGAAAACGTCAGCAAAGATGACTCACAATGTATTTATTATTATTAAACCAAACTACAATCTTTTTTAACCCTAACCAAAGTGCTATTATTGCCATTTTTCATTATTATATGACAACATTTTATTCAGGCAACTCGGTTGAGGCTAAAGTTTTTTTTTTTTTATTTTATTTTACATTAACACATAATTAAACTGACAGTTGTCTATCTGTTAAACATGTTTGAAAAGTCATAGTGGCACCTGAACTCCATTTAGCTAACTGAGCAGCTCTGTTAAATTTAAGGAGTCCATTACAAACTGGGCCCAAGTTCTGTTTGACCCCAAAGGACTTGATATTAGATTCCGAAGTTAAACTACAGTAATTTGTATAAAACAATGCACAATATTTCAGAGTATAAAGTATATAGAAACGAGAGAAGTTTTTTCTTGACCTCTAAAAGTAGACAAACTGGAGAGTCATGGAATTTGTCAGTCTCGTGTCTCTTTGCGGCCCAGGACAGCGTCGTAGATCTTTCCTGTGAAGCGGTGTTGGGTGGCAGTGAAGCCGGCAGCAGTCAGCAGGGCAGCGTACTGGACAGCTGTCCTCTCTCGACCCTCCGTCTGCACCAGCATATTCAGGGAGTAGAGCTGAGCTGTCAGTGGGCCAGAACCATCTTCATGGAGCAATGCCTCCACCAGCAACACAGCGCCTCCTGCAGGACACACCAGGACACCGGCGTTGTTTGTTTGTTACCCTCCCCCTGTGAGGGTATTGCAATCAGATCTGTCCGTCTGTCTGTCTGTCTGTCTGTCTGTCTGTCTGTCTGTCCGTCCGTCCGCACCTGGGATTCAACATCTACAACACATTTCGACTTGAAATTTTGACACAAGGTAGGTCTCTAGCATATATCGGTGCTCCTCGCAAGATGTTCCAGGTCAGGATGCAGATCAGATCTGGAATGATTTAATTGATTAATTTCTGATGATGGTCTCATTTTCCTCATTTACTTGCTCAATACTGCCCCCCACGGGAATTCAGCTCAGCATGGTCGATAAGATCTAACAGGGCCAGCTCCAGTTCTGTCTTCTTTTGTATCCTTGACTTTCTTTCTGTCCCCTTCTGATCATTTGGACTGGATTCCTGATATCTCCTAGTGATACCTTTGCACAAGGTTTGTTTGCAGTAACATAGTCAGAAAATTCTAATTTAAAGCCTACCTACAGTTTCTGTCAACACATTGCACAACATTAAATACTTGATATGATCAGGAGTAGATGGGTCAAAGTATATGTTATTTTGTTTGTGTTTTCTGGCAATCAGCATCATAAAAATGTGTGTTTGTCAAATAGGTATAATACAGGTTTGTTCACCGACCTCTGCATTACAGTATTTGCAGAGACTGAGCGATCATAATGCTTTTAATTCTATTTTCGCTTTTTCCTGGTGTGGAAAACCTGTGGCTCCACTGAAATTTTTGAAACTACAACAAGTTGTATTTTCTATCCAGTAAAACTATTTTCCTTTTGTATTATTTATTTGTTTTTCCTTCTTTTTTTTTTCCACAGGAAACTCAACAAGACTGTTTTCTGTCGCCTTCCCTCATAGCGTCTCTGCTTGTGTGTGCGCGCAGGCATCTCGTCTGTCTTTGATCAAAGTCAGGAGGACAGATTTTTCTGGGATCAGTTGCATTGTGGGATACAATCTGCCATCACATTTCAAGCAGGGGAAAAGAATTTCTCATCCTTTTACATTCATGGCGCGCACACACACACACACACACACACACACACACACACACACACACACAGACCTGGTTTGCAAGCTTTGTAGACTCGGCTGAGTAGCTCAATGCAGCACTGGTCTGTCCAGTCGTGGAGGATTCTGGCGAGGATGTAGAGGTCAGCCTCTGGAAGGGGGTCTTTGAAGAAGTCCCCTAAACACACACACACATCCATATGCACAAATTAAATGTACTGCATTTCTATGACAATTAAATTATTTCAAATAATTATGTTGGCAAGCCTCCCAGCAGTACAATGCTTATTCTATTAGTGCTTTACATACTCAAACATCATTATTAGATTGAGTGATGCCTTTTGTAATCGAATTATATGATATGCACGTGACCCGACAGTTCATAACAGCATATTTCCAGATGCTGTCTAACATTCACTGATAATCTACTTACGGTGGAAAAAGATGTGTTTAGAGGAGCATGTTTGAGTTTTTTATTTGGCTCCTCTAGCTAAGTCTTATCTGCCACTGACACTGCTGGTGTTTATTATCGGAGTATACACAGAAATGGTGAATTAAACGCTTCTATGAATCACGGCAAAGAGAACAGCAGCAGCTCCTGAATGGAGACACACAGGTGACAGTCTGTTCTGTCTTATGCTGCTTTTATTTTTAGCTCTAAGTGGGCACTTGTTTTTCTTCCGTTTTTTTTTTTTTTTTTCCCAATATTTTGTTTTTCTGGATTTTTTTTGCCTTTATTGAATAGAAGACAGCTCAGAAGAGACAAAAAAAAAAAAAAAAAAAAGAGCAGAGTGCTGACGAGGGATGATATGCAACAACGGTCATCAAGACCTGGGATGTCACGGTTCACGGATGGTTCCCGTAATCACTCAACTACAGGCCTCCACTAGTTGGCAAATGTTTTTAAAGGCATAAAATGTTTTCATAAAAGACGATGTATAGACTCATACAATAATTATCCCTCTTAATCATCAGTTATGACTCACCGGTGTATTTACCTGCAGACACCTCGACGTCTGCCCGTGTTTTCTTTACTTTCTTCTTGAGTGTGCGGGCAGCTCTACTCTTGTTCTCCATTTTTATTTGTGCGTTTCATCATAACCCTCTCCTCATTCACTCTCTAGCTCGCTTGACCACTGTTCTCTCTCCTCTTTCACAAAGCAGAGAGCAGAGACCGACTTTGAATCGTGTGTTTCTAAACATTAACCGGAAACACATATTATGCCTTTAAGATTGCGCTCACTTCACACAGTAATGACCAGTTCAGGACGCTGAGCTGAGGAACAGTGGCATAAAAGTGGAAGGATGCGGCCAGACTACACGGTATTTTTTACTGTAATTGCTTAATTGTTTGTTTGTCGTTGTTTGCTTCCAAACCAGTGATGGCGTCTTTCACGACGTGTCTGACGTCATTAGGATGGAGGTGCCTGCGAGCGAACTGTAAAAAAACTTTTTTTAGTTTTTCTAGTGGAAGGTAAAAATGGAAGTGGTGGATTTCAAAAGTGGTTCCAGTTCAGACTACAGCCTCCATGTTATTATTTTATAGGCACAGTTCATAATCCTCAACTACATGGACACTGGTGTCTGAATTGGTGTGTGTATGTGTGTCTGATGCTTCTTTACTCTTTGACACTGGCTGTCCTGTGTTGAAAAGGCCTAAAACAAAAAGAAAACTGTCGGCATTCTTGGGTCTCGCAATCTACAGTACGGGCTGGTAGTCCTTCAAAGAGAACTAGAGGTAAAAATACTAATCTCCTCCATGTTTACAGCTGTGTACGTCAACACGCTCTGTGCTCTTATTGGTCAATGTCACAGAAGTGTCAGAATCCGTCGTGGAGAATTCATGCGTGCTAGTCTTTCTGTCCGGACGTTGTGAGGCGTCCCAGATGCGGCATCAGATGCCATTCACTATATTACACTGCACAAGATAAAATGATCGATTGTTGCACCCGAGATCCATTTGTCATTCCTGACACAAAGAGAAAACCCTACATCAGCCGAATCGTTGTGGAATCGCATTGATATCGCGTAGTCTGACCGAGCGTGCTCTGTTGCAATGAGAGAACGAACCCAGAATAATGTGACTTATAGCGATCCATTGTGTTTCATGTACATTTCATTTTTTGGGTAATTGAGTTTCAGTCAATTCACCCAGTAACTTGGACTTACATATTAACCAGTTCAGGTTAATATGTAATTGGTTAAGTCGACTTATTCTATTGATGTGAAATGGTCAGTCAATGATTTCTGTTGTCTTTTTACGTGCTGTGCATCAGAGATAATGTGCTAGTGAAGTCCATACTGAAGACAAGCTGTTTGGTTTGTGAAATTCAGAAATAAAGCTGTTTTCCACTGATAGTAAGTCTCAGTGTCCACTTATGTCTCCAGCTGCAACATTATATTTCCTCATGTGTTTTTCCTTTTCTTTTGTTTGTATATGTGGCTTGGCTCATATGTTTTTCTCTTTTTGCAGCTAAATATTGGGTTTATTGTCACATATCATAACAAAACATTTCTTACGTTGTATATATTGTATATATTCTGCTCTATATGTTACGAGTTCATTTTGTAAAAACATGTCTTCTGTACATTAATGTAAATATTTTGAAGGAGGTCGATCACATGATTATTAACACTGATGGATTGTGGGTATTAAGATGGCTTCCCTGTATATTTTTGCTGGAAGTCCGATGAAGGGCAGCTATGAATGCCTTGACTAAAATAAAATGGGGTGCAGATATTTTTTTTTTCTCCTCTGACTGTTGCTATCCAGCACCCAGCAAGATGTACCACGGGGATTTGGTGCCTTTGTTCTTTATTCTCCAGCTGCATCATAACAGATCATCTTCTGATTTTATAAAAACAATATGTTCTGGAGATGTTTCCTCTCATTTCTTCATTTCTTTAAGAAGGATTGATGGTGGCATTTAAGTCATGTTTTTTTTTTTCCAAACTAATGTTTCTTTTAAATATTCACTTTATGACCAAAAGTTTGAGGACAACCCTGTTCATGCACTTTTTTTGTAGCATTGGTGTGGAGCTGTTTTTGAGGTTTAATATGTTTAATTATAGTCTGAGTCTGACCTCAGCCCCATCCAACACCTTTGGGATGAACATGAAAGCAGACTGGAGGCCAGGCCGCATCACCCTGATTTTGTGGCTGAATGGGAGCAAATCCTTGTAGCCGGGTTCCGAAATCACCTTAAAAGCAAGAACCAGAAATGATGGGACTTAAACAGCAGGTTTGGAATGACATGCCATAAACATATGGGATGGGTTTGTTTTTTTTTTAAAAAAACTGTCCTCAAACTTTTGGTCATATCGTGTATGTACAGGTTTTAAGGAGAGACTGTGATGATGCCAAAGCATTCTCCACTAGTTATGGAGAAATTCAGTTGAGGTTCAAATACAACAGGCCCTTAGATCTTCACTGACAAAGCTTAAACAAGCATTAGTATGCTTATGCTTCATTTCCATGAATGAAACACGAGCATGGTGTAGTATATTAAGATACACATCCAAGCGCCCAAGTGTCACTCTCAATTAATGAGTTTAACGTATAATCTGTGTTTGGATACAGCTGTTTCTTTGGTGTGTGTGTGTGTGTGTGTGTGTGTGTGTGTGCGTGAAGCGTTGCACTTGAACTGGCTGTATATGATTAGAAATGTCAAGTGATTTCACGCAGCCGTAATGAACGTTACCCTCATGGAATGCTATCCTCTGGTCAGCCTCCGTGACAAAGTGTTCCCTCGAAGTACACACCACCTTGGGGAGGTCAAAGATCATCACAGTGCATTCTGGGTAGGCTGACGTGCACTGCTTGGCTAATGCTCCACTGCAGCCTGGAGAGAGAAACAGAGAGTGAGAGAATTACTTACAGTGTAGTTACCGCACAATGAATACAGATCACCTTCATTAAAAAGGCAGTGCGTCACTCTAACACACATGCACATACAGATTTTCACCCAAGCACACACATTCACATGAGTGGAGCAGTTGTTTTCACGTATATACCCATTACTTATTTGCATGATTTGTATTTAATTGTGTATGCCATCTTTGGGAATACGGTTCATCTAACATTCATGCCAATAAACTAGAGTGAAATGAACTGAATTTAGAGTGACACGGAGACTGAATTTAGAGTGACACAAACACAGCAGAGCTCGCTATCCAGGAACACACATTCACACACAATTTGATTTCATTAACATGCGGACAAGTCTGGTTTTTAATGCGTTTGAAAACCATTGTTTTTCCGCACAACCACTTGCTGCAAGGCAGGGGTGACGATTTGAGCAGAAAAACGAAGCAGTGAAACAAGCCCGCAAACAAGCACACACATATGCACATGCGAGTTGGAAGCAGGGATTTAATGTGAAAATATGAATCTTTCAACTTGATGCTTTGGCAGCATTATTATCAATGTTCATGCTTCATAAACCATGAATTTTAAACAGAGAAAGAGAGAGAGAGAGAGAGTGTGGCAGATAGTAATGCAGAAAAAAACAAATAGAGAGAAGTAGATGAAGACTGCATGAATGGGATAGAGTGATAGAAAGGCAGTGAGGTGGAATACAGGATCAAAGGATCGCACTTTGACGCGCCTACAAAGCCGGTCAGACTCGAGCCCATGTGTGTGCACACGGCAAAGAGTTGGAGCCTCCTTCTAACGTGAACCGCTGCTTCTGAATCGGTCTTACAGTGCAACATTTTCTCTTTTACACACGTACATAAACACACACGGGCAGTCTTCGACACCCACATCAAAGAGGGGTCAGCAGAGGAACCGAAGAGCAGCGAGGAGAAGCAGAACACAACACACCGCGAGACCTCAGGCTAACCCAGCTGCCTCTGTTTGGTAATGACGTCCTTTGAAGGGAGTTTTCTGATTGTTACAGACATTGTGATATTTTTTGTTGTTTATTATGATTATGATTTTTTTTTTTCTTTTTTATCTTACATTGTATGTAGTCTGACACGTGTGTCGCAGAAATACAAACCGCACGTGGCGTGAATTTCTTTGGACTATATGATATACGGGTTCGCTACACAGTTTTGCTTGCATATTGTGGGTATATGTGGAAATCTTTTCTGAATTTACATAATGCAGTCTGTTAAATGATGCCTTCTATGGCTTGAAAAAGAAGCCTCTTAAGCCTGTACAAATCTGTCCTTGGTCTGGGAGAGAACACGTTTATATCAGAAAGACAGCATGCACTGCAGAGAATTGGGTTGTTTTTTTTACCTAACTAGGTGAGGATAACAACAGACACAGTAAAACCTTATTTTATTTTAAGCTTCTCTTTCCAAAACTTTAATGTTTCCATTTTAGGAGATTCAGTACCTTTAATTCACAGTTACCGTTGTGTCTTCACTCCATTCGTATAAAAGGGTTAGGGTTGGTTACAAAATATTCAAATTTTGTCTACAAAACCAATAATCCACCGTAACTCACTGCTGATTAAAGGAGTCTTTCCAAAACACTTTGCTTTGAATACTTTTTGACGTTTTTATATCTTTTGTTTTGACTGTTTTCCTGGTGTTAGTCAGACTTTTTCCATCACTGTGAAATGTTAGTCTGGCACCGGCACATCTCAGTTCGTTTTTTTGATTTCCGTGCCTCTGGATGCAATTGGACGGCCCTACAGCTGATCAGAGTAACGACATGTGGGACGTTGAGCCAGCTGGTAATTTAAACTCACCTCATTCTGTCTGAAATATGGGAACACATCTTTCTTGTCAGTTAAGGCTTTAGGTGTAGTTGTTTATTTTTATATTTTTTTTTTATGGTAAATACTAGGGTGGTACCAGACTGAGAATGCAGTCAGTTGAATCAGATTTGGCTCTTCAACAAAAAGATCCACTCTTTTTTTAAATTTATTTTCACATCTGGCATAAAACTAAAACTAAACTCTAACATAAAATCCTAAAATCCATCAGCATGAGTTTCAGTGACGATTTCGATCACATTAAACGCGGCAGAATCGTGCGAACAAAAACACACAGCTGCAGTACAGTGATACACGGCCAATCACACTCCGTTCTACTGCTGAAGAAGTCCACGGCCCAGGCAAGAGGTACATAAAAAAAACTAAACTCAGCTCGTACTGGGCCGTTGCAGCCTGTTGCGGAAGGAGCAGTTCATGTTGTGTTCAGACGTTCCTCCTAAGGTAGGAATGGTAAGCCTCACCATACTGAGAAAAACCAATGCTCAACCTGAAGAATCACAGGTTGTCATCGTATCAAACCTCATCGGACCTGCCCCACATCAGATAGATGGTTGTGATTGATTCAGCCAGATCCATGCCGAGTGGAAATCAGTTTGAATGCAGCGCCAGACTGGTCTGGCAGTTCAAAGGCAGATCTGTCTGGTTCCCAGGCTAGTGAAATGAAGCAACATGACCCAAATATCTGTTTATATTAACTAATATTAAGCTTGAGAGCCATGAATATATTTTCCTTGCTGTTGCTGTAACCTTTAAGTTGATGATTTATTTAAAAAAAACAAAAACAGTTCCATTGAAATGTGTGTAAAATGTCATTAAAATAAATCTATGGTTTTCCACAACCGGTACAGAGTAAACCACCTTCTACATGCACATATACTATGCATGAAGTTTGTGGACACATGCTGGCATATTTGGTTTAAAGTCAGCTGGTTGGCAGAGTTGGACAGATGATGAGAAAGACAGAGTTCCTGAGCAGCAGGTGTGCTCAGACACAACAGATGCCGTGTTAGAGACAAAGTCTTAATGGGACACTGCAGTCACACGCTTCACACCCCCGCTGTCCACATGCACACTCTTTTTGGAGATACACCTTCATGCATAAACATGAACATGTAACCTCATGCTGAGAGAGTCAACGAGTAGAGGAAGGGAAAAGGCTGTCCGCACCGTGTGTCTGCATCTACGTGTGCGTGCGAGAGAGAGTTGCGTTTTAAATGGCTTCACAGCTCCCCTGTGTGGTCAGCAGAGGTGTCACACTGCGGGGGTTTCCACCAATGCGCATCAGCTTGGAAAAGTGAGCAGCTTCCCCGTTTCTAACCCTGGCTTGAGTGGAGTCTTTGAATCATTCAAATGGAGAGGAATTCAAAGTTAGTTATTAACTTTAAATAGCTGCTTGAGATGGGGTTTTTTTTTTTTTTTTGCCAATTTCTGTTAAATGTTAGATGTTTCTGTGAAAAAAGCTACTGACTATGTTTTCATCCGAGACTATGTTATTTTTAAAGCCACTGGAAACTTGGCTTGAAATGCCAAAAATGCGTACAATCAAAGTTGACTGTCTCATTAAGCATCACAAAAATCTCATCATCATATCTATTACAAAACCTAGTCCAACAACACCTCATTCTGCTGTTTAGAACATTTCTCAGTCTGTAAAGGCATGGACGACCTCTCATTAGCTACTAACGTTAGCGGATAACGATTAACAATAACCAAGGCTAAACGTGTCAGCAAAATCTAAAAGTTAGACGACCTTAAAAATAGTCTAATAATAAATCCGTAGGTAGGTAAGGCAGGGTAAGGTATAGCTTAATAGATGTTGTTGTTTTTTTTCTCTTTACGGAATTAATTGAGTAATAAATCTGGAAAATGTACAAAAACTTCAATTACAATATTTCAAATTTGGATTTACACCGATGTCTAATACTAATACTAAAACTAATACTTTTGGATGTTTACTATGACGTACATATGACTGAGTTAGAAGGCTGTTGTGTATTTGGGTTTCAAGAGGCTTTAAAAAAAACATCCAAGCCTGCTCAGTGATTGGGAGGAGGCTGGACTCACTGGGGGCTGTGGAGGAGAGATGGACCCTGAATAAGGTGGGGGCCATCATGGATAATTTAGATCATTTTCTTCACAGCGTACTGACGGACCAGAGAAGCAGCTTCAGTGGATGTGTATCACCTCACTGTGCTCATTCCCGCTGCCATCAGACTACAACTCCTTAGTGGATGGCAGATAGACTTTACTTATTCTGTATATTTCTAATTAATTGTATTTCTATTCTACTTTACACTGATCTTTCCTTTTTGATCTCATAATGCCATTCCATTCAGCTACAGTATCCACAATCAGTCACTAGTTTCAGTTAAGAAAACAGAATGGGAGGGGAAAAATATTTATTTATGTACATGTTAAGTTGATGATGAATCACTTGTGACAACACAGGATTCATTTATACCTGCTTCACTTCTGTTTTCATCTCCTCTATTTGCTCTTGCTCTGTTCTTGGCTTGTTTCTCCCGCATTTCCTTTGAAGGTCCGGCCTCACATTGTGGAGTTCACTTTGCGTTTGTTCGGTCTTGTTTTTCCTCATATTTTTATCGCTGTGCCCTTTGCTCTGTGTAAAAAAAAAATTGTAAGAAAGCTCCCGCTCAAAGGCTCTTTATAAATAAATCTGACTTGATAAAACAGAATATGCAGAAAAAGACGCCTTTTTACCCAAACACGACAGACATTCTCATATTTCTACAGGTTCATACTGACAGCTGTTTAATTCAAATACTCTTCTACGGCTGTTGCTGCAATGAGCAGAAATGTCATTACTCTGGGTTTGTTTTCCTCTCTTATTTATTTCCATATGCATATTTGGGTCTGCTCGGGAATTTGAAGAAAAAATAACATAAAACCAATTAGGAATGCATATAAAGGCCATGTATCTATATGATGCTGATAAAGAAAAACCCTGTTTTCCCACTTGTTTTCTAAAAGGTTGATAAACACACTGAAATGTCAGAACAACGGGGAAATATTGTAAAACTCCTCCAGTTGCTTGTAAAGCTACAAACGGTTTTGACAGACGTGGCTGGATACTCCACTCGGTCTCAGCAGGGTAAACCTCTGATCTGTCATGTTTGACAGCCTATGGAGACCACCACAGACCAAAACAAAGCCTCAGAAATACACAAATATTCAAAGTTTTCCGGCCATTTCTTGGTTGGTTGGACCACGGACAAAACTCGATTAAAACCAGTAGTAATTCAGAATTTAGGTAACACCACCTTAAAGCTGGTAGAGGGGGAAGTGTGGAATCCATACTTAATCAACAGAATCTTTTTAGATGCTTCCACAGCGTATCTGTGGATAGTCCATTGGTCCCCATTCATTTTAAAATGCGATGTCTCAGGAATGTCTTCAAATGAGGCACAAACATTCACTTGGACCCAAGCATGAACTGATCAGATTTTGGTGGCCAAAGGTCAAAGGTCAAGGCCGCAGTAACCTCATATCTGTCTATTCTTATGAATCTGATATCTCAATTTTTAGAAAACTTTGGTACAAATGTTCATTTAGACTCAAGGGTGAACCGTTTTCAATTTTAGTGGCCAAAGGTCAAAGTTGCTGTGACCTCACAAAACACGATTTTGACAAGCAGATTTATGCACCAAAATATAAAGAAAACCTCACACAAGTATAATATAACAAATGTAATGGAATAAAATGATGATTTTATATCCAGTCTTGTAAGCGCGATATCTCAGGAACACTTTGGCAGAGTGGACGCATCTAATTGATTAACAAAAGACTGTGTAATATTTAGTGATATCTAGTGGTGAAATTTCAGATTGCAACCAACTGAATACCCCACGTGTCACACTTCCCTACGGTGGCCACTGAAAATGTGAAAGCCCCTTTTTGGAGTTAGTTTGGTTTGTCTGGTCTTGCCTTTTTAGTTAAGGGGATAATAATGTATTGGAGGTGACGATAGTACACTTTAACGCTGGATGTCACATGCCACAAAACTGAAAAAAGAAGAGCTGTTGTCGAAACATAGTGACGCAACATGGCTTACCCCATAAAAAAAAAATATCTGAGTCTACAGATCTGTGACAGGATAACAAGGGAAACTCCACATGGAGGTGACTTTGACTTGTGTGTTGGGACACTGGGAGCATTGGGTTATATTAACACAAAGAGGCTCAGTAAGGGGAGGGGTGTCCGATAAAGGTCAGTGAACCTTTAATAAGTGTGTGGTGTGTTTTTGTGCACACATCTGCAAAGTGTGTGTGTGTGTGTGTGTGTGTGCCAGCTGTCTCTCGATTAACACATGACACCAACAGTTTTAAATGTTAATGACTTTGAACTCACAACCTTATGAAAATTAGATATGACGACTTGACAAACACACACACATAGACTTACCTCCGAGGTCGCAGATAACCTTGAAAGGCGAAAGGTCAAAGGCCGTGACCACGTCTCTGCCACATATGTTCCAAATGGAGTTCATCAAGTGCATGAACTTCATCATCTCCTCATCAGACCTACACACACACACGCACACAGACGATAGTGAGTCATTTTTTACTGCCTCTCATTTGTTTTTGTCTCGCTGTGCTGAGGCAAAAGTTTCTTTCTCATTTCCTGCAGGCTGTCACCCGAGGGTCTACTTACTCTACAGCCACAGTAAACAGACAGACAACCACACACATGCACGCAGAGCCTTTTCTCGGTTAAAAGTTTCTCCCCATGGCGACACAGGGTGTGGGTGAGAGACAGGGTGAAGCAGAACAGAAGAGCCTGTGGTGACTGCTGCTGCTCTGAGGAATCTCCACCTCATCACCCAGCACTCTGCGCTGCCATAGGGGCTGCACACGCACGCGCACGCATGCACGCACACATTTCCCTGATCTGTAACACTAGAATTTTATTCATCCAAACATGACTGAAGTGAACTGATCAGGCGTCCGATACGTAAACCAACTTGAAATGGCACAGTGACCTCTAGAGTAACTTACAAAGTGACTCATGTATAGCGTTGCAGCTTCCGACTCTGATTACATTGGATGTGAAAAGATGAAATGACGGTGGGGCCAAATAACAGACTGTCAACTTTAATTTGCGAACATTTTGGACTTATGATATTGAATGCCCCCTAACGGCAACATCTGCAGCCCTTTTGTCCATGTTTGAATACATTAACATGCACACTACCACTTTCTGTCTCCAGTTATATTGAGTATAAACCAATTATGTTTTTTTCTTCATATAAACATGCTTGGTACAAGGTTGCCTGATTATTGTCTTGTTTCAATCCAGTTTTTATTCTCTTGCCAGAGTGCTTTCAAGTTTCTATATTTAAAGGTTCAGTGTCTAATATTTATTGGCATTGGCTGTTAACAGGATACAGTGTTTAAACATTAAGAAGAACCCAGGTTACAATCCATGTAGGCTATCATTTAAAGGTTCAGTGTGTGGTATTAGTGACATCTAGTGGTGAAGTTGTATATTGCAATCACCTACGTACAGTGGCTGCAAAAAACACAAAATGCTCTCCTGAGAGCCAGTGTTGGTTTTTGTCCATTCTGCGCTTTTTGGTCAAGTTGGATATTATTAGGAGATGTAATGTACCTTAACGTAG
>JAPQRN010000015.1:20642512-20666337 GCA_037367275.1 Coranthus polyacanthus
TGTAGTTGTCGCTGTAGATGTAGATGTAGTAGATGCTGTAGATGTAGATGTAGTAGATGTAGTAGATGCCCTCACACATCTTCTGCCTCCTAATGAATCCCACAAGTCAGTTTTGGAGGGGAAAGAGCAAAGAGAATGACAGACAGTCTTAAGATAGAGAGACAAGGACAGAATTTAAATTAGCCAGAATGTGTGTTTCATCTGCATGTGCGTGTGTCTCTCTGTGTGTGTTCATCAAAGGCAGCTTCTTACCTGTAGAGAGCCTCAAACAGATCTTTGGAGTTGACTCCGAATGCCTTTTCATATTGGTTTCTTCCTTCTCTAGGAAATGGAAAACACAGACATATGTAACGCTACTGGCACATAATAGGGCGTGTGCGATTTGTTTGATGATATCTAAGTGCTCTAACTTGCAAGGTGAGTGTAATTCACTGTTAACGACTTAGCTCATCTTAGATCCTCTATCTTTACTGCTTTCTGTTTCTCTCTTGCCAGCCACAGTGAAATCTCTCTGAGAGCTGCAGGTTGTTCTCCCTCAGACATAACAATGAGCCTACGGTCTATCTTAAAACTGTTCAAATGGTAAAGGAGGTCAGGACTCCACATCCTTGCGCTACAAATCAAATCTGCAGTTCTCACGGTTCATCTCTACCCACTTGTATGTAACTTTACAGATTCCTTACAGCTTTACAGCTTCCTACCTCTTATTCACTCTGCGTGGCATTACTTTATTAACCTTGGCCTATTTTCTAAGCAATTAAGGCACCTGGTTATTTATTTACTGACGCTTGCTCTTCTGGTTTGCCTCCCCGTGTGCCATTTTGTGTCCTCATTATTCAAAATAAGCCTAAATTTTTAATAATGCAGGTTGGAAGGGTTTTCCTGGATAGCACCGCAAACACTGTATAATCCTGCACCGCTGTGATGCCAGTCAGAGGGTGCAAACACAATCTAACGCGTGACGGATCAGTAAAATCTGTCGAGTCGCATCAAAGCAGCCTGTTTTGTGCTCGCAGCTTTTGAAAATGAAATTATTTGACAAATCAGTTGTCTTCAAGTGTTTGCAGCGGATCGTGAAATGTTCCCAAACTGCAGGCAGGGGATGTGTAGACATCATATACAGACCTGATGGCGTCAGTGAGGTAGTGCCAGGACACGTAGATGGTTCTGGAGCTGTACTGGATGGCGTGGTAAAGGGATAAAGGACTGGAGCGCGTCAGGTAGACCTTAGCCTGCTCCGTGTTACTGTACAACACTAAAGTGGACGGTAGAGAGTTGGAAGAGGATGAACATATGAGTGAGTGCAGGTTTTAAAACAAAGCTTGACCTGAGGGCAACACATAAATTGCTCCATAAATTTATAAAATGCTTCCTTTGTTGAAGTATATTTTTCTATTGTACAATAAGGATTGTCATTACTTTTTAACAAAAGCATGATACTTGGTATACTTGTACAGTTTCAGGTGCCCTGAACATTTTCAGAAATGGAGCTGAAAACGGCCCGTGGCAAACATTTGACTTTTTCTGCCTTAGCGAATGTATGTATGAAACAAACATGATAGCACAGAAAAGGTTTCTGCCTCCCCCTATGTTTCTAATGGTCAAGGATTACAACGGGCCTATTTTGCAACATAATACACTGTCCAGGTGAATAGTTAATGGTGAGTTCAGTGACTGGCCGCTGAAGTGGAAAAATACAAGTCAAGTGAAAAAGGTATCAAATGAAGCAGGACGAGCGGAATGTAAAGTGATGTGTCCACCTACGTCTCAATGATAGGGTGCGTTTTTTTCTCAATACGTATGTGTCCATGCATCATCTGTATCAACCTGCTGCTTTTTACTCACTTGATATGATGGAAATAAAGAGTTACAGTTTCTTGATATCTGTTGGGTCTCACCAAAAAGGCTGCTTTTTCAGCCTGAGATACTGTCGAAGGTTGCTTTTAAATGCTTAGTGTAACATGAAATACAGAAAGACTATTTCTGCTTTTGTGAATCCTTTATTTTCAAATGAAATTGATCAGTGTGCACAAGCTTTTTTCTTTTTCGTAAAGTCTGCTGTCCTAGCTGAGGACCTTTGATTTTGATTTGTATTAATCAAATGATCAAATATGAGTTAAGACATAATCGCTACCTGTCCCTGTGTATGTGCGTGCGTGCGTGCGTGTGTGTGCACAAACCACGTCCATTGTCGTGGTGCGCGTCGAGCAGCTGCAGGCCGGTGCAGGCAGCCAGCAGCCTCTGCGTCCCATCCAGACTGGCTCCGACCGATTGAGAGATCTCCTCTGCAGACAGGGGGCGCTCTGCACCCAGCAACACGTCAAACACACCCAGCTCACAGGATGCAAAAACAGTCTGGGCCAGAGACGGGGGAGACAGCGCATCAGGTGGAATGTGACTAGTTTGACATTCCATACACATTCTTCATCCTCTTCCTGTCCGGTGACAACCACGTATCTCCAAATGTGTTGATTTTGATTGGTTGTCATAAACTAAAAGGTTTCTACATGGGCTAAAAAAATAAAAAATCTTCTCCATGAATGAATCTAAATAATTTCTTTTAAACCTTGGATTTGCTGGAAAATGCATTGACACGAAGCAGAAAACAATCCTGTTTTTCTGAGCTCAGGAAAAGTTGACTTTTTACAGATAGGCTAACAAACACATGGAGATCTTACAGAATATGATGCATTGCTGTAGATTAAACTACCCGACAGTTTATAAAATAGTTCAAATGAGCTCAACATTTAGTATCTCCTGCAGTAAAATGCAACATAGACATTAATGCAGCACTGATATTTATCTTAAAAACACCATATATAATAATAAAACACTGACACGTGACAAGGACCATTTGACTATTTCTCTTGTCATACTTTAAGTACATTTTGCTGATAATACTTAACTACTTTTACTCAAGTAAGGTTGTGAATGCAGAACTTTTACTGGTAGTGGCGCGTTGTCACGGTGTGCATTATTTTTGTTAAACTAAAGGACTTTCATAGCCTACTTCTTTTGACGTCCATGTCCAAACTGAAATAAAAGACGCACATAGTAATAAACTATTCTCATTCTTTTCATCATTTCAGTAGAAAAATGAACGTGTCTAATGTAAATAATTTGTTCTTGCATCTGCTTTTACATGATGATAGCGTGTCACTATGACTCAGACTAAAATTATTAAAAAGATTTGTGCTCATAGTTTTAAGATATTAGATAACAGATTACAGTTATTTTTAGAGCAGTCTTTTCTTGATTATTTTAATTTCCATGAGATCTAGCAAAAAAAACCCCATGTGACCTAGTTTTAGTACAGATGGCTGGAAAGCCTGGGAGGTAAAAGGTAAGAAATTTGCTCTCATAAGCTGAACTGAGTGGGCTACAGGTGTCTGCATCCATATGGCTCATTCCATAACAACTCACCTAATACTCCTCAGTCACGTCATGGACTTTCTTGACAAAGTTCATTCAAAGTCCTTAAGTAGGAGTAGGTTTTAGTTAGAATTGTTTGTTTTCAAGTTTGGCCCTTGAGCATACTTAGTATGTGTGTTCTATAAGCTTCACCAATTGCTTATTTTTCATTTGATTTAACCGTACGGATACTTTCCAGCATGGATTCACGCAGTTGTTTGGCAAATCTAATTAATGCACATAAATGTTTTACTTGAAGGAAGGAATTAATATATCCACCAGTTTTCAGTGCAGTAAGTTATTTGGTCCTACATAAAAAGACACATTTTGACTGTATATTTTACTCCAAACTATTTTCTGGGAAAGCATTAATATTCTTTGCAGATATAGTGGATAAAGCCAGAGAAACAAGAAATATTAAATCTTAAAAAAATATATATATTAAAAATAGGGAGTACAGCTTTAAAGTGCCATTAATTTTTTCCGAGAAATTCTATGAAATGAACTGGAAAAGTCTCCATTCTGTGGGAGTTGCCATGGAATGACCCATGCGCGACTCATGAGTGTGTGGCCTATACACTACATGTGTTTGTTACCTTTGAGATCAGGAATCCCTCCAAATACTCCAGTATTTTTCTGGGGTAGGTGTCTGCAGCGACTGTTCCCTCAGTTGAACCCCTCTCTTGACGTTCAGCCATGGCCACACTCGGGACAGGACTCCCCAGAAACACTCTTGAATCTTGTGGTCCTTCAAGGGCTTTAACCTGCAACTTGAACTTCCCAGCAAGTGTGTCCGGCTGTGCAGACTCCGACAGGTGTATTTATGAATGGCAAGGGAGGACCGAAGCGGACTACGGCTAGAGAAAGTGCCCACCCCGCAGCAGCAGCGAGAGTAGCAGTGGGCTAAGCTGATTACAGCCAGATAACCCAGATTAGAGCAGGGGCTCAGTCCGCAGACAAAGAAACAACTCTGTGGCAAATACACTGCTGCTTTGTTCATTATCAGTCACACTCAGATGGAGACTATCAGTGTGTTCTCATACCAGACCTAATTTTATGACCCCGAAATGTGATTGACACTGCTGGACACCAAAACTTTAAGGAAAACCGTCTTGTGAAAGATGTGCTTCCCTACTCCTCTCCATATGGCATGATTGCACTTCTGCTGGGAGACTAATGGTAGCATCAGACTTAATGACACAGTCTGCCACGTCACATGGTTTTATGAGATTACACAGACACTAATCAGTTTGACTATTAATTATTCAGTTCATTAAATCACTGGTGTACAGACAGGATGCACTGTAGATATGACAGAGTTTGCCAAGTTGTTACCCTCATTGTTTAACCAAGGTTTTAAGGAAACAACCTTAGACGGAGATGTAACAATGACATCTGTTGCTTGGTTTTTAAGTTGTGAGAACAAGCATTTTGGAGATGAAGGTTCATTTTCGATGAACAGTGTTGATTGTGTAACATCTTTAAAGGAGAACATTAAGGCGCAAGAACATCAGAAATGTGATGTAACAAACCATTTTGATTTTTTGTTTTTACTAGTGTACTAGTGAAGTAAAATAACACACCTTGAAAAAAAAAAAATCACATTAATGCTCAAGAATTGTACATACAGTAGCTGTATCAAATATGGCAAACTACAAGTTCAAGGTCCCCAATTTGGATTTTTATTGTAACCAACCTGTTGTAGCAGATCATGAGCATATACAGAAGAAATTGTCTTTTTCTGATAAATGAAAGTGACAGTGTCACAAAAACAGACAAAGCTAAAAAAAAATCAGACAGACATCCCCAAACCTAAAATCCAAATAGGAGCACAGTAATCAGTGGCATCCAGCCTCACGACAAGGACATCAAAGTGGAAGTCACACATTCTTACATCCTGTTTGTATTTAGCACTGTGCAGACTTTATCATCATATCCTGAACCAGAAACCTGGTTTCTTTTGTCCCAGACTTGAATAAAAAACACACACCAGACGCCAGAGAGAGAGAGAGAGAGAGAGAGACTTTCAACATCAAGTTTTCACACATCTCAAATCAGTGAACTAATTTTTTCTCAAACTAAATACGTATCAGTCGTTAAGTTATTTATGTGATCATCAAAAATGTAGTCCCACAAGACCAGTGCTGCAGAATTCAGTCGTTTATTTTTCTGAGCTGAGGCAGAGGACTACTGCTGGAGTGTAGTCAGTCTGTGGTCAGCCCAAACATAGAGGTATGTGTCTTATGGTTTGTGGAAACTTAACATTTATATTAAAGCAGCCGTTGCTAATTTTCAAGTGGTCTTATTAGGTACTTGGAGGTGGCTCAGTCAAACAGTGTTTGAAACTTCATGCTCATTACGTTTCAGTAAAGGATTCAGTGTTTTGTTACAGTTCATGCTACTATTGATGGTCAAACTGCAGCCATATAACTATAACAAACAGCTTTCTCCCTGTACTTCCTATTCTGTAAGGCTTACTAGTCATGCACAACAACAAATTGCTTGCAGGAAATGAACAGGCTTTATGGTTTAAGTTAGAGTTAGACAGGAGTGTCAGCCTATGAATACAGTGAGCTGATAGAAGCCTTTAATCTGAAATATAATTTATCAGCTATACAGCTGATACAACTTCCAATATAATGAATATCAAAAATTGTATAATGGATCGCTAACTCTAAAATCATTTTGAATACCTAATTAATTTTATGCTAAGCTTCAGGGAACAGCTTTATTGTTTCAAGGTCTAAGTGTGTGTTCAGTGTCTTTCCCACATGATAAAGAATACTGTTCTGGTAAAACCAAATACTAACTGTGGTATTTTATGTCATGGAATTGTTACAGTCAAAGGTATTGAATCTCATAACAAAATTAAAAGCAGGCACCAGCTACAATCCAATGATATATGTGTATAGGAAAAGAATCCTGTAAAACAAAAAAGAAAAAAAAAAAAAAAAAAGGAAAAGCAGAAACTCCTCTAATTTAACTAAAACTACTTAACACTGACTGACACTCCCATGTTAGACTCACATATGTCATTTGAGTTGTTTTGTGGAGTTGCTTTTCCGTTCCTTTTCACATTTAAAATATTTGTGCAAACCCGTCCTTGGAACATTTTGAAGCACTCTTATCTTCTTCAGTGGACTACCAATAACTCCACCAAGACTTGCAGGCTTCAAAATGGGAAGATCACATTTATTTAGATTTAGCGCCGTCTGGAGTGGCTTCTGTCCCTGCTGGTGCTGTGTTTCCTGTATCTCCGGCTGTAATGACTGTGACTCCTCCTGTCTCTGCTTTTGTTGCTGCTCTTGGAGCTGTCTCTGCTGTATCTACGATGACTCCGTCGGTGACTCCTCCCGCTGCTGAAACTCCTCCCACTGCTGCTTCTGCTCCTGCTGGAGCTTGTGCTCCGACTCAATTGGCTATGGCTCCGCCTCCTGCTGCCATGGTGACTGTAGCTCCTTCTATGGCGGTTAGGGCTCCTTCTACGGTGACTGGGGCTGCTCCTCCTCCTCCGGCTGTAGCTGTGGGAGCGCCTCGTCCTCCCTCGGTTGTTGGAGCTCCTGTCTCTGTGGGGACGCTCCCGGCCCCTCGCTCGCTCCTTGCTGCGTCTGCCATAGCTTCTGCTCCTCACAACTTCATCCCTCCTCTCTTCCCTGTCCTTGTTCCTGTCACCCCCTCCTCTCCTCTCCTCTGTCATTCTGTTTTTTCCTAAAACCTGGGTGTGCATACTAGATTTGGACACCTGCTTCTCGTTGCTCTCAGGTGCCTTCACTCCGTTCACTCTTCCCAGAACCTCCATCATTACATCATCGGTGCTAGGATCAGGGGTCTCTTCTTCCCTTGTTACTGGGCCAGCCTGGTCCTGTGTACCTGGAGGTCTTGTGGTTTTTCCACTGCTCTTCTTCAAAAGGTTGCACAGCAGTCTCTCCCTGAGCTCCTTCTCTCTGCGCTGGAGCTCTAATGCCCGCTCCTTCTCTACTTCCACCCTACGGAGCTCTTCCTCCTGCTTTCGGCGGCATTCCTCTAGCTGCTGGAGCCGGACTAATTCCTCCTTCTGTCGAGCCTCCTCCTGCCTTTTCTGTTCCTCGCGCTCAGCTCGCTCTTTCTCCTGCTGCTGCTGTTTCAGGGCCTAGGGAGATGGAGGACATGATATAGGAACATGCGGCAGAAAAGAGGAGCATAAGAATAGTCATTTTGTCGAGCAAGTTCAATATTAAACCTTTTAAACATTTTCTGCAAATCACACAAGGATTTTATTTAATATACTCATATGAATCTCTGGTTAGAATGCACTCCCCAATAGTAACCAGATATAATATGTGGCAAAATATTTTTGTGATCTTGGCACAAAGAATTTTTGGATACATTTTAAGATACAGCACCAGTATGAGTGTCATATTAAAACTCATACCTTTCTGTTCACAAACCTCTAATAATCCTGTTAACCAGTTGCCCAAGCATACCGGCTTTCTGATATGGTGATTATATCAAGTTGTACCAGATGTTCTGTGCTGTGCATATTCATTAGTGTTGTAAATTTATGAAAATACTGAGATTGCAAACATTTAAGTCTAATTTACAGTGCTTTTTAGGTAGGGCTGGGTGATGTAGCTGAAAAATGAATCATGATAAAAAGGTTCATTTCAGTAAATATCAATAATTATTCATCATTTGTAATGACCAGGAGAAAAAAGGTTGAAACAAGGCACTTTATTCAAAACTTAACCACCTTACTTTGATTTTAACTATCTGTTACTAACTGTGTGTTTTTAATCACTGGGTTATAATAGCATTTCATCTAGAAAGTGGCTGATATCACAACAATCTTTTTTTGGGGGTGGTGCTACAGTTCGTTTTTTGCAGCTACTGTCATTTTGCTTTCTTACATGCACTTATAAAAGCTAGTTGGCTTAAATATCACTTACATTGTCTTGCTGATATATATTCCAGTGAAGACTACATATGCTGCAGCTGTATGCGACTTATGGTTTGTCACTTATGTTTCTGGGAAATTTTACTTTTCAACAGCACCGTGATGAATTGGTGTGCTGTTAACGTGCCACTTGTAACACGAGTCATTATCAACTGATATGATTATGTCTTCATGGGCCAGGGAGAGAGCACGCTTGGGTTTGTTGAACTCTGTGTATTCACTATGTGCTTTCATGCTGGTTTGCATTTAATGCATGTAAGTGAAACTATATAACATTCTATTGAGAAATTGTCTTAGTGCTACCGATTGTCTATTGCTGGTACTTACTGTTATCATTTTACAGCCCAGGACCCCATTGTAGCAGCAGGGCTTACACTTGGTCTTAAGCTAAGTCGGTCGTAATTTCTAAGTCCAACCTAGTAGTTACGCCAGTTGCACCAGCTGGTCTTAAGCCTTCTATTCACTAAGACTGGGTGTAAATCTCACGCCTCGTCAGGAGCAGGCGTGAAGTCAAAGGTTGTAGAGTTGAGGTAAAAACACACCT
The DNA here is from genome assembly GCA_037367275.1 of Coranthus polyacanthus. NCBI lineage: Eukaryota > Metazoa > Chordata > Actinopteri > Kurtiformes > Apogonidae > Coranthus > Coranthus polyacanthus. Next base: position 20,651,401 of record JAPQRN010000015.1, read on the forward strand.
TGTATCATAAAGGCAATGAAATTATAAATAATAGTGTATGGGTTCCGGGTAGGCTAAATAATACATCATCAATGCTATATCATAAAAAATCCACACGACATGTATTGGTGGTTAACTGATCAAACAAGGAGAGAAGCTGAACTCTGAATGAATGACTTTAACTCACCCGCTCTCCTATCAGCACGAAGCTGGAATTACACCATAGAGGTGTACTAAGGCAACCGTCGCTATTAGAGACAGAAGTAATCCAATGGATATGTACCGCGATGAGGAACTGATACGTTTCTATTCTGTCTGTTTGAACTTACTGAAAGGCTCTCACCAGACTTGCAGTTTATGTTGGACCAACAACGCAGAGTTGTGACATGCATTCCAGTTGTTAAGAGTGCTGCAATTTTATGCAAACGGTGCTCAGAAACTGTGGAGACGTGATCAGTGTGCACAGGTCCACTGCCTGTCTGGTCATCAGCAGGGAGTCACTGGCCCTGAACTGCCACCTCCCCGGTATGTAACAAACTGTTACTTATGGCCTCCGGTATTTCTTTCCAGTTCGACTGCTTCTCTTGTTTGTAATTCAGTTGGACTGTTTGTCAGTCAGTTTGCTCTTATACTGACTGTATAACATTTCCTAATTTCAGTGTCAGTAAAATTGCCTTTACATTTTCTTTGGTCTTCTCTAGTTGCCGCAAATGAAAGAAATAAGCAAGACAGGGAGATTTTTAATAAGGTATCCTAGCAACGCACGCTGCTCTAGACATTCACATGAACGCGCATTGCTAAGACCGGGCATAGTTAAGACCAGGCATAAGTCTGTAAGTATTTCTATGTCAGAACTGGTTAAATCATGTAAAGTAATGGTTGCTTAGTGTGTATTGGGTGTCTTTGTTTCATACCTTAGCTCTGGCCAGCAGCTCAGCAATGAGACGTATAGATTCCAGGTTGCGTTGGGCCAGCAGCAGCCTCCTCTCCTCCATGGCGATTTTCATCTGTAGCTTCTTCTGCTCCTCCTCCTGTTGTCGCCTCACCCTCTTCAGGTTCCTCCTCTCCTCCCTCTCCTTCAGCTTCTGCTCTCGTTTCCGCAACCTTTCCTCCTTCTTCCTCTCTTTCTCCTCCTCTTCTTGCTCCTTCTGTTTCCTGAAAAAAGAATGATAATTTTTGGCATATGTGAATACTTTTTAGTATTACAAGCAGAGTTTACATTCACTTTTGTAAAACAGCACTGGCAAGCAATGCTTTTTTACTTCTTTTAAGATTTCTATTAAGTTGTCTCCTGTTGTACCTCTCCTCCTCCTTCCGTCGCTCCTCCTCCTCCTTTTCTCGCCGTTTCTGCTCCTCCCTCTGTCTCTCCAGTTCCTGTAACTTCAGTCTTTCCATACTCCTCCTCTTCAGAGCTGATTCACTCAGGTGCTTGCTGGTGTCAAAGGTCACCTAAAGAAAAATTACACATACAAAGTACTTTTATTATGCATGCAGTGCATAGTGCAATGTCAGCTTTATTTCTGCAGTGGAATCTCTCTAAAGGCACATGCAGGCTGGGAGACTTCAGCAGTCTTGGATCTAATAAACTTGAGTACAACATGTATGCAGACTGTGTGGTGATAACGTCAGACTCAACACCATCAGCCACTTCGGGATGCTAGCTTGTAACATACCTGACATAATCATTTAGACTTGAACTCATAAATATCAAATAAATTATTATTGGGGAAGCATGATGAGACTGTTGGGGACGTTTAATACTGAATCTCTAAAACTCCTCACATTACCAGATAATCTGGGCCAAACATTACTTACTAACCAAGGTCCCATGTCTCATGTTATGAGCAAAGTCATAAGAACATTTATAAGAAGTCTGATTCAGATCTGTGTATTTATATAATTTAACAACATAATCACCTTCCAATATCTGCTTTTTGTTCAACTTCTTTTACACAGATCCTTACACTTCACCAGGCCTCATTTACATTTCACAGCGGTGCTTGTGACTGAGGATTAAGGGACCTGGCTCCCCCTCCCCTCATTATCTTGGAAATGATGATGGTGCAGCATTAATTCTCATTACACTAAAAGGTCTTAAAGCTGCTGTGTTACTCTGCACAGCATAGTCTCAATGCTACAATCTGCCCAGACCTCTGATATGCCCTTAGTGGCAGTTTAGACCAAAAATAACAACTTGATGAAAATTAAGAACTGCTTGGGGTTGCATTGCTGAAGCTGAATGGCTACAGGTTCCAGTTATAAGATCAGATACAACCTACAGTACTTACTTTAAGCTATATAACTTGTGAGATGAAATTTTTAAATGATTCACTCTTAAAGAAACTGCAGTTTAAAATCACTCCTTTCTGTGTTCTTTATCTAACCATTAATGTTTCCTGTATGTAATGTTCTGCAACCATGGGAACATGCTGTACCTTGATGTTGCATGCCACTGCCTTTCCATCTTCTCCCTTTAGCATTAGCTTCATGCCACGCAGAGTGTCCATGGCTTTAGTGAAACCGCAGTACTCCTGATATTGGACATAAGCCTCAAAGTTCAGATGGCCACCGAAGCTGAATGTACTGAAGTTCTTGTCCATCATCTCTTCTCTGTATGGGTCCAGCATGGGGATGTCTACATTTCGCACCTATAGCATCAATAAAATGTTATTTTCTCTCTGTTCCATAATATTGATGATGATGATGATTTGGAAACTAGACAATAACTTAGTCCAGCACATTTATCTTGTCCCATATGGATTTTTACATGAAACCTAAACTACAGTAGTTATCACAGAGGAGCTGAGACAGATTTGTGCACCTTTATTTATGCATACCTTGCCAAACATCTGAAAAACAGCAATTAGGACCTCTTCGGTGGGACGATCTGGGAGCAGGCTGTCCTTTTGGCTGAACCAGCGGCAAGGAAGCCCCTCTAGGTGGATGGTGTCAGGCCTCTCTCCTGGTAGAGTCTCATTCATGTCCTTGGCGTCTCGGAAGAATGAGTCCCAGTCATGGCGAGTAGGGAAGTCCACTTTGTTCTCTACTGCACGAACCTAAGAAAAGAAAGTGCAGATAGATACTCACTTTCTGAGAGTACAATAACCACCAAAGTTGATTTTTTTGTTGAGACTGTTTGAAACAAGCCCTGGCTATCATTGAATGCTCTTAAGGAGGCTCTAGTTTGTGGTTTGTGGTAGAGTTGAGTCCACTTTAATTGATACGAATCGAATGAATAAAACATTCTTAACATACCAACATAATACAAATAAACAAGTACAAACAGTAGCCTGCAAAATAAATGTAAGAACTATAATTATATTATAGTTACAATTATAACTATAATATATTTTTATCATGGGCTTTGCTAAGCTGTGATGCCCGCACTTACCTTTAATACATCAGTAAATCCACTGAGTTTGATGCTCTTCCCATCCAGACGGCTCAGCAGGCTCTTCACCACAGTCTTGTTTTCCACCTCACCCTCAAAGCGGATAAAGTCCATGGTGCTCTTGGAGATTCGCAAAGCTGAAAACTGCTCCGGAGCTACCATGGCCTTTACCCTCTCCATTACCTCCCAGTTGGAGATGCTCTTGCCCGGCAGCTTGAGCTGGGGTAGCGCCACACTGATGGTCATTTTAGCAATGGGCTTGAGGTACAAGTTGTACTCAGCAGAGAGGCACACTGCCTCTGTAGTGTCATGGACTATGGTGGTCATTTTTCCTGGCAAGCAGCTGAAGGGTTACAGACAGTCAAGTGTGTTACCCTACAGTTTATTGTTCTTGAAATAACCCTGAATTGCTATTTAGTGTTTCTTCAAAATTCTGTGAAAGTACACAAAGGATAGGTTTACTAATTCAACTTTTCAACTAAACATTCAGCATTTATAAAGTGCATGTTGTCAGTTGTCTCCTTTAAGATTTGGAAATTACGCAAAACGTATGAAACGCCAATGTCTTTGCTTCGCAGACTTATGAATGGACTGTGAAGAGAATCTTACTGTAAAGATAACAGATAACAGGTTTATGATACTAACGACGACATATATTGGCTCTTTTAACGATTAAATAAAGCCGATGAAGTCAATTTAAGACATGGTATTGCTTTGCTCGATCCAGTGTAACCACATACTTCAAAATTTTGGTTGCTAGCTTAATTGTAAAAATTGGGCAATTAAAACAATGTGGTTTATAGAACTGAGGCTAGCGGTAAACACTTAAAGGACAAATATGCTACAGCTATTGGGACTAGCTACTCAGTTTAAGAATGCTTTAAATTATAAAAGATGTTCAGACCAATTATTTATTCATAAATTGTCAAATATTGCGCGCAAACAGCGAATGTTACCGTTATCTCCACACTAAGCTAACGTTAGCTGAACGCCAGTTAGCATAAAGTGTTTTCACTGTGTCGCTCTGGTTTTACGGCCCAGAGCTTTTGCATAACATTATCCTAATATCAGCTGTTTTGGTATTTAAACACCACTTACCTAACATTAGGTTCGCTTAGAGTGAGACTTCAGTAAACGTATTTTACTGAATCATGAACGAGCGAGACACTGCAGAAAAAAACATCACAACTCAAGCCACTTCCGTATTCACCAAGCTAAACTTTGACCCTAAAAAGTGACAACGAGCAGCAGCATAAAGGCGCCATTTCAGAACAGCGACACCGTGTGGAAAATGTAAAGTAAAAATGTAAGTCACACTGGCCATTTTATGCATTTATTTAATTTGAGAGAGACAGGAAAACGTGGGAAAGAGAGTAGGGGATGACATGCAGCAAGTGACACCAGGGACTGACTGCGATGATTGTGGACAATGTTGCGGTTATTTGAGTCTACCTGCTTTGATTGTCATGGAAATGCAAAGATTAGCCTAATAATCATTTTGAAATGTGTATTTTTTCCGACTCATTCATACAAATCTAAAATATCAGCACGCACACATTGGACCTTTAAACTGCAGCGTTTTGGGATTATCTAATTGCACAGGCTGGCAATGCGATTGTGATTCGATTAATTTTGCAGCTCCAATGTTAACGGTGGAGTACCCAGCACCCACCGTTGCTATATCATACCCCCCCCCCTGCAACAGCCATCCCATGTAAAGGAGTGATACGCAAAGTCAATGTGTCATGAGGCAAACGAACTGGCTCACATTTATCACTTGTTTGATGCCAATTTGTAAATGTAGCCATTTTTTTTTTTTGTCTTGAATTGGGCTTTGTCTGAATGACATTACTCATGTGTTAACTGTTTGGGGAGAAAGCAGGAGATGTGGATAGACTGGACACATGGATTAGTTCTAACAGTGGAGGCCCCAGGCAAAAAAGTTGGCACAGTTTCCCTGAAAAGATGGCAGAGGAATTTACATAATGGGCATTACCCCCGTCAGTGTGTATGTAGGTCAGTAGCTGCAGTCAGACAGCCTCTACTCTGTCCCAATCAGCAGTCATCAAAAGAGATAGGCTGCTCCGGGCAACTGAACTACGGAAACTACTCACCCAGGAAAATGCTCATACCTTCAGGGACTTCTATAAGTCTTTGTTGACTTGAAGATGAGGACAATGACAGGGATAAGAGAGTGCAAAAAAAAAGGCCCTTTATTGTAGGATACAGTTATACCAACACTATTAAATAAGTCTAAATCATCCACATGAAATCCTTCTTACGGTTGATTTATTCCAGTAAACTGAGACAGAGGGCAGACCCAGCTACAAAACCAGAGGTGGCAAAAGTACACTTTCTTTACTCCAGTTAAAAAAAAAAAGTACAGATTCAACTTCTTTACTCAAGTAAAAGTGAAAAAGTAAAGACTCTGAAATGTACTCAAAGTATAAAAGTAAAAAGTAAGCCTTGAAGGTCATTTCTACCGGTTGTTTTTGAGCACGTCCAGTTTCCCTTTCATATCTGTTTTGTCTTGCTACACTTTTACATCATTTTCATCTTGTGAGAACGAGACCTTAGATGAAAAAAATGAGTACTGGATTTTGTCTGGTTGCGTCTTGTACGCCGTTTTTTGTCTTGTTTCTTTTTTTTTTTTAACGTAGATTTCTCTGTTTTTGTTATGTTTTCATCCTGTTCCTTTTTTCATTTGTGGTGTACACCGATGGACAGATCAAGAGATCGTCTTTTTCTCTTCTGCGTTGTTGGCTGAAACCGGTTTCGATGTTGCGAGGTTGCACAATGATGCAAAATAAAAACACAATGATGCAAAATTCCCCTCACATCTACTAAAACCAAAGTGTAAATGTAGGAGTAGTAAGTACAGACATTTGCGTTGAAACGTTGGGAGTAAAAAGTAAAAAGTTGTCGAGTAAAGTACGGATACCTGAAAGCTCTTGTGTCACGACAGGATGTGAACCGTATCCTGTTATCTGTCTAGTCTGTACACGGACTGCGCCGTACTGTCCTCACATGTGTGATGTCTTATGAATATGAATTATTCTTGACTGTTAGTCCCGGTGACATGCTGGGAATAATAGGCTCAACGACATGACCCAGCGTGACTCATTTAATAAAACTTGTGAGGACGATGGATCCTTGTAACATAAGAGCTGCAAGAGAACACAAACACACACACACACCAGGTGCAGAATGAGGAGCGGCTGTGAATATACAGGGTGCAGTGTTTCATAGGCTTGTGGACAGGAAGCTGCGGATATACTATAAATGCTGGACCAAAGCTGGGAGAGGGGGGGGGTCATCGGGTCATCAATTATTCAGCACTACCAGACGAGGACAATCACTTGGCGTCAGCAGGAATGGTAGATAAACAGCCCGTTTCACTCAGACACCAGCGCTCAACAGTAGGTTTGTTTTTTAACAGCCTGTGCGGGTTTCAGCCTTTGTCTTATTGCTTTGAGTTTCCAACATTTAAAAGACTTCTGTACTAGTGTCATCCTTCGAAATCTTGTTTCAAACTCCGGGCATTCTGTGTGTAGTGTTTGCACTACTTTAACGGCATAAATCACTAACTGCACCGTTTTAACTAATCTGAGCAACGAGTGTTGTGAAACGCAAACAATTATTACTGTATTTCATATTTAAGGGTGAGAAATGAAGAGATGAGGCTTAGTTAAGTTTTTTTTTTTTTTTGTTTTTTTTTAACAATATGTAATAACTTCACAGTATTTCACAAATAAGACGAGACACAATGATTTACAGACAAAACATGAACAGTGCACCCCAGTTACATTTCCCCAACTCATGCATTTGAAAAAAAAAGCGACAACGTCAAAAGTACATCTGTACAGTATGCTTCTACATCAAAAGTGTTGCCTTACAATTACTTGAAGCCCTACGGTTTGTGCTACAAAATACTAAGGGTACATTCAAGAAATCTAGGATGCATCAGTACGTCATTGGGAAAGCAAGGTTCACATATCTGGGGGGAAAAAAAACAGTCAAAAAGTCAGTGTGCTCCTTGGCTAAACACAACGTCCACACTTTATTACCCATAGACGACACAAAAATGATTCATTAATGAGCAAGTGATTGTGCACATGCGAGGTTAGACCAATACACGGGGGCCAGTAAAGCTCTTAACATCTAATCTGATCCAGCGTCGTAGGGTTGGTGTGATTTTTGATTGCATATTTACTGTAAAGTTAAGCAGTGTTATGCTGGTTGACTATGAAAAGACCTTAACCTGAACTTAACTCAAATGTCTACGATTCTCATTTACTTATTTACCTTATATGTCTACATTCTGGAAATGCTAAAAAAGTTTTGTCAGGAAAATTGTGCACGTCATTTATTATACAAAGTAGTTTTTGAAATGTAAAATAACCGAGTACCTTATCAATTAAACACCGCAAAATGAGGCGAGATAACAAACAGTGAACCAGACTCGGAGGATCTGAGGTACGTTTGAGCTCATACGTCAAGATGTTGTGTCTAGAAAATTAACATGTATGGGCCCAAAACAACTTTGATCCCGTGACCACCTACCAAAGTGACAAGTGCAAACATAGACTGTACACGGTCGTTTGGACATACAGCAGTTCGGTTTACGACAGTGTGAATACTCAAATCTGCTACAGACAATAGAAAAAAGAGGTTCACCGGATTGCTTATGAAATTTTACTTGAAACTGTTTAGCACCATCCAATCTAAAGTGGTTGATAAATAGAAAAAAAGTGCTCTATAAATATATTACTTTATACTCTGCAAACAGAAACATCAATGTCAGAACTCAATGTGAATGTGAATCAACAGTGAAGTGAAATAATATTCCAGCCCTGCGTCTGTGTTAATACCATTTATGACGCCGGTCTCGCGTATTGTTGCTGTATAACAGAGCCTTAGGAATAAACATGAAACTGTACTGATAACAGTACTAACTCAAATATCAAAAATAATTCACATATTAGTAAATGACTTGTAAATAAAATACTATGTGACTTGTGCTCTTCACTCAACTGCAATAGGAACAAAAATAAACTAGATATTTAAAAAAAAAAACCCATAAATGAGTGGTTGTTAAATTCAAATAATCCTATTCTGTAATCATAAAACCTGTATCAGTTTGACACTATTTCACAGGATGTATAATATTGTTTGTGGTCATAGAAATCTATGAAATATCAGCTTATAGAGGTGAGTAAACTGTATTCTGTAAATACCATCACACTGGTTTCTATCTAACTGTGTGTAGCTGTTTCATCCAAACAGGTTAGACAGAGGCCGTGTTCGTAGAGGACTGCTGGGCAGCTCCTCTCCTCTTCCCACTTCCCCCGTGTCCCTAAAGGAGGCGCTGTGGATGATCTGGGCTCGGTGGCGTCCACGGTGCAGGCGGGCGTTCAGGCGGCTTAGAGACGACTTCCTCTGCATCCCCCCCTTGGTCTTCCCGGCGCCGCCCGCATCCTCCGCCGCCTCAGCCGGCGGGTTCAAGAGCCGCAGCGGGTTCAGATTACCCTGGAGGACTCTGGGAAACCTCCAGCCACGCCCCCCGCCGCTCCCGCCATTAGCGTTTTCACTGTCGGACTCGGCTCCGGGTGAGGTGACCACTCCCTCCTCCTGCAGGCCTGCGGCCAGCGGAGGAGGGAGGTACTGGATGGCTCGCCTCCCACTGTAGTCTCGAGCTTCAGGGTCCGCCTCCCAGTCTGACAGCAACACACGAACCACCTGTGGATCACAGCAAACAAACAAAACCTTCACAAAGAAAGCCCTGGTTTCACTGTCAATCAGACAGAAGTAAATGGTGAATTATTGGCCCAGATTGGGCTCACACCTACAGTCCCCCTTGTTTGTGATTATGTTCGCACCACTACTCCTTAACAAACAGAGCTAACATGGTCGAACTCATCGGTAACGTTGACCATGACCCGCCCTGGTCACCCATTCCTTTTGGGGTCAAAAGTCAAAGTTCAAGGTCACAAGATCAAATGAGTTTAAACCTGTATACGTTCTACTATGTAGGCATATTCTGGCCCAGGAGTAATTCACACTCCGTGCTCATTTAATTTAATTTGTAATGTGTGTTTATGTCACACAAAGGGAAACTGAGTTAGATATTCTAAACAGGTACCAGGCGTTGCTCAGCCCCTCTTTTGAGTACAGTCTACTTATTAGAGTTTTGAGACCTTTCATTATTTTTAGCATATATTACATAATTAGTCATATATTTATTTTTAGTTTAAGGAACCGATTAGTTTTACTTGAGTTTTTATTTAGTTTTAGTTTTTAGGTTTGACATGTGCAAGGTGTTGATGTACAGAAGCTGAAAAACTTTATGAACACGACATCAAATATGATTTTTAAAAACACTGTTTAGTAAAGGTCTCATACGTATTGTGTAAAGCCATGTTATTCTTGTAAACCATGCAGTGCGAAACGAGGGGGGGAAATGACAACAAAGCTGATTTTATCCGCAATTCTGTTTTGTTTTAGTTTTGTTCATTTGAACTAGTTTTCATGTTTTGTGTTGTTTCTATTTTTTATCTCGGTTAATTAAATGATTTTTGCCACTGCTCGTTTTAGTGCTAGTTCTCATTAACTATAACCCTGTTTAGAAGCAGAATTTGATTCTATTTTTTTTTTTTCCTAGCTCGAGTAGCAGCTATCCTCTGCTTCACTGAGCAGGTGTAACACACGACACCCTTCCACCACTACTCTCCATTCAACCCACCTGTGTGTGTCCATGCATGGCTGCCAGGTGCAGGGGTGTGTATCCAGCACTTGATCTGATATTTACATTCACAGGCACAGCGTTCTCCTTGGCGAAGGCCAGCAGTTGGGAGAGCAGCTCGGCTTTGCCCTGCTTCGCTGCCCAGTGGAGGCAGGTAAAGCCCGTCACAAAGTCTCTTTTGACCACTAAGCTGGGCTCCACAGCTAACAGAGGCTGCAGGCTTTCCCACAGGCCGTCGGAGGCACACAGCATCCACTCGTGCTCTAGTGGGTCCAGGGTCACTGAGGCGCAGTCCTCGTCGGTGGCTGAAGAAAGGAGAGATGCTGAGTCGCCATCACTCCTCACTGAATCCCGGAGACGTGAGCCACGGTTAATAAGAGACCTCCGAACCTAAGAGGAAAGAAATATGTGCACGTAAATGATTTGTCCCTCAAGATGCACTGATATAATGTAGTTGGTTTGCAGTTCATTCAGAGATATCCTGCTAAAAGTACCTCAGTATCAAAGTAAACAACTACATGAGAGTGCTTATTTAAAAAAAAACACCTGATAAGCAGACATAGAACATTGAGTAGATACTGTAGCACCCTTGTTCATCACAATAAAGTGTAAACTGTTTAACAGACATCATAAAGAGAGAAAACACATCAGCTTTGAAAGCTTAACACTGTTGTCTTATGTGAGTCACTGGAGGAGGCCTCAGGGCAGGATGGACTGGATCACTGTGTTAAATAACTACTTTAAGAGTATAAGGCAGATAACATTGTGGCTGAACCTAAATGAACAAGAGAGCAGTTCATTAACAGTATAGTGCCACAGGGCAACATTAGAGCGTGCTGATATGCCGTGGGAGGCAAACTATTTTTCATGACGGAGAAACACTGCATCCTACCTGAGGAGAACTACTCATCATCAGCTCTATGAAGTTCCTGCGACTTCCTTTGGGGGTGTTGATATCTCCGCTGGGGTCCAACCCCTCAAAACCGCTGTCCTCTGATAAGCAACTGGTCAGCACGGCCCGCTGGGACCCTTTGGACACCCTGCGCAGCCCTCTCATTTGCTGGCTGTGGGACCCTCCTGGGTGTGACTGGTCCAGATCGGACGTCCCAATCACCGGGGCCGACTCCCGCCTCCTTCTGTCTCTTAGCTTCACCTCCCCTCCTCCACCGGAGGTAGGGGTCCCTGTGTTGGTCTTATTATTCTGGGAGGGGGGTTCAGGTCGCTCATTGCCATTTGACTGTTTGTCATTGTCAAGGCTGGCGACCAGGGGACTGGATGCTCCTGTGGAATAAGAACATGTTTTTGTCACTGTCATCCATTTTTTTAAGCTGTATGATACAGTGTAAATACATTTTACAGGAGTACCGGGGGGGTCACAAGCTGACAATGTTTGGTTTAGTTATTAGGGCTGTAAGAAAATATCATTAGATATTATGTTTTGTGATATCACATCAATTCTCAAAAATACTGTATGGATTTTTAATTAATAGTGTACATGCAAAGATTCGGGGCAGAATCTTTTACTGATATAGGTTAATGTTAATTTTTGGCTCATATTGCACAAAAAGTTAATTGTGCTGTAAATTTGGATGTTACCAGGACTGCCATAAGTGCAAATGCAGATCTCATTTTGATTGCATTTAAAAAAAAGAATCTTGCCTAATCGCCTATCCAAGATTCTTGCCAATACACAAGCTCGGTTAGTGCTCTACACTGGGGCTTTTTCCGTATCAATTATTTTCAATGATAAACAAACAAAATAATAAGGAAATATTACGATTGCACATATGGTATGGTGGGACGTAAAAGGCTATATCTCCGAATAAATATAGGCTAGATTAAATTAAACGAGGATGATGGAAATAAGAGAAATCACAACAGAATACACTACATGCAATAAACACAATAGGTAGCGAGGCTCTCCTCACCTGTTTGCTGTCCGTTGTCAGGGTTGCCGTTGACATAGTCGTCCAGTGTCTCTTGGATGTTACCATTGCACTCCGCGTGATCGTGGCCGTCTGCGTCTGTACGCATCACCGACTCCGCGCCGCCCTCAGTGTTTAAACACACGAATTTCACGCCGTCTTCCACCTTCACGAAGCCCACGGCGTCCACGACGCGTTTCAGTATCTCTCGGTCCACTGCTTCCTCCGATGAGTCATTTCGCCCCCAAATTGATAGGAAATGATCCATCAGCTCCATCTGTTGGACCCTCCCTCCTCTCTCCATCAGGAACTCCAGCACGGCTTGCTCCGTGCGCTGGGATGCCATGCCGAACCGCCCGTACACGCGACCTACTGAATTACACGACAACGTTTAAATTGTCTCCATTGTCACGCTGCTGTCATTCCTTGATATCGGTGATAACATGACAGCATCTTCCTCCTCTGGCCTCCTCCTCCTCCTCCTCCTCTCCTCCATGGGAAACGCCAGTGCGGAGCTCCGACAGATAGGGGTCGCACTATCAAAAGAACGGCTCGATACGGCAAAAGTCATGTGGCGTTCCCGCGCACCTCGTAAACTCTAGCTTCGAATGAGTTAAATCTACTGTGTAGTAAAAGAAATCCGATTTTTACAATGTTAGGTATGGAATGAGTCACAAAGATAAAAACATGTGTACATTGAGCCTGTTTTGATCTGCAATAGCTTATAAAATAAAATTCCTTTATCTTGTTACTGGGAATACAAAACAATCCTATAAGAAAGCGGGTCTTACATGAAATGTTTCTATTTTGCTATTGATTTCGGTACTGCGTGGTTTTTAAACTTAGCCAGGCGTGGCGGCGTACTTTTGAAAATATTGCAATAACTGTTTTAATTTCTCGTGTTAAATGTCCAGTCAGGGGCTTCAGCAGACTCGCCCTACTGCTCTGAAATCGGCTTTTTGTCCGACCGTCCGCGCTGTACCACTATACAAAGAAAAGGGGTGTTTAGCGTGACAATAAATAGATACGATATCCCAGCAGTTGCTGACAATTGTAGGGTAGTTATAACTCGTGAAACAAGTTGGATATATAAATTACGAGTCTAACTTCCTAAAATGTATAGACTTTTGTTTTAAAAGAATATAAATGAATAAGGCAATAGTTTCAGTTCATCCCTCTCTTGTTTTGAGTGGGCTATTCTGTCCAGTTGTCGACGGTAGACGGAGTGAGGCGGTCCAGATCGGACTCTAAAAAAGTAGTTTAATTTTAGTTAGATTTGTTTTTATTATTTCTGAATCACTCGGGATTTTAATTGTCTAAAACTATGGCTTCCTCCGATGTTGCTCGGCAGCCGGTTCGTATTTTCTTTCTTTGTTAATGACTAATGACAGTATTCTTGACACTTGAATAGGGAGTGTCCAGTGCTATCAGTAAGTTAGCTACCGCTCACCGTGTCTATCAAAACCTGGCCACGGAGTGAGTACTTCACTGTGTAAAACACTGTAAAACATGCCCTTTTCATACAAACACTGTCAATCTGGGCATTAGACAACGGACTTTCCACTTAAGAAGGGGTTTCTTACTAGAGCTAGTTAAAAGAACACAGCGGAGTTGGATCAATGCTTGCTAACAGCGCTAGCAAGCCGACAGTTAAAAGTTTATAAAGATTGCGGTATGCCGCACGGTTAAACACCCACGCGTCACAGTTATTAGTAATGGAATTGCCGCAATTTAGGTCAGATTTTATGACTTCCTTGGGTATGTTTTGCTCTTAGTTTCTCGGTAGGCGTCGCCAGGTAACTATGTAGATATCTGAATGGAGTTTGGAGTACGTGTAAGTAAGATACCTGGTCGAAAAGTTGTCGAAACTCCTGTCAGCTGTTGTGTTTCCAATACTTGACAGAGACTACAATTCCCAAACCCCGCAGAGTTAATGAGAGAAACTTCCTCAACGTCAATAATTTAATCAACTCCATAACTTTAGTCAGCTCTCACGCCAGCTGACTAGTGACACTCCCTTTGTTTGAGTTCACGCCGGGGCAGGTCAGAGGAGGACGACGAAAGTATGAGGAAGATGGATTAGCAGCAACATTAGCTGATATCTGCCTGACTTTGAAGTATTCAAGTGTAGTTATACATTCTATTATATGACTTGTAATTCGTGTTTAACAACTGTATTAGCGTTGCCCGTCAGATATGGACAGAGCCTTATACACCCTTCACTCTGTAACGATACTGTGGAGATGTACAGTATTAAAAACAGAAACAATCTGAATGAATGCTAAATAACTTCTACAGGCAAAAGTCAGTATTTAGAGTGACCTCCATGATTAAAAAAAGTATCCCAAACAACAAGAAGCATTTGACATTTATTTAATGAAATCTATCAAATCTCATAAACCACATAAATCTCATACTTTCAGCCCAAAAGACACGTTAACTGTAACAAGAGGTCACACTAAATATTTGCCCCTTTGGTCTGCAGAAACATTTTTTTTCTGAAATTTCTGTTCAGGGAATATCCGCTTACATATCTTTTTTATAATCCGTTTGTATGTTGATACAGAGACTGAGAAATGCATACGTTTGGTCATTATAAACTTGCCAAAACAACAAACCATAATGGTGGACTGAGACTTTTGCAAAAATGGCTGCAGCATCTTCACAATATTTCTGCGCAATGTCTTCCTCAGGTTAAGGGTACGCGACCCCTGTCCCTGTCAGGCCATGTGGGCTTCGACAGCCTCCCAGATCAGCTCGTCAACAAGTCCATCTGCCAGGGCTTCTGCTTCAATATTCTCTGCATCGGTACCTTATCTCTCTCACACACACACACACACATAAATAAACATGAGCGTATTCATGAATATACTTATATCTTTACTGAAATATTTAAACAA
>JAPQRN010000015.1:20697213-20708573 GCA_037367275.1 Coranthus polyacanthus
TATATATATAGATATATATATAGATATAATATATATATTATTATTTTTTTTTAATTAATTAATTGTTTTTGTGGTTCCTTCAATATAAGAGGAAAAAAAATACTAAATACCCGAACACATTTTTTTTCCTCCTCACATTTCTGTATTTTTTGGGCTGCCAGTTGATGACCATTGATACAGGCCTTTTCACTAACTGCAGGTATCATTAGTCACAAAACAGCCTGAGTCACTTATTTTATTACTCAATATCTGCACAAAAAAACAACTGTGTTATAGTGCTATTTGTCACTGGTAAAAAGCACTGTTTGTGTTCATATGTTCACTAATAACAGGAAATTATCTTAGTGAATGAGGTCCAAAATTAAACAGACATGAGTTAAAACAATGAATGTGTCGGAATAAACATGTATTTGGAGAAATCAATTTCACCAGCCTTTACATAAAACACTTTATACTCATGTATACTACTGTGATTTTTGTGGCGCTTCTGTGACTACACTAGGTCTGTTTCCAACTTCAAATGATCATTGTATCAGAAAGAACAAGAACAACATAACAAACACAGAACAGCTCAACTCCAAAACTAACCCCTTGAAGAAATAAAAACTGGGATGTCCTTAGTTTGGAGTACTTTTTGTCAGCCTTTAATCCCTCTGAGGACATTTGGTGCTTGTGAGGATAAAAGTGCACAAAAATACACACCCACATAAGCATACACAACATCCGCGAGTTGCTAGCCACCTGCTCTTACGACATTGCACAACTCAGGCAGAAATCCATAGAGATGCACAGTGGTCATGTGATAAAACCACACAACGCCAGAACTATGCACATGCTTTATTTTGTAATGGGGACCAGATGTGTGTGCGTGTTTGTGTGTATGTGTGAGAGAGGGAGAGAAAAAGAGAAAGAGAGAGAGAGAGAAAGGGAAAGAGGTTGAGAGAGAGGCACGAAGCTCTGTCATTACGCCTCCATAAAACAAAATCACAGTGATGTCATTCAGCTGCATGTGTATATAAGCGGGAACGCGTATGTGTAGTGTGTGTTTGCGTGCAGCTCGGTGTGTATGCATGTGTTATTCTTGGCAGTGTTTTCACAGTGTGTACTGCTCCAACCTTCCCAAAGAAACCTTCACCATTATTTCCTCTGAGGCAGAAAGAAAAGATACAATGAAAAAAGAAAGAAAGAAAGAAAGAAAGAAAGAAATTGGGGCTGAAGAGATGAAAAGACTGAGTGGACGATAATTTTGATAAGATTTAGACCATGTAAAGACACAGGTGTGTGCGATTGTTTAAAGCTTCTGTTTGTCTGTGTACACACATCAGGCACGACGACTAAGATGATTATAATGTAAAACTGTTGTAACTCTGCCAAATTATTTACCTGCGTATGTACTTGTACCTCGACGGTGCAACAGTAGCTTATGTTTATTGTGGATGCAGAATAGATTATAGAGCAGAGTGTGGATGGGTGTGACGCATTCCGGAGAGACACACACAAGAATTACCTGTCCTTTAACATGCTACGTTATGTTTTTGAGAGGCCTAATGCAGCGGCTCCTCCTGTTGATATAGGAGGCTGCTGTTTGTTATTCATAAGAGTATCTCAATCCCTGCATCACTAAATTCACATTTCTCTCTTTCTTGAGTGGCATTTTGGTCAAGGAGACAAAAAATCCTTCACTTACTATGGTATAGTGCAGTGTTTCCAAACCTTTTTATCTCGTCAGATAAGCCACCCTTTGCTGACTAAGCTAAATTCTGCTCATATGGACTATGGACTCATACAAATCAACTATTCTCATTACCCCACTATTTCAGCCCTTTATTCACATTTAGCTAACTATTTTATGATCTGTGTTAGCTTATTCAACATGATTGATCTAGCAGTTTAACCTTGTTTAGCATTTAGCTGTTACTTACGTTCACTTAAGTCTTTCGACTTCTCTGTTTACTAGCTACCTAGTAAACGGTACTGTGCAAAAGGGCCATCTTTAGCTTTGTTGTTTTCGCAGGGTTGTAATGAACATATACATTTATTTCTTGGTCTCTTTATTCAGAAACAACAAGAAAACAGAAATAGGAAATATGTGCAAAGTATTAAAAACACACAAAAAAATCTGAACTAAATTGCTTCGGCAGACTATTTAGTGTGACCTCTGTTCCCATGGCAAAAAGTCAAAAGCATATTGGTCATTATTAGATTTTATATGTTGGGATATCATTGTTTTTTGTGTGTAGATTGTTTAGGAATGATTTATACTGGCAGAGTGACGTAGTTCACACACGAAGAATGAGACAGAATTGAAGTAAACAGATCGGTCTATGGATCACAGATACTGCCATCGATATCTAATGAAGCAGTTTGGGTCAGTATCTGACCAGTATCTGATACCAGTATTGGTATTGGTGCGTCCCTAACGTTTACTAAAGATCAGCATGACATCATATGGTAATCTTATTTGGTTGTTTTTCCTTTTCGACAAATGCATGTGGATTTATTTTTGATTCTTAGCAAATCTCCGATACAAGTTCGCCCCTAGCAACAGTAGACGTATCCCCTGAGGCACATGTTTGATGGTATGGTGTATCTGTGCCATTCTGTAAATTAATTAAGGATAATCATTGTGTTTGACATTCATGAATAAACTGTTCAAATGGGAGGAAAGCAGGAAACAGATGCTTCTAAATGTTTAATGAAACCAGTGTCAATATACAGATTGAAAAAATGCTTAGTGAATGAAACCTGTTATGTGTATTTCTTTAATTGTGTGTATGTGCGTGTTGGGGCTTCTGCTTACCCAGCTGCATTGAGGTGCGTGCCTGGTTAACTGTATGCTGGCTGGAGCGCAGGCAGTTCTTCAGCTGGGCGGCAGCACTTTGTGGCGAGGAGGCGGGACTGACACTATTAACAGAGTTGGCAGAGTTTAGCAGTGGGGTGGAGGGGCGGGAAGAAGATGGCCCTGGGGATGAAGGGTCGGAGATTTTACTCCCCACCTGACTGCACCCACTTCCTCCTCCTACTGGACTGGACATACATGAGCCCCGAGTAGCACCTACTCCAAACGGAGCCCTACAGCGGAGAGAGTAGACACAGAGAATGGCTTGTCACTAAATTGATGATAAATGATACAAAAGCTGATATTTATTGATTTTCACTTTTGTCAGTTTCAGTCATATGTCCCAGAGGGAAAAAAAAACAGTTTCTATGTGTTTTTTCCATCAGAAAACAGGCCTCACATTAAGAAAGAGGTGAGCAATTTTAAGTTCCTCGCAATAATTGGAAATCCACAACTCTTTGATTTCAAAAACACTACAGACCACCCTTAATTGTTTCAAATTAATCAGGCAGCCCAGTTATTCATGTACTCTATGATCTTCACTCATTTTTATATTGTGTGACAGTATGGGTTCAAGCATCACCATGAACACTCAGAAAACTCACATCCTTATACAATCAGGCTCTGAAAATAATAGACAAAAAGCCTGCCTGAGGGCATCACTGTCATATCCTGAAAAGATGTAATCTGCTCAGTTTTGAAAGCTTCAGTCATTTCTACTTTCTCAAATTAAGTCTTCAAATGTATCATCAGTTTAATCCCAGAGCTTCTTTTTTTGGAAAAATCCAAAGACAAGACAGTAACTGTGAGAATAATTGGGAGATGGTATGGTGAATGGCAGCTGTAAAATAACACACATTGTAGACCGAAATTTGGAAAATCAGCTTTCTCCAATAAAGGGCTAACAATACACGAATGCATTGTGAACTGAAGTCAGATTAATTACAGATATGATATTTTGTACAGCAAAGGTTAATGGCTGGCTAAAAGCAAACCAGAGCTGCAGCCATTTTAGCTGACCGTACAATGTCTTTATATTGCATTTTACTTGTATATTTGCAGTGCATTGTGGTTTTATGAGAATGAGAGAGTGGGAATGAAATCTGAATATTTTATTTATACTGTACTGTGTATGTAGAAGCCCAACTGGGGACAAGCGCTGAAAATTGGCAAAAGCTATGAATGTGTGTGTAGCACATCAGTTTCGTGCTAAAATTGGAACTAGAGCTCATTTAATCGAATTGCAATCACAATCACAATCGCAGTGTCAGTGTGTGCAAGAATATAATCACGAAAGGCTGCAATTTAAAAGACCAGTTTATGGTGATATTTGGGATTCAGAGACACTAATTTACTATTTAGTGTTCTGTCTTATTATTTTTTTCGTGCAACATGTTAGGACAGTATTTCGTCTTTCATTGCAGCACCATAAAAAAATTCTGGCCCCCTTTGGTTGCCACTGTGAGTGATTTCACTGTGTACTGCCTGGTGGATCTACACTACACAGTGTCCTACTGTAACTTATATGAAGTGGTGGGCAGAACAGTGAGCTGAACATTATTGACTTGGTGGTATTCACACTCTTATAGCTGCCCATCGACTTCCCTTTACACACATATGGAGTTATGGCCTTCTGTGTGTGTGAGAGAGTGCGTGTGCGTACAGACAGAAACAGCACATAGACGCTAAACATATACAACTACTGTATGTTTGAACCGCTGCCTGTGTGACTGATAGGACCTTTAATTGACTGATAGGACCTTTAACTGAGTCCATTTTAAGTAGAAAGTAATTCTTCACATTTTTTTTTGGACACTTAGTGTAAAATGCCTTTGTCAGGTGACGTTTTGCATCCGTGCATTAATCTGGTCAACTGGTTTAACACATTCAAAATTGTGCAATTATTCAAACTGTATTTTAAAAATATTGGCTGCTTGTATCATCAGCCTCTCCGGTGTATGTTAGCATGTGAGTCAGTGTGTGTCTTTGGCAGTCTCTCATTATCATATTGAGAAATTTCTGAGCTGCACTGCAGACAAACGATTGGGGAGAGGTAAGGAGGGGGGAGAGGTAAGGAGGAGGGAGGGAGGGAGGGAGGGAGGGATGGAGAGAGTGTGCTTGCGTAAAAATAACAAATTGCCTCTCATTTGATTACTCGCCCATCCTTTCTCTTTCTGTCTCTCTCTCAGATTGCATAACTGCAGAATGTGAAGCAGCCATTCATATCCACTGGAGAGGGACACCTGCTGTTTTCGCAAGGTTTCATCTCTGATTCATTTTCTCTTTCCTCTGCCTTCCCTCTCTCTGCTTCTTCATCTCTTTCTTTCCCCCTCTTTCTACTTCTACCTTTCTGCAACCCTTTCAGCCTCATTTACCCTTTCTCTCCCTCTCCCTCCTCTTCTTCATTCTCACTCACCCAGTATCACATCTTTTTCTTTATCCTCCTCATCTTAATTTTTTTTGCCTCTCCTTCTTTCTGTTTTCCTTTCTGTTTGTCCCTTGTTTTAATTGTCTCTCTCTCTCTCTCTCTCTCTTTCTTTTACTGCATCATGGAGCAGAATACAGATTAGGTGAACAGCCAGCGCAAATGTTTTCATGCATACAGGAATGAGGGCAATTAAATTGCCAAATATCATTTCAGCGCACATTTTTTTTTTTTATTTGGTTTTAATGGCTTTGGTAACAGTGTTCAGGATGTTAAAAATAATGATGATGGCGAGGATGATGATGACGATGATGATGATGACGACGTGGTATTTCAAATTGCTTTTACGGTACATCAATTTTCAAATCTTTTAAACTCAGTTTCAAATAAGTGAAGATACAGTACATTTAGATATGTACAGTACACGCATCGATTTAGATATACACTTGTACAGAAGGCATCACCTTCACATTTATCTACAAAACCACAATGTTTTCAAAAGGACAGATTTGGTCATAATGGCTTTTACATGCGTTCATATTTCCACCAATAACAGCAGCTTTTGACTCCTGCAGTAAAAAGAGAGTGATAACAGCACATGATTTTGTTAGTTTTGATGGCCAGAGGTGAAAGCAGTGGGGCATAGTGTGGAGAACAGACTGAAGCAGAAAGAATACATCATCAGCTCAGGGAATACGGTATTGGCAGATAGAGCCTCTCTGTCTGGGTGTGACTTTGCGACAAGAGGCTGACCACATGAAAGTGGAATTACATACCATAACAAGCACCACAATCGCACTGCTCTCTGATCTCTATTCGGCTTTGATTGGAACAAGTAAATAACCAAGAAAAATCACAATGGAAATTATCACCTCCTTTGTGCCAACACAAACCTATAAGCCTGGTCTGATTGTATTGCGCTGCTGGGTTCACAAGACCAAACCCGCGGACAGTCTGAAGCACCAACTCGTATTGAATTGTATATCAAAAAATGTCATACATCTTCAAGGTTCTCCTTTGTCAGAGCCAAAAAGCACAATCTTGCTGATAAACACTACTCAATCATCAGCGAGGTACTTCTCTCTATATTTATATTAACATTTACATTTCAGCACTTGAGATTGTTTTGTTTTCAAGAGCACTTCTACTGCGACTGCTACAACTCAATCAGTGCTTTTATACTGGGATGACACAGGCTCCGTCAGCACCCTGCATTCTCTGCATCCATGAGTTTACTTACCTGGACACGGGGGTGACATAGTTCCCTGGGAAGACACCGGAGGCAGCAGTTCTTAGTGAGGTGCCTTTGAACCATCCATCTTGACACTTCTCCGTGACACGATACATTTCACCTTTCCTAAGTTCAAGCTCGTCAGCCTTCTGGGGTTTGTATGCGTATAGAGCCAGGTATCTGTGGAAATACAGCAGCAGTCAAAATGTGTGCGTTAGACTCTAATTCATTTTAAGGAGAGAATATCCAACAACTGTTCACCAAAGTGATAAAAACAAATTAACAAGCATTACTTTAAAAAGAAAGAGAAATGTTAACTCAGAATACAATAAATAAAATAAAAATAAAATACATTTTTTATACATCTCCACCCTATTGAAAAACAAACAAAACAAAACCTGATGGACATTCATAAAAAGCATGGAGTTATTTTTTCACTGATACTGAAAGTGTTCCGGTTGTTTAAAGTGTACAGGGCAGAGGATCAAAGTATAAAAGCCACGGACTGTTGATGCTCCAACAACTCTTTTATTAGACCAAACAGTGTTTTGATCTACAACAGGGATCTTTGTCAAGACAAAGAGAGAAACAGTGCAGTTTCGTTCTCCCACCAAATACAAGCCATTTCCCCAAAGTGTTTTGTCTGTTTTATGTCAATTTCTCTTAAAAAAAAGAAGGTGTGAAAGAGGACATTTCTACTGTACATATTACAGTGAATTATCCCTTGTAACATCTAACACTTTTTGTTGTGAATACAGAACAAAAAAAAAGTCATTCAAGTTTGCATTTCATTAAAGCTGCAGGAGCCGAAATCAAGGGAGAAAAACATCAGAATTTGAAAATATACCCCTTCCTTCTGCACCCCTCTCCTCTTGGTCCAAATCAAAAGACTACATGTAAATATAGATGAACCTGACGCTGTTTTACGCCACTATGGAAAAGAGAAGACTCTATTCCAAGCTTCCATGTCGAGCCATGGAGTAGAGCAGTACAGTCTGACTGAATCTGATCAGCTGTCAATCACATATTTAACCCTCTACCTGTGATTAGACAATGTCCGTAGGGTAGATTTTCTACAGCACGAAAACAGTAAAATTCTTGTTTCCTCTCAGACCATTTGAATTACAATATGCTGAAAGGTAATTATGGAATTTTTACTTGATGCCAAAAAACACTCGAGCACGGCAGCTCTAAGTAATATTACCAGGATTACATAGTCATCAGCATTATTTTGAGTACAAGTTGGACTAATATCTTTTTATGAAACAATAAACTATAAAACTACAACACAGCTGGTGCAAAATCATACAGAAAAGGTGGAACCATTTCAAATTTAAGTGATGCCACTGCTTTATTATTTCAGTGCAGCCTGGGATTTAATTTTTCTATTGAAATCCTAATGGAAAAGTCAAGTGATTTCTCTGCTATCACAAGAGGATGAATGAATGAGTTTTTTCCTTCCCAAATAGTTTGCATACTATTGGTGAATGCCGCCTAATTAATATGCACTGGTTTATGAGCCAACTTACTGGTGTACTGATACATAAAGCATTTAGCGCCTTAACCTACATGACGCTATGTTTATGTATTGAGTGTTGCGTGTTGCTTTGTGTGTTAGCATATAAATGAGTTTCTGATCTTGTTGTTGGGAGACATCCGTAGTATGTGGTACCAGACTCCGACAGAAGACGATAAGACCACAGAGTAAACAAGCCCTATATGTGCTGCCTCTCCGTTGCCATGGTAACAGATGTGGGGACCATCTCCCGTCTCCCCATGGCAACAGGAATAGTTGCCAGGTCAAGATGGAATCGTCCAACCTCATCAGCAGGACAAACCCACTCAGGACGTGTGTGAATATGTGTGTGTGTGTGAGAGAGCACTTTGCGCTACTTGGAAGGTGATATTATTAAATCTGACAATGTTGCTGTATTTGTCTCATATCCTGCAGGCAAGACACCAGTTAAGAGTAAATAACGCACTCACAGTGACACACGTCGTACTATACTTGTGAGGACTTTGACATGATGCATTTCATGGCCTGTTACTCTGACCCTAAACCTAATCTAAACCTAAATTGGAAACTACAAATACATCTACCTTTACCCAGCCTCTCAAAAGATGAAAACTGACCAAATGTCCTCACTGTCCTAATTTTCAAGGTCTACACCTCAAATTGGTCCTTGAAAAAAATACAAGTACAAAAGCACAAAACACCTTGAAGGTACCTTCTTTCTGGCAGTTAGCTAGTAGATTAATTATGAAGTAAATTATAAAACGGTCTTGCTCAGCATTGGCACCACACTGGCCATCTGGATGTGACTTGTGTGGGTATATTTCTACAAGAATTTAATTGTGTCTGTATGTATCAGGTGGTCTTGATCTATTTAAGAAATCATCAGCCTGTGAAGTCAGGTAACAGCAGCGTCTCCAGCTGTACCCCACGACATTCATTCATTCATTCCCAAGGACTGGGTCCCAGGTGGGTCACAGCCAGGAGATTCAATTTGGCCGTTTGAAAAAACTTTCAACAAGTAGCAAGTTAATAGTACCGGATGCTTGTATTGTTTTTTCATTTCACTTATAACACTGAATCTATTATGAAAGGCTAAATACATTCTGTTTGTTTTACTGATGGGTAAAAAAACAAGAACCTGCCTGACTGCATTTATTTGGACTCATTCATAAAATAGCCTATTTAATATGCTTTCAATAACACGTGTACAAAACAAAGTGGAGATTTATTAGGAAGCTGGACGTAGCAGTTCATCATTTTTCAAAAGTGGGTCCACAGGAATGAAGTTTCATGTCTAAATTGTCACTGTCTGATATCTGTAATGAGTATCAAAGTAAAACATTTTGGTACATTTGGAAAGATCATTTTAAATAGGATAGGTAAAACCATTTTTCTGCAGGGCATTCTTGTAGCTTAGGGGTTTAAGATGCAACAACCCATTTTGACTCGGAAACCTTGTCGCTCTCTTCCCTGATTTTCTGCCTACTACGAGTACTACTACTACTCTTCTGACCAATATCAAGTGAAGGTGAATTAAGACACTACTTCTTCTTATAGGAAGAAAGGGAAGTAGTCCTGCTCTGAAGATTAAACTCAATAATCTTCACATTGATATGATTTGTCAAAAGCTGAACGTCACAACTGAGAGAAGAATGTGAGTCTGAACCTCTTCCTTTTGAGGGGGATTTAATCCTTGACCAGTGGAGGAGTGACTGAGGCTGCAGAGGTGGTGGAACATGTCCAATATCTCTGGGCACAAAAGAGGAGGAGGTGGGTCCTGAAATTCTGGTTAGATCTCAGGCACGTAGAAAACAGAATGGGCAGATGGAAGGAGGGATGAATCCAGGTCGCAGGTGGGTGAGCTGACAGCACCCTGAGGTATACTCACATGTTGAGCGGCAGCTGCACCTTGGCGTGGGCCAGCAGCTCAGAGGTTATGGACGCCACTTTGGGGGGCACCAAAACCCCTGCCGAGGAGGGAGAGGGACCTGGGGGAGACGCATCCTAAAGGCAGAAAGGCAGACAGAAAGAGGCACACATACAAACTGAGTGGTTTCCATCTAAAATAAAACATGTAATATACGTCTACTTCAGCTGCTTTTCAGTATGTACTCTGGCTGTTATTCAGAGACAGGAAAAAAACACAATGCAACCAGAGGTGGTAAATGTAAGTGCAGTGTGTCTCCACTCTACAGCTATCAAGAAGAAAAATGATTTTACTCCCATGGAAGTGGCAGACCAGGTGATGGGAGAATTAGTAAATCAAATCTGGTGACCACTGAATATTCTGGCTTGCATGTTTACTGCATATGCTTAGAGCCAAATCGATAAATCAGTCAAGCCAATATATTAGATAAGTTTTTATTGTAGACACATAAGAACAGGTGATGTATTAGCCAGGTAGTACAAACTTGTAGTGCATAAATCTAAACAATATGTTTGAGGTTAAGAAACAGTGAAGCTATTTCATAGTCTTATCACTAGAGAGAACTGCCAAGTTTGTATTTTATTTACATAGAGATAGACCAGCACCTATAGGGCATTTTAGAAAAACAAAAGAACTTGGCTGTGACAATAGACTTCTCAACGAAAATGACTGAATGACTAAAATGAATGAAAATAATGACTAAAAATATATATATATATATATATATTATGGTTAGTTTGACGTTCAGTTCAAGAATTCTTTGTCTTCTTTATTTATTTAGTTATTCATTACTTGACTTAGATGTTCAGTTCAATTATTCAGCTCGGTTATTCAGTTTCTAAAAAAAAGACAAAGGTAGTTCCAACAGTGTTGAATTTTTTTCAAAGTAGGTGATATCGGCTAATTAATCAGCTATTGTTTTTTTCCTCTTTCAAACTATCGTTGTTGGCTTTTAAAAATCAACTATCAACTTCTACTTGGGCTACAATTCAATAAAAATATATTTAAATTGCCATAGTAAAACCTTTATGTTTAAAATTTCCTAAAGAAAAAAGCACCGCATAGACTCATAATCCTCAATCATCACTTCTGACCCTCTGTCAGTGTGTGGTGGAGTATTTACCGGTACAGACCTTGCCCTCCGCCTGTATTTTCTATTTTCCTGTGGTTTTGCTGTGTTCGGTACGTTTGTCGGGGGCGTGGACCTTTGGCAGTATGTTTGTATTTCTAGCCAATAACAGCATCGCGCAGCGCGTGCAGCAGAACAATATAAAAAAACGAGCTGCTCTCCTCGCTTCACTACTCCTAGAGGGAGTGCAGCTCTGTCTGAGAGACAAAACTCTAGGCAAAGCACACACACACACACACACACACACACACACACACACACACACACACACACACACACACACACACACACAC
>JAPQRN010000015.1:20712252-20729988 GCA_037367275.1 Coranthus polyacanthus
GTGTGTGTGTGTGTGTGAGAGAGAAACGGAGAGACGGAGTGTGTACAGGACAGACTCGTCTGGGCTCAGTGTTGGGGCTCTTGCATTTCCATATTAATAGATATGCTAATCAAAGCAAAATCATATGCTAATGAGCATGATGGATTGATGCTGCAGCTATAACTCAGTTTGCTCTCATGAGACTGACTAGAGGACACACGCAAACACATACTGTATGCGCACGCAGACACAAGAGGTCACCGAGGCAGTGGACTCGCAGTGTTGTTCTGTGTGTTTTTCAACCAATTATATAACTATTACGTAGTCTCTTTTATCCACATATGTGCCTCCACATATAGTACATTCAGCAGTCGCCACACACATGACTGCTGTGTCAGTTTCTCTTTAACTACTACTGCAATGGTGGCTGGACACGCTGCAGTAAAGGAGATAAGGGAGTCGACGTTGTTGATAGAGACAATTCTTCATTTGGTGCTTTTGGCTGAATGAAATCTCCAAGGTCATCTGTTATGTGTTGAGCTAACTGTACTCTCTGTACTTGGTGCCTTTTGGAAGACGAGCGCTCTCTCTGGGTAATACTGAGACTCAAAACTGATGAGCTGATATCTGCACTGCGAAAAGGGTAAGCCAGCAAGAAACATGCATGCACACACACACACACACACACACACACACACACACACACACGCACACACACACACACACACACACACAAACCACGGCAGGTGTGTGCCAACTACTTTCTGCTGCATAGATGGTGGGAGGCATAAAGACAGAGAAATAAAAAATAGAGATGGAAGAAGGAGATAAAGGTGTGCTTCCCATGTTGTAATGTGTGACTCGAAACTCGTCCCAATCTTACGTCGATCTATTCCCAAATCGACATTGTTCAACCTCAGATCTGATGAAACTTTTTACACTCAACTCAAACTTACCGGTGCTCAGCTCACATCCACCTGAGTCCACAGCTAAACTTGCTACAAAGCTCCTCCACTTATACAACATAATCCAACCCACTCAGCACACGGATCCAAAGCACAAATCCTGGTACAATGGACTGAAGATAAAAGTCGACTAGAGGTGCAGCTCAGTTTGATAAAACAAACCAAACTTTTTATTTCATCAACCCCAGATTTAAACAGAATTTAACCTCCCCTGTAAATCTCATAAAGATATACTTAACTTATTATATTTATTGTCTTAACTTATTCTTGTATAAAACTGCTTCATTGTTTTTAAGATGTTTTTTTATCGCTTGTTTTTAACCTTGGAAATTGTCCTTGATTGTTTTGAGAGGCTCTCATAAATGCATTATTATTGTCATTATAACTCATATTTAACATGAAGATTTGTCTCATTGACAGATTGCAGACACCTCCCACTATCAGCCCATTACGCTGCCTCCTGTGTTTTAATACAGCTGATCTTACAATGAAGTTGTTTTTATTTACAAATTTTCTGACAACAAAGCAATCAAATAGCAATTCAGTCATGGAGCATTAGGACTACAAGTTGAAATGCAATCACTGTCAAGCCATTTCCAAGACGCTGCCCTGAGGTGACAAAATCCTTGTTTTAAAATTGTGATGTGATCAGACTAAATCATTAACACTAATAAAGATAATAACAGAAGTTGTCCTGTGTGTTTGGCTATATTAACATTCAGAATGATCAATCCCAACGAAAGTTAGACGCAATGGAAAGATTAAGTTTAAGTTAATTTGTCTGTCACTCATAGTGGAACTTATGCGCTGAATATACTGGTATGCAAAGTTATACAGCAATATATACAAGTGCACAAACCTGGAAGATTACTTTGTAGCATAAAGGACCAGATTCTACTATGTAGGGCTTCAACTAACACTTCATTACCGATTAATCTGTCATTTATTTTCAATTAATTAATGGATTAATTGTTTGTTTACTCTACAAACGGTAAGAGAAGTTGGGAAAAAGTCCCTCATAATATTATACTATAGCTCAAAGTGAGGTCTCCAGTTCACAGTTCACAACCTCATTTCATCATCTTTGGTGTAAGACCAACTAACATTTTTGAGGAAAATAAAAATAAAATATAATTTTTGCTTAAAAAACTACAATCACATTTTTTCATTGCCTAATCAGTCAATCAGTTAGTTGTTGCAGCTTGTCAAGTCAAACTTTCAGAACTCTTGTAATTCACAGAGGCATCTGCTGAAAAAGTCCTGGTTTGTATTTTCAAAGGTCCCTGAAGCAAAGTGCCTACACTCATACAACCCTGTGAAAGCAGAGTGCTATAATTTAGTCTGAAGGGAATGAACAGAGACGCCCTCTTCAAAGTGGTGGCTGCCAATAACTTTACACACTCCATATGTAATTTTGATGGCATCACTATCAAATCCTTAATCACAGATTTGTGAAGATTAACCAGATTGCCAAACATTACCACAAGTAGCCTACATTCACTTCTAAGCTATGAGACAACAGCTAAAAGAGGTACTTCACAACCACTGAGGCAAACACACACACACACACCCCAACACATCAACAGAAGTCCAGCTGGGCCCTCCTCATTAGGCTTTCCCTACTGACATCGCACCACCATCCCCCCCACACAGAGTCACATACACACTCGCTATGCCACCATTTCCCCGCTGTGTCAGCATGATGGAGAGGTCTAAATTATTGATGCATCTCTAACTAATAGGTGTGTGTGTCTGTGTGTGTTTGTGGCAGCTTTGCTCAGCCTATGGCTTAATAACCTTCACCTATGAGAGTCGTTCGGTCAGATAGCTAATTTCAGGGGACGTAATTGGGTTTTCCAAGCATCTATGGCCATGTAGGCGCCAAGCGCAGAGAAAGAGTGATGAGACAGCAGACTCGTGTTATGAGTGTGAGTGAATTTTTATCATCATGCGTTCTCTCAATAGTAGATTAACAAGAAAAGCATTATAGCTCATAAAAACAACATAAAGAATGAGGCCAGGAATTAGTTTCAATGTGTGCCCTAATGAATTACTCCAAGATACACTTGATGTTGACTGGATGACAGTCTCTGCACACTTACATAGATATGCACAACAGTACTTTCCAGTTTGAGGAAACCTGACACCTTTCAGAGCCTTGAAGACAGACTGTTATAATGCAAGAAAGAAGAAATGTGGCTTTTTTTTTAAAAAAAAAAGGCCCATATGCAATCTTTTCTTTTTTCAAAAGTAAACAATCTTCCAAACTGGGGCTATTACCCTTTTATTGAGGAAATGCCTTAAGAAAACATCACCGTTAAAGACCTCAGCCAAATTAACAGCACTGTCAGTTCAATCTGAGTTTCAGGGGCCATTTAAGGTTGAGTTTATGTTCCCAACAAAAAAAAAACAAAACAAAGAAAACTTAAATGATGAGAAATAGACATGTGGTCACCTGTTATGGAACAGCATGTGGAGCTGGAAATCCGATTATAGTGTTCAACAGTACTACTCATAGAAACAAAACTGATCTGATTTCTTATCGAAGTACAGAGGAAACTTCCCTTTTGACCTTCAGTATGAGCTTTGTGCTCTCATGCAGCTTCTCTACTGATACGTTGCTACAATAACAACCTAATTGAGGCCTATGTGTTTGTGTTTCTCTGGGTTTACCTCTACATAGAGAATGGGGAAGATGCCAATCTTGTCTCCCAGCATGCCTTCTGCCCAGTTCTCGTCCACTCTCCTAATTACCGTCAGTACCTCGTCCTAATAGAGAGAGGAAGACAGCGAGACCACACATTCACTAACATAAACTGCACACTGCATGCATAAATTATATTTTGCCTCTGTTTTATTAAAAAAAACAAAACAAAACAGATTATTGTTGAAAAACAGGTCAAAGTAAAGCATCCACGAGATTTTTTTTCTTTGCTGATGCATCAGGATAAGAGACTTCTTTTAATGGATTTTAACTACAAATTGTGTATCCTGCCACTTTCCATTGAAGACTACTTCAGTTGTTTTTACGATTATATATTGCCACATCTTAATAGGTATAGCTCTTCTACTGTGCTTTCATTCACATAATGTATGTGTATTCAAAGACTTATCCAGTTTACGAGACGCACACACCCACAGACTTCATCATTAGATCATTTTTTCATGGTGAACATATTTTTCCCTCTGCTTCTTCTTTCCTCAGATGAAGCTGACGGTCTTGGTTAGGCCATCATGGACGGCAGCGATAATACTGGTAAATGACTGTGTATTGTTCATACTGAGTAATTACTTCCCACACTGAGAAAACAATATCACACACACTGGTTCTGCATGACAACACACATTGGGCACACCGCAGGGGCTTGTGTCTCAGCGTGAGTGTATGGCTTTTTGTAATCTTGAATCATTAACCTGTTGATTAGTTTAGCCCTAAAACTCAAAATAATACGAACAATGGGCAGATCATAATCATCTGTTAATGCAGATTTAAAACTCTGCTATCTATGACTATGCTTTGCTTGTTATGAGTCTAAAGTGTACCGCGCGGTGTAATTTAATCATCTTTCTTTTTCTCTCTCTACAGACATAGAGTGAAGAGACACAGTGGATATGTCGAGTATTCAGTCCTAGCACAAATGAGCCTCTGTAACAGCAGAAACAAAATGATAAGCTTTGAGGAACAGAGCAGCACTGGGAATACAAATTACTGTTCACACCACGCTCTGCCTTGATACACACTGTAAGGATCATGTTTGTCTTTGGAGATATCAACACGCCACGTTTTCCATATGATGGTGTATAGAGGTCTTCACAAGTCCACATTATAGAGAGGCAAATTCTCTACCTTATTTCAGAAAAAATATATATGGCAGTCAATGGCGAGAGCATATAAATACTTTACTGATCCTGTTTGAATCTTGCCATAGGATGTTTGTCAATTTAATACCTAATTTTTCAAGTCAAAAAAGTTACAGTTTGAAATAAAACTGGTGAAGATGTAACTGGAGAGACTACACACCCAAGAGTAAATGACGCCGCCGGTCTCTCCACAGTTCTTTCAGAGCTGCTACAAGTGTCTCTGCAGCTTCAAAATAATCAGATTTGTGGTGGATTTCACCTGTTTTCATACTTTCCCACTTGTTTCTGAAGAACAAGGCAAAATGTGCTGAGGTATCGTGTATCATGTGAGACGAGAGATGCAGTCCACCGAGCAGTTTCACACAAAACTAAATGGTACTTCATTATCTTTACGATAAACTACTCCTTTCTTAACTTACAAAATCATCTTTTAAATGGACAAAGGTCATATGTGTCTAACGGGATCAAAGAATGAATTTGTCACTGTTCACTGACTACATATTTATTTATGAATTAAGGAGGCCCACGGGGCACAATGGAAGGGGCGGGACTTCTATTGAGCAGATCTGAGATCAACCAACTAATTTTAAACCATTACTGTAAAATTCAAAGGGGTGATTTAAAGTGATACCTCTATAAAGTAGCACTCACGCCCAGATCTACTGATCTGAGCGTACTGATGCTCTCACAGTAGAGATGTGTGTTGTTTTGGTTCAGTCATCAGTCAGTGAGATTCATTTCACTGCTTTCTAAAGCGTGGAAAATGTGGATTAAAAGGTGAAAACTGCATCTCCTTTGGGAAATCAGGACACAGAAGTTGCTCTGGTTTACATTTTCAGAACCAGACTGAAGAGCAGAGTCAGTGGTAATAAATTATCAGTGTCCTACAAAAGAACAGCCTGGTGTAACGCCACAGATATCAGTTTGTTTCTGATGAGTAGTCCATCCATCCATCTCTCCAGTGTGTGTGTGTGTGTGTGTGTGTGTGTGTGTGTGTGCTCTGTGTGTTACCTTGCTAAAGGCCAGACAGTCTTTATCCTGGTCTTTGTCTTTGACCTCAAAGTCATACAGTGCCTTGCCCTGTGGTGGCGTCTGGCTCAGGGGACGCAGCAGCTGGATGTAACTAGCAGGCAAGAAACCATGGCAGCCGTTGAGCTCACCGTGGTACCAGTTATCATCCACCTTGCGTCGCAGGATGATGATGTCGCCTTTGGAGAACTGGAGATCTCCAGGTTCCTTGCCCTCGTAGGAGTAGAGGGCTTTACCGCAAGGCAGCGCAGGGATGTTCTAAAAAAAAACACACAAACACACAGAAACTGTTAACGTACAAAAAAAATTACACACGGGACATGAGTTTAAACAGATAAACCTCCCTTTATTAACCTCCCAAGATTAATCTGAAGGGTCATAGGTGACTGAGAGAAAAGAAACAAAACAAACTAACGCACAAAAACATTCAGTCTCTTTTAAACAAATTTTCTCTTATTTGAGAGAGGTTTGAGATCCAGGAGGTCAGACTGTAACCCAAAGAGAATCATTCTTTTTCAAACACCCTTCAATGAATGTGATGGCCTTCGCAGAACTTCATGATTGTGTGACTTCATGTCTTCAGAAAAAAAAAACACACACAGTTGCACACGTTATCCATAGACGGAAAAAATTCCCAAACTAGAAATTTAAACCA
The DNA here is from genome assembly GCA_037367275.1 of Coranthus polyacanthus. Lineage (NCBI taxonomy): Eukaryota > Metazoa > Chordata > Actinopteri > Kurtiformes > Apogonidae > Coranthus > Coranthus polyacanthus. The sequence goes on from JAPQRN010000015.1 coordinate 20,718,742, forward strand.
TAGTGATTTTAGCTACATATTAGTGTAGCTTTGTCTTCCTCCTAGTTCCTGTTTCAAGTGTCCTCAGCTGCAATTGGGTACTTTAATTTCCTGTTGCACCGCTGGTTGGGAAGTGTACGTGCATGCTTCTCCAAAAGAGACTCTTTTCTATTCTGCTCTCAACTTGTTGCCTCCTGCTGGTAAACATATTACCTGTTGGTTATCTAACCCAGCAGACAACAGCCTCACTGAGAAAAGACTGCAGTAATTAACATATAAGGTGATGTGGTAGGTGTATTTTTAAATAAAAATCATGCAGAGTACTATTAAATAAAGACTAAAAAGCCTCGCATTATGCCAGTGTGAGGCCACATTTTTTGAGTACACCTCAAAAATCTTGTTGACACTTGCACACCCAGTGAATTGCTATTTTTATTATATTTTTCAAAGTAAGCATCTGGAAAGTGTCACTTTGTGCCATGTCTGCAACAAATGAGTTTCAAGTCTGTTATGTGACAATAAAAATTATATTGCATGAGTCTGTTCCCTTCGTTCTGTCGTCTTGCCACTTTCACATTTGTGATACTCCATACTGGTGCAAATGGGGCAGTGATTCCTGCAGTGATAAGTGAATTAATTCAAATAAAAAAGTAAAGATAAAAACCTCAGAGGCAAACTGGCTTTGAAGCAACAAAACAGTGTAAAATCCAATATATGGCAAACTGTTAGCCCTGGAGACAAATTTGTAGAGCATGGATAACTGGATATGTGCTCCAAGTTACATTTTATTCCCCCAGCAGCATGTGAGATATGACTGGTTATTAAAATGTTTGCCAGGTAATTGCTGCTCCCACCTTGGGCAAACACAGTAATTTTGAAAATGCCAGTGCAGTGTGATGCATTAGTCTCCAGAGTTTCATCAAAATCAGGACTGTAGTGTCTAACTTATCTCATGTCAAAAAGAGACATGCACTAAACAGTTTACCCTACATTCAGTCATTTTTTTACATGATGCATGCTTGTGTAATCATGTATTAATATACACAAAACCATATACGATTTAGACAACAGACTCGAAAATAATGTTCTTTTTAAATAAAAGGCCAGCGTTTTATGTTAAGATAACATAAAAGCTACATTTCTATACCAGAGACACCCTGATATTCATCTTCACAGCACACCTGTGTATCTTAACATTTACCTCCACACACTAACAAACAAACACCGCAGCCTTCAGCCCACACTTAATATACTGAACATGTTCTTGGAAGGAGACAGGTATTAAAAGGTAGTTTATCTTATACAGATTCCAGGTAAACAAACAGCAGCGTGCGGCAAAAGAGACAATGCGTGAAAGAGGACAACTTCTTTTCTTCCCAGCGAACGTGTTTACAATTCCACCAGCGCGCACACACATACAGACAGACACGCACACACTCTTTTTTATACACTCACATACTGGCTGATTCTCCCCAGACGCCACATTGAAGAGAGGAGCCTCAGGCTCCACTGCCTGACTGTTCTGAGATCAGTAGTGATGCAATATGACGAAAGACACAAACACACAGAAAAATACATTAAAGTACTGCTACTGTGACTGCTTTTATTACAATTATACCACTGCCACCTGTAACCACTAATGCACAGTAATGAACAAACCTAAACAACTATCTGCCAATAGTACATACCTAACATACTGAACTACTATTCTTATTAATGATTTTATCATAAGAAACAACTTCAAAATGTGGTAAATAGATTTATTTTTTATGTTGTAAAACTGGTTTGAGTGTTAAAACACCATGGTGATGAAACAGACAAGCTAAACCATACTGTGCTAAAAAGGTTTATTTTTTATGTTATGATGCATAAAATGTCTTAGTAGCAATAAAGTGTCATTTAAGAACCTGTATCGAAGCCAAGATATCAGTATCGGTATCGCTATACACAGTCCTGTCTGCACTCTGCCACCCTGCAGCCTCACCTTCCACCAAGTTAACTTCGAAACCAAATCTATGCACTTGCAAACAAAACAGAGATGAAGTAAAAGAAGGGAACGTGAAATGAGGAACACAGAGAAGAAGATAAGGTACAGCAGGAAAAAAAAGAGGGAGAGGAAGACAAGAAAGTTTAGAGAGGTGATGACTGTAATTAACTCAGGTAGGAAAGGCAGAGTGAAAGAGTATTTTTGTGGATATGGCTATGAGAGGGAGAGGAGGCAGGAGCAGAGGATGGTGAGGCCAGAGAAGAGGAACATCACCTGTTTCTGTTTTCATTTCTCGCTCTCTCACCTGCTCTCTTGCTCTGCCTGTTTCCGCCTCTCCTCTCTACTTCTGATCTTTCCAGCCTTCCTCCTTTTCTCTCCTTTCCCTCTCATTTTCATGGCTGCTTTGTTCTTCTATCCCCAGGGCCAGCAGATTGGGGTGACCTCCTGGAGGCTGCTAGAGGGCCTCATCGGGGAGCCACTGGGTTTGTTGCTCTGAGGAGCGAGGTCGTTCTGCTACCTGCTCGGGGCAACAGCTAAAACTAGGGCCCGGTAGCTTGTCTTTTCACAGGTCAAACTGCATGTGGTAGGCTTGCATTTTAACAGCACAAATAAAAAGCCACTGAGTTTTTAGGAAAACGTTTTGTTGTGTGCTCCTCATCTTCTCTTTCCCATGCCGGGGTTAGTTTTTTGTGTTTCCTTTGTCAGCCCTCTCACACCCACTCATCCACTTTAAGCTTCTTCACCCACACTCTTCCCATGTCTTCCGCTATTGACTGTGCTACTTAGCTTACTATAAAAGCATGAATGCTTTGCTTAGTGTTTATACAGCACTGTAAAGGCCCTTTCATACGTGCACTTTACTCCATTAACCATCTGGCAAGTTTACTTTTGGCATCACCCCTCCCCACATATACAGTACGTATGTAATGGACCATCTTGTGCCACCAAGACATCAGTATAATAAATGTTACATTTAATTATCGTTTCGTATGCACAGGGAAATAGAATCCATTAAAGGAACCATTTTATAAATGAAATGCTGTGAATAAGCCAATTTCAGCTGCAATTTGTAGAAAAGACATATTTAAAGCTGTCTTATCCAAGGTTTTCCCTCCATGGGAGTGCACAGGAAAAAAAACCTCCCAGGAAATCCGCCTTAGAAAATTGCATGCTGCCTGCATAATAACACAATCAAAGTTTTCAGCTTTAATTTGTGGCAACTTCTTACAGCCAAACAGCTTTACCTACAATACCCACATCATGAGAGTAAGGATTAAGTGGCAGCAAAAAAAAAAAAAAAAATATTAGGACAGAATTAAGCAGAGAATCTACTGCATAGTGTGGAACCCAGTAAGTTTAACAATAAATCACTGAAGAAAGCCGTGAGACAACTGAGAACAATCTCGTTTGTTGGTGTCATTACTTACTGAATACACCAGTGATTTCCACCATGCTGAGAAAAACAAATCTCTGAATGGCCATTTCATATTGACTTGAAGGATTGTGAACAACTTTTTCAATAATTCTGTCAAATGGTGATTGTTAGAAATTTACCCGAATAAAAGGCAGTCAATATCGGGCAAATTACAATTTAAATCAGGAATTTAAAGCTGCAGGAGGCGAAATCAAGGGGGGGAAAAAAAAATTGCCTCTGCAGTTCCGTCCTCTCAGTCCAAATCAAAAGACTAAATATAATAAATAGATGACCTGACATGCCTCTGTGGAAAAGACAAGATACTTTTTCAAGCTGTTCAGCTTGCTCTCTGTCACGATGCAGCCCTCAATTATCAGAAGTGTTTGCAGCATATTCTCATCTTCCATCATATGTTCAGCTCTAATTGATAATAATGAATTGACTGCTTCTTAATATCCTGTACGTACTGTATGTACTGTATATGTGTGATAACAGATGGGTCATGGTGCAGTACAGGTGCTGCTGATGCTTCAGTGTGAGTCACAAGAACCAACATGAACCGAGAGAGGAGACGACAAAGCATCATAATAATTATTTTTTTAAAAAGCATAATATAAATGCATGGCCATATATACCAAATGTACACATGCACAACGCAAATAACCAAAAAACACAAATACAAACCCTTATAACAGGATTACAGACTTTGCCCAGTGCTCGCACATACACTGAGCTTATTAAATCAATAATTAACAGCTTTGTATATGTGACAGTAAACAAGAAGCTGGAACAATACGCTGCAAAATCCACCACTCTGATGCTCGTTGATCTACAGTATGACACCACTTTCCCATATTACATTTCACGTATTAATCTACACGACAGAGTTTATGAGGGCTGACAGTGAATGCTATTTTTTGACTGAGTTTCTCATATTTCTATTTGTATTAGAGGTTGACCAATGGTGGATTTTTAAAGGCAATTGGAAAAAGACAATACTTTGATGTGTGGACCTTACGTTTCTCATATTACATGAACACAATAATAAGACCCAAGGGGCAAAATGCAGACGTAAACACTGACGCTCGTTGGGGTTGGCTCCAAAAATTCAATATTTTTCAGTCTCATTCGTTTCATTTGGACCCTCTAATAATTGGTGGTCCATCTTTAAATTATTGTTCCGTTAATAAGATCTTAGGTCTAATAGAAGCTTTGATGTGTGCCGTGCCGGGCTTTGACAGGTTTGTATGACAGCTTACTCGCCTACTGAGTCAGACTTTCTGAGCTTCTGTTTATTTAATAAAATGCATTTTTTCCTGACAGACAGCTCCACTGTAGTTGTGGTCAATAGGTTACAATAACAACCCTGTAAAATGAGTTTGTTAAGCAATGCTTAATGAAGTTTACAGTTTTACCGAGTCAGTAAGCTAGCGTTTAGCATTAGCTCATCCATGACTCCTTGGGCTCCTGCAGCTTTGGCCCTTTTGTCCAAATATGGTCACTTCTGGCTAAAAAAAAACCCCAACATGGCGACAGCCATATTCCAAACTACTGGCTTCAAAACGGCACTTCAGAAACCAATGGCTGACGTCATAGTTCCTCTATCCACTAATTATATGCAGTCTATGATAAGACCCCATACTGTACAAAAGGTTGATATGCTGTAGCTCTTTAGAAGGAAGCATTTTATATAAGCTACAAAGACAAGCAGCTGCTTTGGGGGATTGTTTGGTAAACATAAAGTCAGGTGGCTGACATTTTAAACCCATTACTAATAAAAAGAAAAAAACACAAAAAAACAACACATATCTTTATTACAGCTCATTTAACCATTAGTCTGTAGCAAATCCAGCTCCAAGATATAATGTGGCAATTTAAATCAAAGTTTTCTTATATGGAAGTGAGAACACTTAAGGGATATCTGGCCCATTGCATGTGCAATCAGAGACATAATGGCTGCATTTGACAATTTTTCTTCCCCTCCACTAAAACACTAACGCTTCTACTAACAGCTTGCCATTATGTTACCCCCAGGTGGTGACACTGTAGCTGCTTCATACATTTTAAAAGGTCATAAGAACAAGTGCAAGAACCCGAGGCTCATGAAAAAGTAGCCGTATAGATTCCACAGTCAGATGAAATCTTCATATGCTCAAAATTATTTATAAACACAGTTGCACATTAACCCACTACAACAATAAATGGTTAACATAACAGCTGTTGTGGAGCTTGATATGCATAAAAATCTGTTTATATGTCTAAATCTATTTATTTATTTGGATGTGTGAATCAAAAGGACAGATTTCATGGAGTGTGAAATAGTGGTGGCTGTTTTTGAGGTTAAGGTTATATTGGTGAACGCTGTGGCTCTACACTTTGGTGCTCATTCAACTGCTGTGACTAATTGGGGAGAGATTGTTGACCAACAACACACGACAGAAGCGGTAAACACTGTTGGTTCAAAGAACCCACCCTTTTTCGTGTGTTTTGACTGTACAGTAAGTATAATTTGCATGTAGTGTTTCTGCTTATTCTTTCTTTGTCTTTGCCTCCATTGTGTCTGGCACCATTTAATGTGCTGTGGTTTTGCTAATGAACGAGAAAAAAAAAGTGGTCGGCTATCAAAGTCAGCTGAGATGCATTATTTGGTGCATTGGCAAAGTGTGTGTGGGCGTCTCTGGTCAGTCCAAACTCAACAGAGCTTACTTATTGTGCTTAAGTAGATTTTACAGGTATCTGTACTTTTACAATATTTGAGTATTTATTTTCTGATGACTTTTTTTTTTACTTTCACTCCCTACATTTTTACACAAAAAAATCTGTACTGACCTCCTCACACTTTTAAAATAGGCTCGTTACTTTGTTTTTAATGCTATTTGAGGGGATTTTTATCGACTGTTTTTCATTTTGCATCACATCCAGCCTTCCGAGCATCAAGACTGATTTTAACCTACACAGATGGAACAATGAGACATAGAAAAGACAATCCCTTGGAGTATATAGAGCAGTTCATATCAGGCATGACAGATGTAGCAAAGTAAAAGACAAAAGACAAAACAGACTAAAGAGGAAAGACTCGACCGCGGAGAAACAATGTCATCTATGTAATGAGTCTGAGACCAGGACAACTAATACTGACATGGATGATGTGAGGTTTATTTACACTTTGCACATAAACAGTGAGTAGAAATGCACGTTTAACTTTTACTCTTTGAGTTAATTTCAGAGCTTGTCCTTTTGTACTTTTACTTGAGTAAGGAGGTTGAAGCAGTACGTCTACTTTTACCAGAGTATTTTGAAATAAGTAGCTACTGCTTCTGAGTAAAGAACATGTGCACTCTGAACAAGTGTCTGAACTCTATATAACTGGAAGCTGCCTCATCACTAGTGCTGTTCCTCTGAGGGAAGCAGACACTGATCTGATGGTGGATGTAGCTGCTGCACTCAACCACATAAACACAAATTCCATCATGGCAACCGTCCCGGGCATGAGAACCAAAACAAACCAAGGAAATTTGATACTGAGCAAAATGAACTTTCCCATCTTCCTATTATCCCCTTTAAAAGCGGCATCAGTTTGAGATGCTGATTTGCAGAGTGAGAGTGAGAGAACATGAACATTTAGGAACCCACTGGGTTTTTAAACTTCATATTTTATATCCTTAAAGATGAAGTGATGTTTTCGAGCACTTTGACACTGTGCAGTTCAGCACATGTTTTCCCTGACATTCCAATTATCTGCTGGTTATTCATCACTGTGGCGTGAATAAAAGTGACAAAAAAAAAATGAAACGTGGTCTTTTGGACTGTAATACATGGAACATAACATAGAAAAACCCAAGTGAGCATCAACAGAGTGAAACTTTGTCTGCTTGCAATGTATTTTCTGCGGCAATACATTCAAATATGATACATTTATCAAGACTTTACATATTCATCCCTGAGCCCTGTTTTGTTCCTACTGTATTCATAAATAAATGACGCTTAAATTAATCAATATGTATATAAGTATGCTCAAAGACACACACACATGTACATACACAGATATACACAAAATGATAAATAAATGCAAGCTGAAACATAAGCCGTACAGTAAGGGAGAGTATGTTTGTCACTAAATAAGCATAAAATAAATAATGGAAGAATATTTAAATGTATAAAAACACCAGAGAAAATGTTTAATTTAATTTCAATGCACTGCATGGATATTAGCGCGTGTGCTGTCTGTTGTGAACCAAGACTCAATTTTTGAGGTTTTACTTCAAAGGAAACATTTGCATACTGTGTAGTTGGATGTTGAGGAGCTTCAGGTTAAGTGCACTTTGAAGGAAATAAGGAATTAAAAAGACTAAACGGTCTTATTTGGAGCGCTGGAACGCATCTCGTATCCTGGATTCACTCATCTGTCAGCTCTATCACCCGGCAACACTAACATTCCCACGCCGAGCGGCTGTGTGCGCGTAAAGGATGGTAGATGGGACAGGATGTTCCACTCCTCTCATATCCCCATCCATTTTTCCAGCACCAAACCTCTCTCTGTCCCCTGTAGTCCATCTATTCTACTCCCTACAGACACACACACACTCTCTCTCTCTCTTTAACTGTGATTACTCTGCTCTCTCCACTCTTCCTCACCCGTCCTTGGAGGGGCACTGGGCCATTACAACTTTTTTTCCCCCCTGCACAGTGTGTGAGTGTGTGTGTACATATATATGTGTGTGTGTGTGTGTGTGTGTGTGTGTGCGGTAATAGCATAGTAAATCTGCAGAGGTCTTTTTCCACTCTGCTGTGAGAGCGGCATTCTATCATGCTGTGTTGTTTTATTGGAGCAGACACTCAAGTACAACACAAACACATCCACACACACACACATTTATGCGCAGACAAGAATATTACCTGTAAGTTAAGGTAACGTTAAAAGTTAAAACAAAACTTGAGTAAAAATGCTATAAAGAGTCACAGCAGAATGTGCACGAGGTTACAGCTACAGTCAGAGCTGGTGTATTGCAAGAGAATAAATAAGTAAATAATATCCTTAATTAATTTTTAAAAATACAATTTACACAATCACATTCACAGACACCAACTCATACTCACACACCAAACACACACACACGCACACACGCACGCACACTGTCTGGCAGTAATTCAGTGCACTATTGATTCACTTTCCATCTATAATTCATGATACAACACACACCTCAAGTTAAGTGGAGACACACACACACACAGACTGGCAGCTTCTGAGAAGTAGGAAGACGGGAAACACAACACCTCTCACTGTGTATAACTTAAATACAGTAGCACACACATACATACGTACACATGCACAAATACACAAGTCTAGCCGCCAGCTACCAGGAGTTCATTCATCTCAACCTTGTCTTCACCTCTCCATCACTCCCTCAGTTCTCCTCCTCTTCGTCTCCCCTCTTTCTTCACTCTTTCAAGTACATTTTCTCCACCTTAGCTGATTCGGCATCCCTCTTCTTACACTCACTCATCTCGATCTGGCATCATCGACATGTCTCACTTGTTGTTTGCAAATGGACTGTTCAAACGTTGCCCATCCTCTCTGCTCAACAAACAATGGAGAGAGAGAATGAAGAGAGGGAGTGGTTCGGTTCTAAAGCGGTGGTTCGCAACATTTTCCCCTGGTCATGAAGTCGTGACCCACTTTTAGAGAAGTCAAACCAAGATTTTTTTCCGTCAAAAATAGGCTAGTAAGCACACATCCATCCATCCATTTTCTTTTACTTATCCGGGTCTGGGTCGTGGGGGCAGCAGCCTGAGCAGAGAAGCCCAGACTTCCCTCTCCCCGGCCACCTCCTCCAGCTCCTCCGTGGAGACACTGAGACGTTCCCAGGCCAGCCGAGAGATATAATCCCCCCAGCATGTCCTGGGTCTGCCCTGGGACCTCCTCCTGGTTGGACATGCCTGAAAAACCTCACCAAGGAGGCGTCCAGGAGGCATCCTAACCAGATGCCCGAACCACCTCAACTGGCGTGGAGGAGACCATTATTTTCTTAAACATTTTTGAACATCATAACTGTGTAACTGAGCTTTCATACTAAGTAAGTTCATGGTCAATTAACACATATGAATTTTTCACATATTCACGTTTATATTTTCACTCACAGGGTTATATTTTTCGCTCTTCTTGCCTGACAAACATAAACTTCATGTCATATTTGGTTTTACTGTGGAAACCGACAGATGTCATCACATCTGTTAAAATAAAATGTCCAACATCAGATAGTTGACCCCACACTCCGCCCCACACCTATTCAAAACAAGCGTGCAACGCACTTTTGAGTCATGGTCCACGACTGAGAAAGCTGCCGTGAGGGAAATTGTGAGTAAATGCAGCTGAAGAACACGAGGTCTCTGTGTGTCTACCTGTGTTAATTCATTCATCAAGTGCTGTCTCGTAAACAGACATACCTGCAGTAAGACTTACGGCTTGTAAGCACAGAGAGAGGAGACAGCCATGTAAAAGAGGAGTTACTACCTTTTTATAGTGTTCCACATGCAAACCCTGTGCAACGCTGTTATTGGCTGAGGGTACACACTCACTGCCCAAAGGTCGACGCCTTGAAATGTCCCAAACACAGCAAACCAACAGGAAAATACAGGCAGACGTTAGTGTCTCTGCTTGTAAATACGCCATTACACACTTCTACTGGGTCATAAGTACACATCTTTTTTTATTTTTACAAAAAATGTTTGTAATGCTGCGGTCTGATAATGAAGTCCAGTAAAACCTACTGGAATTACTTCCTACTTCAAAACTCTGAAACTCAGCTTCACACATCAGTATGAGCATGTGGGCACACACACAAACACACACCATATGGCAAAAGCCACTTCAGTGTTTTCATTAAAATTACTGGGTCACTAAAACAGCATGAAGACTTAACTCAGCAATCAGAGTAAATCATGTGAGTGTTGTTCTTGTTGTTGCGCTTGTTGAATAATACCCAACTGGAAAGTTTTCAAAAGTTAGCCTGCCTGTTAGTAAGTCATCTACTGTATTTATTTTTAGTCTTTTGTTTTTATTTCGAGTATTTAGCTCCAGACACTTGTAACAAATGCGCATAAAATGAGGTTGTGCTTGTCCGTTTCTTGTTTATATTAAAGGATATTAAACTTTTCATTTTTCCTGCCCTATATTAAAACCAGCCGCAATATTTGTTTATAGCATAAGTTCTATTATGATTATTACCACATGGTAATGATACCAATAAGTAATCCTCTTAATACCTCCAGTCACTATGTAATTAAGTTTTTACCCCTTTATTACTGCACTGTGCCTTATTATTAATATTTACTATATTAAGCACACTGCTTTGAGTGTATGTATATGTAAAGGCTGGCATGTGGCACAGGTGCATGTTCTGCATATGCAGATGAATTATGTATAGACACACATACACATTACATACTAGATTTCTAGGTGTGTGATCTCACAGTACAAAGCACAGACACCCCCCTAGAGCTACCTGTCAAACTGAATTAAAATTACTCATGTACACGCAGACACGCAAGCACAGCTATCTTTAATCTGTCCTCAGACTTTTATACAATGTCATACGATCTTTCATCTTCACATTCATTATTCTTTGTGAATGTCCTCCATGATGTACTTTCATGACTTAATGCAAGGCTCCTGCATCGAGGGTATTTGACTGAGTGAACAGCTCAGAAGAAGGCAATGACAGAAAAGACAGCAAGACGGGAAAGAGTTGCGACAGCAAGCTTTAGTACAGAAAGCTCAGGGATTGCATGCATATTCATAAGACTAATTTCCATCTGAGCTGTGAGAGAAAGAGTAGCTATGCAAAAAAAACAAAACACATACACATGC
>JAPQRN010000015.1:20748867-20760205 GCA_037367275.1 Coranthus polyacanthus
GAATTGATTCTAGCGCCCCCTTGTGGTTCACAGGTTGCTAACTAGCAAAAGTCCAAAATTATAATGATAAAAATCTTGCATTAGTAAAGTTACAATAAAACACTGAAATTTGTAAGTGTTTCAGCTGACATTGTAAAGTCTAAAGACAAAACAGAAAATTCTATCACAATAATGATAATTATCACAATGACATATTATATTGTAATAATTATTAGAGGTCGACCAGTAGTCTCCCTGAAAAGAAATTGTTGGAAATGTACTATTGTTGACTTTATTAGAAACTAGAGAACTGTTGAACTGAACATCTGAGTCAAGTAATAAACACCTAAATTAATAAATCAAAGAATAAACTAACAGTATAAAATGTTATTTTTATATAAAATCTGACAGTATAAATGAATTTTTTAAGCTATTATTTTCCCTCAAAGTCAGTATTTCCGGTTGAGAAGCCTAAAGCCTATCGGAGCCGAGTTCTCACGATACTAGTTTATAAAACTTGTCTCATTTTTAACCGATTAATCGATCTACCTACAATAATCATCATACTGTTTCAACATCCAGTCCTAAGAGTACTGATAAATCTGCCATTCAAGCTTTTCAAATTCACATCAACATGCTCAGTCAAGACTGGCTTCAGCTTTAACAAAGCGGTCCCACCTCTGTGCAGCGCTGTGCAGTGCTTACAGAACAGGAACATCAGACCTACATATACACATGGGAAGGAACACTATACATAGCAGGCCTTGAGGGCTGAAGCCTGCCGATCTGTAATTTACTCTATCTTTTCATTTTTCTTAGAAGCACCCGCTAGACAAGGACCTTGATAAGAGTCATGCTTAATGAAATAACTTGATAAGAGTTTATAATAAAGACACTGGATGAATTAAGAAGAGGGAAAATGAATTTGATAGGAGTCACTGTTTAAAAGGAACTAGATAAGAGGCATTCATGATGATAAAGGAGCAAAAAGAACATGGTCGTCACACAAGGCGCCTGGTACAATCACACTATGAGAACATATTTTTCAACATCTGGCATTTTAGATGCTTTGTTTATTGGTAAATGAATATGAAAAACGAATTGCTGATGTTTACTGGTAAACAAAAACCAAATACCTATGAACCATATGGTATTTTCTTTCCTTTTTCCTCAATTAAGGCCAAATCCACATGGGTTTTTGGTACAACCTTTGTTGACATTTTATTAAATTACACACTCCTTGGAGGGTCACTCGCAGGCTGAATTTAAAAGTGGTTCAGGAGGGAGAGAAAAAGTCTTAATTGACTCTAACAACATGCAACATTAGCCAATAAAAGGACCACATCAGAGGAAGGGAAGTCAGCGCAGATGGAGTTTATCTACTGAACCTTTTCACACAAGGGAACATACAGTGGGGTTCAGGACTTCTTTCATCCTCCATTGCCTCAATAATGGTCAAAAATACGCTAATGAGAAAATGTCCTCTGTGGGAAACCGAGCATAGATTCGCCTGGAATGGAATGTAAATTACACAACACCCCAGTATACTGTAGTGCAACTGTAGGATAATGTGTAGATATCCTATGGAGAACATTTCAGGAAGTAGTGGGAGTAGGAGTGTGAAGAAATGCACAAGTGAGGAAGACTGTATGTAAAAAAAGAAAGGAAAAGGAAGGAGTGGGCTGCGGTGTCAGATGGTGAAGGCAGATGGTTGCAGGATGCATCTCCAATCAGCCTGGTGATAGGGGTGAATCCTCAAACACTAAATCCAGAGAGATCCTTACAATCAAAACACACACATCTTAGTAACAGGCTGGCCTCAAGGTTTCTGAACCTCTTACCAAAAAACATAATGTCTCCCAACTCACTAACAGCCAAAGTCTTCTCAAAGACAATGGGCTTTCTTTCATCATCATGTTTAATCACTATCATTATTCTTTTTGTCTGTCATCGAGTCATTTATAATACATTTAACCATGTCATTGACTGACAATCTAAGCGGAGTATCAGGCTGTGAATATTGTTTTCAGGTTACAGACTACAGATTAAAGAAGGCCAGCTGTACTTCATGAGATTTAAATAAAGTGACACTGAATAAGATTTGATGATGGGCTGTTTAAGACGTGTGTACATTTATGGAAAACAACAGAGGACAAAAGAATCATGCCTGTTTCTGAACATTTAAAGATACAATGAGGAACATTTGCACTAGGAATAGACTGATTATGGACCATGACCGATATTTTTCTTATCCAACATCCAATAAAAGCAATTAATTTAAAAAATGTTCCACTTTGGCTCTGAAGCAGCCACCTCTCTCTCTGTCTGTAGTCATCACTTGGTGGTCTGAGCAGTGTCCCGTCCACACCATTTATTCAGCAGTATTAATTATTTATAAGCCCTCCAGTTTAGTTGTGAAAGCTGACAATAAATATTGTTGAAATACTATTGAATTCTTTATTTGATTTGACAGTCGGTTTAAATTCAACACTTTGGTTTGTGTTACACTTTTGTGTTGGAGTTATCCTAAAAGAGTTGGCAGGGTACACCCTGGACAAGGTGACACTTTGGTAACAAACATGAATATACATCAATAAACGGAATGTGAATAAAAGTTTGATGCATTAGCTAATCTGTAAAAATCAAACTCCCATGATCCCAAACTATTTGACCATGTCATCAATCTATGTCTTTTGTTATTGTTTTGATTGACCCCTAGCAGCAGAAATGACACACTATGTGTTTAAATAGGCTTATTGAACTACAATTGCACAAACTTGAATGTAAAGAAATATTATTTCAATCAGGAGAGACTTAATGGAGAAAGTTTGCAGTACATGTATAATGAAATATCATGAGCAAGAAATAGACTTTGGCGCTTAGGCTCCAGCAGGAAGATGAGTGTGTAAAGGTACTGCATGAATTCCAAGTTAGAGTTATGGAGTTAACACCCCCGGACCCTTGACACTGGTGGTGGTGATGGACATGGATGGAGCCGAGGTTGTGATGCCTTTAGAGAGTTAAACTAGGACCAGACGACAGAGCTGAGGTGGTGAAGGGGAGCAGGAGGGATTGAAAACAGTCACGAAACAGATATGACAGCTGAATGACAGCAGAGTGAGGGAACACTTTAAAAGTCTGACAGCTCGCATGTGATTGGCTAACACTGAGCATGTCAGGTTGTGATTGGATAAAGGTGGAAATCAGCTGACTGAGCTTAGCGACAGTGGGACACTGTGCTTTGTGACTTAAAAATGCTGCACAAGGAGACAGTCTTCCTGACTGAACTTTTGCTATGCTTCATTTAATGCAAAAACAATTATGTATAGAATTTTAGAATTCAGGAGTTCTTACAAGCACAGTACGCATTGAATTAAAGTCCCAAAGAACACATACAGCAGTGATGCCAGGATGTAGTAAACAAGAGAAATAGCCGCACTTCTTTAATCGTCCATATAACATATGTTGTATATTTTCTCTGAAAAATAAATATAATACTAAATTGCATATCCATATTGTCTGTTGTGAAATTTGAGGTTTATCTTGGAAAGAACTGGCGGATAACTTTCTTTCTTTTTTTTTTTAATGAAGGAAGCGTTGAAGTTTGAAAAACTATGGGGACAGGTAAACATCTCAGCGTACAACACAATGTGAGTGTGTCTGTGTGTTTCTGTTGCGAAGGGTGGAGTGGGGAAGTTGCGATGTCATCACTGGGAGCAGCTGCTTGTTGACATCATTACCATAGGACAGCTGAGAGCAGCTGCAAGGCCCCAGAGAGAGACTGGGAGAGAGAGAGAAATAGAGAGGGAAAGCGGGGAGTTTAGGTCATTAAACCAAACCTTCGTCTCTCTACATCTTTTTTTCTTTTTCTCTTTTTGTCCTCGAGTGTGTGTCTCTGCAACAACCACAACCTTTTCCTGCACAACAGACTGAAACGCAAACTTAGAGGAGTTCAACTTTGGGTTCTCACACACACACATGCTGCCAAAAATATATGGTGTGGAGTGGATTGTAGCCATAATTGTGCTTCAGTCAGTCTGAGGGGCGCTCACCCAACGAGGATTATTTTTTTTACGAACTTTTCTTCTCTTTTTCACAGACACACAAACTGCTGGATTTAACCTCCTGTATAAATACAGTAAATAAATGTGCATGGAGCATCTGAGGCAAACATATTTGTGTTGAATATATATATATTATAAGTAATCCTGTTTGTGTCTGAGCATATTTATGTGTGAATGAGTAGTCTGGCCAAAACCAGAAAGCCTGGGGAGGCTACTGCTGGTACAGACGGACGCATGCAGACACACACACCTTCCTCCATCTGTCTACTTAGCAGGTCAATCATAACCTCATTCATGCGGAGACACAGAAAGAGCCAGAATCTATCTCCCACTGAGACCAAAAACCCATTCACACTATCACTGTACAAACTAAACTGGTCTGAACCAGATTATCCTTGATTCAAATGGGATTATATTAAACCAAACTGGATCACATGCATCTAAAACTGACTAAACTGAATTACTGGATTACAGAAAAGTGGACAGAGGACTAAGGTAGAGTGAGCATTGAGCATAGTAACCTATCGTTTATAGATGTACAGAGCCTTTTTTTAGAAATGAAATATGTTTATTATCCCTTTACTTACTTTAATGTGATTTGTCGAGCATTGCAAATTAGCTAAAATTGCCAGCCTCATCTTCTAAACTCTAACAGTTAACTGAAAAGGTACACATTTCTGGCTTGGTGTTTGTAAACATTCAAACTTTGCCCCTCCTCTCCACTCAACAAGGGAGAGAGCAGCGATGGCAGAGCGAGCAATAGAGTGGATGAGGAGAGCGAGCGGCTTTAGCATTTTCGCAGCAATTATGTTCTAAAGTATACATAAACGTGCCCACGCCTTCGCATAACTCTGTAGGACTGTATATATAGCAATATAGCAAAGGCACATCCTTCCTCCTCCTCTGCCGTCTGTGTCCGACCGACAGGTCCGTGTTAGAGGCCACAGGCTGTGAGGTTTCTATGTGTGTGCTTTGCCCAGACCTTTGTCTCTCAGACAGAACTGAACCGCACTGAGAGCAGTGCAGTAAGTGAGGAGAGCAGAAAGAACTGGAGTTGCTTCGTTTTGAGATGGTTCTGCCCTCTGCACGTTAATGAGACTGGCTGGAGGTACAAACTCACTGCCCAAAGGTCGACGGCCAGAAACTTCCCGAACACAGCCAAACAAGAAGAAAATAGAAAATACAGGCGGAGGGCAGGGTCACTGCAGGTTATTACAACATCACATACTTCTACAGGGACAGAGGTTATGTTTGAGAGGGATAGACACGGGTCTCTATATATTTTTTTTTTTTTTTTTTTTTAAGGAAAATGTTACAAATTTCCCTTTAAATGAAAAAGACACAAAGGTAGCCTCATGGCTAAAGTGCCCTGAAGCAGGAATTCCAAGTGTTCAGACTTTGAAGGAATCAATAGCAGTAATTTATTCTCCTCATCTGACATTAAATTGGTTTGGTTTACTATACTTAAAGGTGCCTTTTTGTGAGACTGTGCTGTGAAATGCCTCATTCAGGTGGCAGGTCAAATAGAGGTGGCAGAGAAAACATACACAGTCATCTCTGATACCACATTAGAGGAAGCCTCAGCTTTCCAACCACAGACCATACTGGCTCTAACACACACAGACAGATGTCTGTAGACCACCGGTGGGACTCCACCTGTCTATCTATGGACCACCAGTGGCTAATGAATCAGTGTCTCTTGCTGTGTGCTGAAGCAAAAGATGACACCGTTGGTAAACCAATCCAAACAACAAAAAAAGAAAAATTTTTTTGCAAGTGTATATATGTATTGTGTATTATGTGTGAGTTGTTCTGTCTTAGTCATAAGATTCAATTAAGAAAAAACAGGAGATCTTTATTCACGATTGACAACAGCAACACACACAAACATCTGCAGGGTTCACAGCCATCTGTTGTTACAAACTGCTCAATCGGCCCGGTGTGTGTGTGTGTGTGTGTGTGTATGTGTGTGTGTGTGTGTGTGTGTGTGTGTGTGTGTGTGTGTGTGTGTGTGTGTGTGTGTGAATGCCAAATATCTTCCAGTTAGACATAAACTATTGTCTCCTGAATGTGTGTGAGTGTATGTGACTAAAAGTTGTGTTGTGTATGTGTGTGTGTGTGTGTGTGTGTGTGTGTGGGGTTACTGAGAATATGTGTAGCTTGTCACTGGGAATGTAGCCTGTCGGCGAATAGGAATGTCAGTCAGCATAAATCCTGTGTGGGAATAAACAGGACTATACCTTGCACATATAATCAAACAGATCAGAGTTTCCACCATATGGATAAAAATACAAAAAAAGAGGGAAACAATAACCCATAAGCTGTCTAAAATAGATGTTCTCTGACAGCTATGAGAGGATTTCTGGAAAGATTTCAACTCAGGGAGATGTAAAGCACTGCTTCAGTGATAATGGATGACATTTACTTATACGCATCAATGTGTCTTTGGCTAAGTGAGCAACTTTTTATGGATTTAACAATACAGAACTGACAACGCAGGCAGCAGGAGAAAGATTTAAACATCCTACAAGAAGACCACAACATAAATTAACCCCAAACACATTCACACTCAAACTAAAAATGCAAAATGAACCAATAAATACATGTATCTTGATAAGACATGATAGTGATTTAAACTAACTGGTCTACATGAGGAGGTATTGGACGTCCATCACGGTTCAACATCCTCACAAGAGCATCACATAAAAAAAACACTACACACTAAATATGAGGGAAAAAACACATCAGTTAGACACTAGCCTTGCACTTTTTCTCATTATCTTGACTTTTGTTAGCTTAGATGATTCAAGGTTGCCCGTGTTCAAATTTAGTCGGGAACTTTTGTGACTTTGCATTGGTGCAGTTTATATTTCCTTCCTTTTCCCCGTATTACCTGTCTGCTGCTACAGTTTTCTACCTAAACAAGTGTGAACATTTAATACTTCTACTTTTTGCTTCACAAATTGACAAACTGCAAGGTATTAAGAATCAGCGCAAAATATAGGCAATTACCAATTGTCAACAAAACAATAAAGTTGGCCCAAGGAAGCCCACATCAGCTGAGCGCCTCTAAATATGTTTGCATTTGTGTGTCTGTATGCAAGCACCAAGGGACATGAGTGACTTATCTGGGACAGGGACATCACAGCGAACAACAGCGGTAGAAATTCAATTTTCTGGTGGTGATAGAACAGGGAGCAAGAGCGTGACTGAATAGGTGTGACTGCAGAGGGTTTCCTTTAATACGGCCAAGATCATACAATACACAGAAGAACGGGCCGCCAGGAAAAGCCTTCCTGCTGACATTGTTTTATGTCTTAAAAAGTGTGTGAGTTAAGCTGCGGCAGCTGAATTCAGCAGATATAAAGGAGCACTGTAGTGTCACTCAAAACTAGAGGGAGAGAAAAGAGAGCGAAAGAGAGTGCACAGAACAAAGACAAAATAAAACAACACGGCAACAGCAGAAGTGGAGAGGGGGCATTAGTCAATGGAAGAGGACGGCTGCTATTGTACAGCATGTTTACTTTGTTATCACTTACAAGGCATATTTTTATTTGGCTTTCTTCTACCTTTACCGCATCACTGCACTGAATCAATAAACGCGGGTGAATTGCTGCTTTTTTCTCTATAGGGTGAAAGTTTGAAGCGTGCTACAACAACGCAGTCAGGTGGGCTTTTTTTCTCTTGTAGCTCATGCGAGGCTTTAGAGGACCAATCTAGAGTTTTCAGGCATCATGGGACATCAACATGGGCCTGTGGCTAAATGCTTGTAAATGTGAGCAACAAAGAGTCTGTAAAACAGACTGAGTGGCAAGATTTTTTTTTTTTACTACATACTCCAAACTCTTCTGTGGCAGTGCAGCAAAAACTTATATTTAGACCAGCGCAGCAAAACATCCTGTACTCAGAATAAACATATAAGAAAATACCCTCAGTGAGACAAAGCAGTGCCTCTTCCTGTAACGGTGAGACACTAAAACTTGCCACCCTTACAGAGATAAACAAAAAAACATACAAATCAAAGAGAGTTGCTCAACAACCCAAAATATTCAACTTTTTCACTGCAGCAATCACTTTTTAATGTTTATACTGAGTGTATCTTCAGGGGTGTTTGGAAGAGGCCAAAAATACAATTTTTAGCTAAGCTACTGATTGTGTAAGCATACTTGTTTTCATTTTATGTTCTTGCAGGAGCTTGCAGCATCTCTTAGTTTACAGTTTCAAAGCAAAAAGCGCAGTACAGCCAATCAGACTAACTTCACTTCTAAGCCTACTTTGTCAAATTTATGTTATTCTGTGGTAAGCTGTGTCTCAGGACGGGTTTTATTCAAGTTCAGGGTGCAAAGCTCACTCAACTTCAGGGTGCCTTGAGGTAATGCAAAAAACTTTAATACCACGCGGAGGGTGATAACTCAGAATGGCCTCCTCACACAATTTCTGTGTTGTTTCCTCGAGATTGGTGTTAGGAAGATATGGTAACAACCGCATGACTCCTTTTCTTTTTCTGTTTTTTCCCCCTATAAAAGTGTTCTCCCACCACAGTGTACTGACAGTTTGGTAATGGAGGTTGGAGAGAACACAGGAGTCCAAATTACAATATCCTGAACAAGTTTCCTCTTGAGAGGTAACTTATTCGGGATGCGCTGTGTTGCAATTTCAAATACAGAGCTGTTCAACCCATATGCTGCAAAATCAGAGGATAACTGTTTTTATTCACAGTTTTTAGTTAATAAATAATAGGCTTGCTTATATAATGCTACTACTTTTTTTGTTTGTTTTTGGAATCACAGTAATCTATATAACAAGCACATTTTAAAATGAATAACAACACTTTTGTGAAACAGCTGACATCAGTGTTTGTTAGCATTATTACTATTACTGTCTGTTTGCTTTATTGATGCCGCATTTAGTTAAATAAAATCTATACCTGCACGCTTTAATGATAGTGTGCTGACAAAAGCTGTTAATTCCAGTGACAATCCTAGTTTGTCTTTAAAAGCTGAAAGGTTTTTTTTTTTTTCCCTTTCACTAAAAACTCCAGAACAGACAAAGCAAACGCTGGCCCTAACAAAGGACTTCCACATTTTTTGTGGCCACCAAAGGTGAACGTGGGGGTGGAGTATTAAGTTGGTTGCAAACTGCAACTTCACTGCTATATATCACAAAATATTATACACTTAACTTGTAACCAATACCATTACATATTCTGTGATTAAAATGAATATGAATGACTTTAGCAAAACAGTACTCTTTCTTGGCATGCCCAAGAATCACGCTGGAATAGAACAGAGCTAGAATACAGGGAAGACTAGGGCAAAAGCGAAAGAGAAGGGAGGAAAGAGGGGGAGATGGAAATGCGGAGCGTGTTGATGAAGAGAGAAATGGGGTTAATGTATGAAAGAATGTGTTTTCAGAGAGGAAAAGGGAAAGCCATGGCTGCAGGGTTTGACACTGTCCCAGTTTTACTACAGTGCCAGTATCTCCTGTGGCTCTCCAACACACTTCCACCCAGTTGATTAATGCTACCATCTCAACCATCGCCAGCCTCTTTGAAGACTAGAAAAAAAGAAAGCCATGATGATCCACATAACATTTCTGCTCTAAGTTTTAGCCTAGTTTTGATTGCCTGAGACTAACAGTTCTGGGACATGATAGCATGATGATGGAACTAGGCTATGACAGCACACTGCAGCACAGGATGGACTGTAACAAATTACATTTATGGTGGGAGCTAGAGTTTGAAGAAAATGGTTTTCTGAAAGCTAAGCTGAAAGGTAACTTTTGCGGCAATCACTTCTTTACGACGGACAGTTTTATGGTGGTATCAAAGTGTTTTTTATTTCAAAATACAGACGATAAACGATTTTGTTTTCTGCAGATGGGACAGTTTTCTATGTTTGAGCAAACTGTGAGCCAGTCTGATAAAATATAGGATAGGAGCCAATTATTTTATAGTACACAAAAGTTTGCTTGATCTCATGCCCCTGAAAGTAACACTGACATACAGTTTATGAGGAAACAGAAATATTTACAACAGCCATGCATTATAAAGGGAGTCACTCCAAAAAGGATTTCTGTCAGCTGACACATACACACATTGTTTCTGCTCTTATGTGTGGCTGTTATCTGTGCCTACACAGGGATTCGATACTAATTGATTCTTCTTATCTGTTACAGAGGCCTCTGTTGAACAGAGAATCCTACAAGAGAAAGCCACCAAGATCTGCCATAGGAATAAGACAAGGAATATAGTGGCCCGAGTGCTAAAACCGGCTGCATCCAACCAACCTAATTTCTTCTGAAGCTGCATTAACACATGCAAAGACTGAATTAAACAGCATGGCAGACAGTGTACAGGCAAACATTCATGTGTCAAAAAGAGTAAGACAAACAGCTTCAAAGGAACAACAAAAACTGGAACCAAAAAAGATTCATAAACATTTGCACAAAGGCAGTGTTTCGCACAGAGTTAATTTTTACCTTTGTGTGATGTGTTTTATTGCTGAAGTAAAGTCATGATGTCGGACTTAAAATGTGTTCAGATCGCGTTCAGCTGCAGATATCTGCGGTAAGTCTGGGTCCCAAGTGCCGGAGAAGTCCCAGTTTAAATAAGTTCTGGACCCATATTTTTAAGTTGTTATATGTCCTATTTTACATCTTATGTACACGTTATGTGTATGCTGGGTTAGCTATACATTCTCATTCTCGACTCGCCACATACTGATGCTTGGTCAGGGTGTCGCATGCACAGGGTTGGCATCATTTTTCAACACGGCGGACGCCAAGAGACAATGCCAACGGACAAGCAAACATGCATGAAACAGGACAAGTCCACAAACTTTAGTGTGCATCCATAACCACCTCCTAGGTCTAAGGTCAGCGTCACCGAATCGAAAGCATCACCATACAACAGAAGTTATGTTTATTTTTTTGACCTGCTCATTGGCATCCATTTCACATGGTCTACACACTGGATAGTCATGTGACCACACACTGGCTGGACAGAGACTGACTGGTCTTTTCTTCATGTTAACTTGTCTATTAAGTACGGCCTACCTTATAGACCTGAATTTATAGTAGATAAAAGTCAAGCTTCAAGACAGTATTCTCCATATTATGCAACAGTGTAGATTTATACATATTACAAGAATTTCTGACGGCAGTGATATGCATGCAGCTTGCCAGATAACAGCATGATGACCTATGGTGTTTTAATAGAGCTGGCAGGACTGGCAAAGGAAGCCTGAGATGAGCTTGGACATGAGCCAGTCTGAGGACACATGAAGAGAATGAAT
>JAPQRN010000015.1:20771671-20786264 GCA_037367275.1 Coranthus polyacanthus
ACTGCAAAACAATACGTATGGTGACTGAGAGTAATACATGATTTATTTCAGAAAAGATAGAGCGCTACTGAAAATATAGTATTTAAGCCTCATCATCTGAGTTCAGGCAGCGCCACCTGACTGGTTGACCAAAGTGACGTAAGGGGATCCTACATAAAAACCATCTTCACATATAATCCATTTCCATTATTTAGATAACATTGCTATACTGGCAAAAAACAGCTCCTGTTTGCATGCTGTATGTGTCTTCACACTGCTGTTTGTGAACAGGATAACAAGCGGTGAGTCATCTCTACGACAGCTGATCTACAATGTGACAACTGAGGGACTAGTTAGAGGATTGCCAATGTCATCAACTGCTCAACAAATCTTGTTTTGGGCGAAGGAGCAAAGTCTGATACCATAACAAAAACCCCATACTACCTCACCGTCACCGAATCAGCAAAGAAAAGAAGCACTTAATATGATTTATTTTTTCATTTTGGACAGATATGTATTTCAAATGTCTAATTAAATGAGTTAGTTTCACACAATGACAACAAAAAATACCAGCCTTGAAAAACTCTTAGTGGTCAAGTCGGCAAAAGGAGACCAAACAGCACAGAGGGAAAGCCAGTCTTTCTGCTGACTCAGCACCTCTGCCTCTTCATCTATTTCCATAGCAACACATTCATTCTCCTCTACAACCTTTATTACCTTACGTAGACTGTTCTGTTTGACCTGTTTGACTGCCCTCAACATGGTGTAACATTAATGTGTCTCTCAAAAGCAGATTTAACTCCCTTTACAGGACCTCAGATTTCTTAGTGTGTAGGGGGATGCACATCCAAATGCGTGCATGCGCACACACACACAAACATGCACACTGTTAGAGGAGATTAATTCACACTTTCATCACCAGGCCTTGGTCCCAAGGGAGCCTGGAGGAGACTTGGGCAAAGTGACTGCAGGGGTTTGCAGAGGGTAATGGGTTAGGTGTGTACGTGGAAGTGTGTGTTCACTGGCAATAAAGGCTACGTCCACAGTGGAGTGGTCTCTCTATGGGGCCCTAAACCAAACACTGACTATAACACACAAGACTGGCCACAACTAGGGACTGAGTATATTTTTATGAATACTCAGTCTTTGATTCATTTTGTGCATATAGTTGTCTTGTGAATGCATGCAATCACAAGTGTATTCTTCCTCTGTGCATTTACAATTCTGTGTTCACACAACTTTTGAACCATCTCACATGTTTAACCATATAAAATTGCTAAAATGATGAGATGATATTTCGAAATATGTCACTAAGTCATATAAACAAAAGGACTGATAGTTGCACTTGATATGAAAGTATTTTATTGTTCATATTAAACAACCTTGACATATCTCACTATTAAGAAGCCTATATTGCACCATGCATCTTTTGTGTGTTTGCTCTTATGTTTTCTATATATATATACCAGGCATCAACACTGCCCTGTAGGGACGGGTACACTTTATTGAGTGAATTGAAATAGAGTGTTAAGTGTTAGTGGAAATGTCACTGAGGATTTGGATTTCTGTTCATCGCCATGAATGAGCGACTGCTCACTGCTGCTGCACTTCATCACACCGAAGTGCTCCGCTGCTCCAATCAATGCTAGCCTGCCTGATAAGTCTCATTGTATTGCAGGGGCGGGTAAAACCTGATGCCAGCACCATTGTTAGCGAGATTATTCATTGCACTCCTCTCATTGGAAACATCACTAAAGTCTAAGAAAAACAACACTGTCACAAGAAAACATGAACACACTTGCCCACACCGTGCTTGTGAACTCCCACTTAGACAAATCCCTTTGCATTTATCAGTAACCTCACAACAAAAGCTCACCACAGACATATACAGTATATCCATCTTAACAGGTTACAACGTGTAGCATTTAGTCTGGAAGAATTGTGTTCCTTTAAAGAAACACAAGATAAGCTGTCCATAAACTGATAAGCAAAGCATGTTTTCAGTTCTCATTAATCATATTTCATTTTATCATTCCACAGAAATAACTTGTCAAATATGAAAAGCTACATTCTGTTTATCTCTGAAATACACTAAACAGATCTACCTGTGTGGAATTGTTAATTGCAGCCCAGAATCTTGAACACTGTAGATTCTATGAAAATCTGAATTAGGTGAAATTGCAACAAAATAACCACCTCACACCCAAGAGGAGTTAGACGTTTTTAGATTTTTTGGTTCCAACAGGAGGCAAAATGATATTTTTCTGCAGCGCAGCACTGATGATGATATATTTTCTGTCTCATTTACACATCACAGTCACATTCTTTAACACATCTCACATTACAGCCATAAGACAACACATTGCACCGCATAGCAAGTAAAGCTTCCCATTCCTCTGCTGCTGAGGTTGAGTTTTGAAAATTCACACTGCTGCAGCATGTGGGCAACTGGGCTTTTGACCAGGACTGTGGCAGCACTCACAACACAGACAGGTGACCCTCCAAGTCTCCTGCTACATCTCTCTAGCTGACTCTCTGACTCACCTGGAAGAATTATACCTCACTGTGGGAGACACACCCCTTGGGAAGAATAAATTGACACAAATGGCTGTAGTTAAAGAAAAAACAATCAATACACAGCAAGAAAGCGCAATTATGACAAAACCACATTTAGTTCACTTGTTATCACATCGAGAAGAGTTGTTTCTCTTTCTGTGTTCCAGAACTTGGACTCGGTTACCAAGTTGTTGCTTTATACCAGCTGTCAAACAATCTATGGTGCAATCACTGCCTCCGTGTTCATTTTGAGCATAGAAATTTGCATCTATATAACCATACAGCAGCTTGATGCAGGCGGCATGCTAAACACATTTCCCCACACCAGAGAAACACAGTAAAACATTCGTAATTGTGATGTAATTGTTTTCAAAGTGTTTTTCTGTCCTCTTCATCAAATGCAGCCTCTTTACTGTGTTGCTATTAACTAATCAAGTTGTCATTTTGCTGGAATAAGATCTGTCGAAAAGAGGATCCAAGCCACTCATAACAGATGTTTTAATACAAGTACTTCTTTAATTAAAACACCTGAACATAGTTTTGGTGTTTTAACGCACTCGGTGACACTGATAATGTGAGAGTAACTAACCTTAACAGGGGAGCTCCTGGTGGCTACGGGCAGCTCTCTGATCGCACTGCCCGGGGGAGAAGCGGATATCCCGGCTGCGTACCCCTGGAGCGAGCCCCCGGGCAGGGACTGCCTGCTGCCTGCTCCTACTCCACCTCCACTACCTCGCTGGGGCCGCTGCTTAATACCGTCCAAGAGACGAACCAGAAGGATGTTAGCCGGGAGGTCGTCCACCCCGCAGTCCACCAGGATGCGGCACTCCGGGCAACGGAGCTCATTCCGGGAGCTGACAATGTTCTCCAGGCAGCGGCGACAGAAGGTGTGCTGGCACGGCAGCACCTTGGCCGTGGTGTCCAGGCGCTCCAGGCACACCGAGCACTCCAGCAGATCCAGCAGCGACGAAGACTCGTCCATGTCGGCGGAGAGGGTGAGCATCTGGGCTTCACTGTCCGGGACGTCGCGGCGACTGGTTTGTGTTCCGTATAAACGAACCGGGGGCACAGAACATTCTGGGAGGCGGACCGGCGGGAAGCAGCCAACGCTCCACGGCGGAGTCCCCGTGCGCCAAACAGTTCCCCTCGTCTCGTGAATGTTCTCCGCTTCGCCGTGCCTCTCTCTTTCCCCCTCAACGTGTTTCTGTTTGTCGCCGTCTCTCTCTCTCTCTCTCTCTCTCCGTCTCCTCCTCTCTCGAGCAGCTGTGCAGAAAGCGGTGAGGTCACGCTCTCATCATCATCACTCGCGCGCCGATCACAATTGCGGCGCGCGCACGAACTGGAGACAGATTGACACAGACTGAGAAAGAGAAGAGACAGAAGAGACAGAAGAGACAGAAGAGACGAGAAGAGAAGAGAAGAGGCAGACCCTCGCCAGAAACAGGAAGCTCCGTTGTTGCCAGCCAGGTTACCTTCTCACACCTTCACAAGCACGGGTTTAAAAAAAGAAAGCAGGGCTGGTGTCACACCTTTCTCACAAACCGAGAGGCTGTTGAACGGTTTTCTCTCACCTCGCCTGCTGGCAAAGATAAGCAAATCTAATTGAATTCAAAACAATGCATTTTTTTTTTTTTTTTTTTTTTTTTTTTAGAAAACTCCAAAAGCGTAACGTAAGCTATTTCCAGTCACAACACAACGATTTGTATCGATCGTCGCTCACTTTTTTTTTTTTTTTTTTTTGCAAAGATGGAAAACCCTCCAATTTTTTTTTTTGCCTTCTAAGCCAAATATACTATTTTACAGAAGTAGCAGAGCACGGACAAAATCCGAACTTTAAACCGGTGCGTCACCCTGTGATACCCACCTGACACAAACAGACATCTCCTACATGATCCTACCTTGACATCTCGCCGAAGTCCTTTTGGAAACATGGATTTGTGGCGACGCCTGGTGGCAATAAACTGTGTTTGTTGTGTTTTCCACTTCGGTCAATTGAAGTAAACGTTAACTTTGCGTTTTTTGTTTCTGTTTTTTTTTTTTTTTTTCACTGGAATGGTTAATGGCTACTCCTGGCTCCCAGTAGTAAAGTTAAATGTCAGTTTAAAATGAAATGTTAGGATAAACAATGCCATGTGCCACGTGCTTGCTTGCATGTGTGTTTTCTCTGTCTTGACTGCAGGCTTTGCTGTTGCAGATCCGCTTGTCCAGACCTGCTCTGCTCTCACACTCAGCCCAGAGGGGTTGGGAAAGATTAACTTAAACATGTGTGTGTATGTGTGTTAGGACCAAAGTGACGCCTTCCTGAGCATGAGGTGGACTCACTATTTACCACCCATGATGAAAAGTAATGGGTGGAGTGAGAAAGAAGACTAATGTGTGTGTGTGTGTGTGTGTGTGTGTAACTCATAGACTGTTTAGTTCACAAGAAAGTTCAAAATGTATGTTAGTTCTTTGTGTTGTTATGTTGTGTGATTAACACGCGTACATACATATACTGTCTACTAGAGCAATGGCACAAACAGGCACACTGGAAAAAATGCACACGTAGCTTCTCAACAACATTTCTAAAACCGGCTGAAGGTCATATTGCATCAAAAACGGGGTAACATGAAAACCTTCTGCACGGTTCAAGCGTGAGAGGAAGCTCCTCACGTATTTCATCTCCAGAGAGCTGCCATTTCTTATAGGTCTATTTGTGTCCCCGCGGCTGCTTGACATCGCAATAGTACAGTAATTCAGTTGCTAAAAAGGCGAGCATGTGTGTGTCAGTGTTGTTGTCAAGCCCCGATTTTTTAATGCCCCGCTAGAGCAAAAACCCACAAGAACTGGCGAGAAGCCCAAACTCATGGCGTCTTTCTCTCGCTCTCTCTCTTTATCGTACCCACTCATGTCTTCTGCCCAGTGTATTTCTTCTGCTTAATACAATTCTCCACAGCCAGTGAGTCTGAATTAGAGGGGAACTACAGGGAGAAGGCAGCAAAAATGATTATTGGATGAAAATCCCCTCAATCTTTTTAAGCAGGATAGTCAGGACTCCCAGTAGGACATGCTGCTGTCAGTAACAAACAAAAGGTGGATGCTGTTTAAAGAATAAATATGTCAATTAAGCATAGAAAGCAACATTTTGGAGATAAAAGCGTTAAATGCCACACACTGGAGAAGTGTTAGTGTGTGGCGTTACGTGGAAGTTGCTTGATGTCCTCCTATATCAATATTCCCCTTAAATGTTTACAATTTATCAATGATTTTGTCACCCTGAATTTCCATGATGTCACTTTACTATTATTATTTTTGTCTGTTCTGTACACGGAGCATCTATTGGATGACCTGGAAGAGTCTTGTTTTCTTATCTCTTTTCTTTTCTTATCCTATTTTCTCGGCTTTAATTTGTTTTTGGCTTTTGCACATTTTTGCATACTGAGCTGTGCCTGTGAGAGCCGCTCACTTTCACTCATCAAAAAACGTGTTCATAATTGCCGTGTGAGTGAGCGGTGCCCATGTTTGTTATAGGCTTGGAAAGGTACGTTAGGCCTCTTATGTATTTCCACTGAGCGTTCATTGTTTAAAGCTTTGTTTTGTTGTTTTGTTGCAGACTTCAGTCTTTTTAAGACACTACACAAAACAAAAATCCTTTGCTAGTAAATTATGAAAATAACTTGATTGAATGTTCATTACTTTGTCTCAGCGCCGTGTTCCTCTGCATCAACCTAATTTTCCTGTAGGGTTCCCAAAAGTTTCCTAATACTTAGACATAATGCTCGTCTTTATTGATGATACTTCCATCGTTTCTCAGCTAACACGTATAGAGTGTGCATATGTCTTCTCTATATGTACCTATGCCATAGTCATCTCTCTCATCACCCAATGTCCTGTGTTCGTGCAAAAGTAGGTTAGCTGACACTGCAGTTACCATGGCAACAGGATCCTAGCTTCCTGGTTAAAGAGTAGTTAAGAGAATGTGTGTGTGTGTGTGTGTGTGTGTGTGTGCGCGCACAGACGTTGAGGATATTAACGGGGGTACTAACAAGGTCAAAGAGTTGAGCAGGTTCATTTACGTGTTTCAGAGACATAAGGTAACGCCCCAACATGTGCTATATAGATTTATGTTATGCATTACTTTTAAATTTGTGCAGTTGTTACGTCATTTATGTTCGCTAAGTCAAGCTGGTTCTAAAATGTAAAGGAAATTTTCACATACGGTAAGGAGGCATTTTCAGATTCAAGGAAGAGTTTTTTTATGCCCTCTGGCTTAAATTTTGATTGCCCATAGAAGATTTTAACCATTTACCATTTTCATCATCATCATCATCATCATCATCATCATCATCATCATCATCATCATCATCATCATCATCATCATCATCATCATCATTAAAAAAAAAGCTTTTACTTTTATTTATTTATTTTAATTTCATCCTTGAAAATGACATAACGCTGGACTACATTTTCAGCTTCTCAAACCCTCCACGGGGCACATGGAAAAAAGCACAGGGAAGTTTGTTTCTAATGACTTTACACCAAATTGAAATTTCCTTCCTTCATTATACGAAGCATCAAATTAGGCTTCTGCAGATCACTGTCTCTCTTGGAGCTACAGTACTTTGAAGTGCTGCTTTTTGGGGGGTCCGTGGGGGATGGGGTTAGAACAGTCTGTGACAGCTGCTGAACTGTTAGATCTTTGAAAAGTTTGTTGAAAAATTGTAAAATGTACAGTATGTGCCCATGTGTAGGCGCGGAAACAAAGCTTGACACGATTTATCACATCATTTTCCTGTAGCATTTTCTGTAACTGTTTACTGCATTTCTGCAATTCACACACACAATTACCATTTTATTTTTTTATATTTTTCAGGGTAGTGTGCTGTTTCAGTGCTGCTTTCCCCAGTGGGATCAAGATAGACGAATAGATATCATATGTTAAAATGCTTTATCCTCTAATCTGACTGATGTCTTATTGTTGTTTTTTGTGTCATATTATCTCCACAAACCTATAACATTTCCCCTTATGCAAAGTCATTTGAGTGTTTTTTTGTCTGTATGTAACACCATCCATCATAGTAAGTACTGGTTTTCCTTAATATGTGTTTTTGTCCGGTCTGTGACAGAGCAGCCATCATTCTCTCAGCAGAGCTCATCACTCTTCTTGTTATCCTCTTCTCATCCTCTCTTTATCCTCTCTTCTCATCTAATCTCCTCTCCTCTCATCCTTCTTTTCAGTCAGGAAGCCCCTGGATTGACATCAATGAGTCTCAAAAGGAGGGTGGGAGACAGAGAGAAGAGAGAAGAAAATGGAGAAAGAAGGAAGGGAAATGACTGAAAGAGGGGAAGGGAAAGAGAAAGAGAAAGAGAGTACAGCAAAAAGAGGAAAAAAAAATGAAGTCAAGGGGAAAGTGTGAAAGATGGACAGAAAGAACAGAGACAGAGGGAGTAATTAAAGGACTCCCAGTGTTTTCAAAGCAGCTCTTTTATCTCACCCTTCCTGTGGCTGAGAAAGGAGATGCAGCGGAAAGGGAGTGGAGGAGGAGGAGGAGGAGGAGGAGGAGGAGGAGAGGACGACTAAAATCCAAACCTGGGTCCAACTCAGACAACAGGCACCAGTCATTCACATCGCACACACACAGACACACACACACACTAATGTATACCTTATGTTTCAAAAGGCATTTTATAATCTGAAGTTTGTCTGTGTGGAGGGTAGGCTTCTGTTCGAGAATTTCTATAAACAAATGTAGGAAGACACAGGAGACAGATGAACACCTCATGAGAATATTTACAGGAACGAGCTCCGGAGACTCTGCTCTCTAACTCTTGTCCTTGGCTCAAATATGAAATATCTGTATGTGGATGATGGATGTTGAACATATCAGGGATGCACTGATATTGGCCGATATCAGCAAATATCGGCCGATACTGATGTTCGGCCGATATTTGATGATATCGGCCAATATCGGTATCGGTTTATAAGATGTCATTTCACTGATAGATGTGACCGATATTTATCTGTTGTGTTACATTAAAGGGTATTTCATAGACTTTTAAAACAGTTAAGTTAACTTGTTTTGATATTGATATATATATATGTTTCCCAGGTACAAAAGGGGGATAAATAACAACAAAAACAAAATAAACAAACAGAAGATAAAATTGGCGTCAGCGCTGGCTATCGGCCAAATTGTCATTTAAACGTCAGTATCGTATCAGCCCAGAATAGTCCCTAATCCGGTGACATTTTGGCCTCATTGTTGGGAGAAAAATTCTGCATTTTTCATGTTTTGATCATCCCATCAGAATAGTCACATGTTTAACTTTTAGGAATACACATTGGTCAAGCGCAGAGGCTCAAGAAATAATAATTATGAATAATTATAAAAATGTATAGGACAGACCATACAATTCTATTAGAATGTCCACCCTGTTTGTTCAGGTTGGAAAATGTAATGCTAAGTTATAACAGTGTCAGATATGTTTTATTTAATTTCATGTTTTTTCATTACATTCTAACAGGATGTAACTTTAACATTGTGATAGGCACCATAACAAACTTAAAAAAGGTAGGAGTTGCAGTTGAAGGTTACTTCAGTTTGCACAGATGAATTCTGTGACAAAAATACATTTATGCCACTTCCTGAAAATGGTCTCAATGAAATTGTCGTCTTTTGTTTTCTGGAAAGCAATAAAGTACATACAAATAGGGTCCAGGGACACACGGTAAACAAAGAAAAGAACAGAAAATGAGTGTAGTTTCAGCTGATTTAGGTGTCAGCCCAGGCAATAAAGAACTTTGATCATTTTATGGTTTATATTATGGAAATTGATTGCTGTGCACTGAGGATATGATAAAACTGAATGCATACATGAATAAAAATTCAAATTGTGCAAAAAAAAAAGTCTATTATCCGTTAAAGTGACGAAGACCTAAATGCATAATTTAAGCCATTTGTTACAAATATGCGCCTCATATCAGAGAAAATATCAATCAGTAAATCATAGTAAAGAACAGAAAAGTCACCGCATAACTTTTTAAAAACATAGACAAAGCACTACATTTTTTTATATATTTTTCGCATATATTTTTGAAGTCATGGTCGCGAGGTCACACTGCACCTTAGTGTTTACATGTGAACACTAGATGGCGTAGTTGAATTGTACCCTTTAGCATCTCAACTGTCCCCGCCAACGGAGTCTACCTGGGACAACAGCGCGGTTTAGGGCGGAGAAAAGTTCTGTTTTTTTTTTTTTTTTTTTTTCTCATCAAGGAGGAGTCTGCAGACACACCGACATGCACCAATGTGGAGGCTGACACACAAGTCGGACTGGAGCGGGTGTCCAAACTCATAGACTGATAGCCGGCCAGTCCCTCTGCGATGCACAGCCGACACCGCGCCGCACATTGATCACCGGTCACCAGCAGCAGGACTGAGCCGCCAGCAGATCCCGCAGTGCCGTGGAGAAACCACACCAGCGTGCCCCCCTCTCTGAGCTCCAGGTAAGACGACTGAGCGCCTCCGCTCTCAGGAATGCAAGGACGGATTGCTGCAAGACTTTGGGGAAATTCCTGAGCAATACTTATTACGCCAAGCAAAACTTCTACTTACATGATTTAAAAATAAGCACGGGCTAATGTGCTTTTTGAAGCGTGACATGTTGATTAATAGTGGGATACATGTCACGAGAGACGCATTTCAAGTTTAGCTCAGTTTGTCGGTTTCATTTTGCGCAAAAAAACCACTGCATTTGGAGTAAGATGACATCTTACAGCTACATCCTCTTTTTTTTTTTTTTTTTTTTTTTTTTTTTTTTTGTACACCGACTGGCTCACTGTGACTGACAAAAGTATAGCTTACAACTCAGGCCGTAATGTGGAGAGCTACAATTTGTTGTCAAGTGCATAATAATGGAAAACTGTAGCCTGTTTCTACTGTATTTATTTGCGAGAATGTCACCTTTCAAGCAAGGCTGCAGCTTGTGTGTATGATAAGCCTACAACATGTGAAAATATACGTGAAAGATAGGCTACATGTTGGTGCAAAGGTTTTAGCCCAAGGTGGAAGAAAAATGAAATTGTTTCTCACATCACTTGCTTTAGAGTTTAGGCCTCAATTGCTTTGTGACAAATCGGAGATTTGAATCCAAAGCATGCATGCATAAACCCTGACTTCATTCACTTGTTTTTGATCGGTGTGAATTTGACTAGAAACCCAGTCAACAGACAAAGGGTCAAAGGGTTTGGGATGGTTGGTTTCCTAACTGTGAATGACTTTAATGCTGCTGACTCTTAAGTACAGTGTCATTGGGATACTGTACTGTACTTTTGGCTGTGTGTGCTTGTGACCTTGCACACCTTTCTCCTCTGTCTGCATAATTGTTTTTTCGGTGCCGCCTGACTGTCCCGGGCCCCAGGGCCCCCGGGGGAAGTCCTGCCCGCAGACAGGCAGCTCGGCCCGGCTGGGGACATGCCGGGTCCTGCCGAGCCTCTGAAGTCTGCTGGCTGGCTTTGAACTGAAGCTGCTGGAGGTGGAAATCAATCCGTCTCTATCCCCCTCCTCCCCTCTCTCTCTCTCTCTCTCTCTCTCTCTCTCTCTCTCTCTCTCTCTCTGTCTCTCTCTTTCTGTCTACCTGCGTCTCTCTCTCTCTCTCTCTCTCCCTGCAGCCCCCAGCACATCCTTCCTCTGCTGCCATAGAATCTTTCATGTTCACAGGTAGAAAGGCTAAGGAGACGCAGAGAAGAAACGGGGGTGGGGGTGGTGGGTGTAACTCATCTTCAAAAGAAATTAATACGGTTTCTGAAGATTAAAGGGATGGGGGCAGAAAAACTAACAAAGCCAGCGCCTGTAGTGTTGATCATCCTGTACGAGACTGAAGCGAACACACAAATTGTTTACTTGTTTGTTGTTCGTACTGCTCGGTGCCGACATTTGCACAATGACCTTATTTATTCTGGAATGATCTCATAGAAAGGAAGGAAAAAGATTCTTGTGTTTTTTGCGAATTTTATTGCTGTGATTTATGTTAAATGTCACAGCTGATTCCAATCCACAGAGCATATCCCTTTCCCCCCCTGGAGAAAGTTATAGAGCTCAAGAGGCCTATAACAGTCCAGTGTTTCATAATGCTTCACACATCTAAGACAACATTTTACTAAACATGTCATTCAGAGTTTACTCATGGAAGTGAAGTTATTTCAGCTCGTTAGGCTACTATGTTTAATTTATAACTCCTCTGTTTGGTAGAGGCATTTATCCATCAGCAATGGAGCCCTGTGCAATCAGTATGTTTTATATACTGTTCAGTGCAGGATTGTAATAATTAAATACTGTAAGAATGTCACATTTATAGTAACACTCTGGATATTTAATAGAAGTTAAATGGCAAAATGTTACCATGTTCATGTTAAGTACTTTGAACTTTTTCCACGTTTAAAGTATTAAAAAAAAGACTAAAAAATAGTCAAACTAATCAAACTAATTGAATGAAAGAAGCTCATAAATATGCATTATGGTAAAAGGTAAAGTAAAGTAAAAAGATTTCTTCCTGCATTCATTTACGCAGTCAATACGTACGTGCGATTTTTTTTATCTTTGTACATGGACTTTGACCCTAAAAACAAATGAAAAAAAGAAAGACATGCAGCTTTAATTGGAAGATATCTGAACTTCCTGTGTCCTAAATCATCTTCAGTCCTGCCACTAGAGCTGCACCGAAACAAATCCAAATAATCTGCTACTATTTGATCATTAATTCATGCTTTAAGTACTTTTTCAAGCAAATGTGACAAACAGATGCTTCTCAAATGGGACAATTTGAATCATTTTACCAAGTCAGGTAACATCAACTACTGAGCACCAGCCAGTGAATCTCCAGGACTCCATCCCAGAGAAATTAAAGGTAGCTGCCTTTCATTATATTTTAATTTACATGCACTAATCCTACCGAAGCAACATGAAAGCACAAAGTATTTTCTAATCATAGGTTTCATTCCTACCACTGTTATTTCCCTGTGCACAGTGCAGACAGTTCAACAAAGCAGTACTAAATCAACAGTTGAAACCTCTCCATGTAGGCCCCGAGGACCAAGTTTAATCAAATTGGGGTTTGTGGTCTAATTTGTGTCTACTTAAACCTCCTCCGTATGGGGAATCTACTTTAGTTAGTCATCAATTTCTTTTTATCATGAGTTTGTGGAGGGAGATCTGGCACTTATTGTCCTACTTTGTGGAAAAATAGAAATACAGAGTGAGGTCTTAAACAGTGTGGTTGATAGCTTTCATTAAAAAAAAATAAAAAGCCCACTTTTTGTAATATAATGTGAAGCCTAAAACAAAGCATCGGGTGCTGGAGGGAGGAGTAACTGTTATCACTGCAGGTTTAATCCGCAGCCATGGTGTTTCTGGCTTTTCTGGGAGATTTATTGAAAGCCAATGGTGGGCGGGACGTCAGTGAGGGATCATGTCACTTGGACAGGACACCTGCGCAGATAGGTGT
This sequence comes from Coranthus polyacanthus, assembly GCA_037367275.1. NCBI lineage: Eukaryota > Metazoa > Chordata > Actinopteri > Kurtiformes > Apogonidae > Coranthus > Coranthus polyacanthus. The sequence goes on from JAPQRN010000015.1 coordinate 20,784,689, forward strand.
ATTTGGGGAGTAGTGTAATATCTATTATGCCCTCCATGCATAGCCTTTGGTAGCAGGTTTTTGACGCGAAAAAATGTAGTCATCTTCCACCTGCAGACTGTGTCGAATAAAACAAACAGAGCCAGTCGAAGGCATGACGGCTTCTGTTAGTTTGCAATTTTCAGCCCTCTAAGTTAAGTACTTAAAATCTTAACTCTCAACTTTTTTTTTTTTTTTAAGATTTGTGCTTTGAAGATTCCTCCAACCTTACAACCACATCAATCCATCATGACAAACTGCTGCTCCGACTGCTAGAATCCCCGGAGTACTCCATAAGCCCTTAGATTTGTTTTAAGAAATCACTACTGAGGGTGAAAGCACATGTACCGTATTAAAGTGCTGATAACTAAAAACTAGTAGCAACGAACAATGCACATGCAAACTGGTGTTGAAAGAGTTAAGCTCTTCATGAAAGATCAGGTTAGTGTCGCAAACATGATAAAAGCTACACGTCCCAAAACTTTTTTAATGCGAAAGTATAGAACAGCGCATTGTTTTGCAATTCCTTTATTGTAGGTGTTAGTAATGGGGGAAGCTTCAAGGCGTACAGATGAATTCCAGGCTGCAGATTAGACTTCCCACCTACAGCCACTGCAAAATAAACAGAGACAGAGACGGAGACAGAGAGAAAGACGAGAGAGAGCGATGTTCTGCCCCAGCAGAGCTAAAGAGGGGAACAAGGGATCAGTGAGAGGAGACGATGAAAGACAGATAACCGGCAGGCAGGGAATCAAAGACTGACTGGAGCTGGGATAGGTGTGTGTGCATGGAGAGAGTGTATACACGTGTGTGTGTGTGTGCGTGTGTGTGTGTGTGTGTGTGTGACTTCCTTTCATGTGCCGTACGAGTTTGTTTTTCCTGTGCACTGAGTGGGAAGCTGACAGTAAGTCTGTAATTAAAGCAATCAAAAGATGAAGAGAGATGAAGAAATATCACATATAAACACACACATTCACACATATCATTCAGCGTAGTGGATAACTGTATAGTATTACTATTATTGAGGGTGTTTGCTATTATCTTTTGGTGCATGGTCAAGGCCACCTGACTGTATTCATGGCATATATTACGGAGAAATAAGCCTTTAACTGCACACGGCATTTGAGCCTGAAGTCTGTGTGTGTACTTTTTAGTTTCCGAGTTCTGATTTCTGGGTAGATTATTCAAGCGAAATCATTTTCCTCTGCTACACAGAATGTTTTGACACTCCTGTTAAAATACAGTTCACACTGATAAGCCATAACACTGCAGTGGGATAGGACCGGAGTAAATGGATATTTAGTTAGGAGATGAGGGCCAGCTGGTTGAGGTTTGTGTCTGTCTCCAGAGCTGTAACACCATAAGCGGATCACTTTAATCATGGGTTTATTTTCACATCAAACTTAGATGGTAATCAAGTTGCAAATTAGACTTATTTACATCTGGCTCATTTAGTTCTGAGCCTTGATAGGCATTGACTTCCTTTAGTACCGATAAAAACGGGATCAGAGACGTCCAAGGAGAATGGGGGGGGGGGGGGCCTGTTTACCAACAGGCC
>JAPQRN010000015.1:20792325-20804827 GCA_037367275.1 Coranthus polyacanthus
TGTGTGTGTGTGTGTGTGTGTGTGTGTGTGTGTGTGTGTGTGTGTGTGTGTGTGTGTGTGTGTGTGTATGTGTGTGTATATGTGTGTGTGTGCGCGCATCACTTTAACCCCATAATGAGTAGCCTTGAGGGGGTCCATAGCCATTTGGCAGATCTTCATTTCCTGACTTAAAAAAGTGCTACCCTTTTATCTCTTCAGCAGCAACACACAGCCACACACTCGTACACGCACACACCCGCGCACACACATCGATTGTGGTCCTAACAACAACGACTTGCACAATTGAGCCTGTTTTGCTCTCAGAAGCCAACGTTGCTTATTTATTGTCTCTCTCTCTCTATATATAGAAGTGTTTGTGTGTGTGTGTATATATATATATACATGTGTGTGAGTGTGTGGCGAGGCTGTAATTAAACAAGATCAAACCCTCAGGGTCGGGGAATTAGCCATCACTGAAGATCAGAAGGTTTTTCCCTCAAGTTTGCGACATGGAAGAGTGAAATCAGAGGTTCGGAGCCAGACAGACAGATTTTGACCTCAGATAACAAATAATGGCGGCTTCTTCCTGTCTTTCTCCCTCATACCCACACAAACATACTTTGATGCGGCCGACAACTTCTGATAGATTGAAAGTTTAGCTGTTAATGTGTCGAATCAAATGATCTGACTTTAGGGCACGTCAGTCGACACTAAATATCCTCTTATATCAAAATATCAAAACAGCGCCAAGGTGTTTAATTTCTGTTCTTCTTTCCCCACGGTTAAGGTTAAGGCTATTGAGTATAGATTTTTTTTCTGCGCTTGATGTATCAGTTTGAGCACTATTGTGAAATGCTTCTTTTATTTAACTCAAACCTCCACTTTCGACAACATGAATGAAAGCCTTAGCCTGAGTAGATACACGTAGCGCCAGTGCATATTTTTCTACACTTTTCCTTTATTTCTGCCTTTTATATCTGGTAATTAACACTCAAAGAGACTCTGTTAGAAATGCACTTAATAACAGTAATTAACAGGTGAGCTTGTGTTTATGTACACTACTGTGTGTAGGGGTGTGTGGGTGCGGACTCGAACTCTGCAGCTGGTAGTGTTTGGGGTTGTCTACCCGACTAATCCGGAGTACATGAATATTACTTAAATCGTATGTTTCTCAGAACAAAGACACGAGATAAGTTAAACAGTAGATTGGAAATATGTTTTCCTAACATGTCCCATTGAAATCTTTTCATTTTAAGTTTTGTGCTTTGAAAACCCTCAGTGTTCATTTCCATGCCTCGTGTTGATTAGATTACAACCGGGGTGGTCTTTGATAGTTTGTTTGGTGTCGCTTAAAAGCAGAATGTGTGCGAGTATTGGACAAAAGCATCATTGTTTACTCGGCATCACGATGATCTGATTTGCTTTTAATATTAAACTCTGCAAATGGGCCGGTGTCTTTTTCCCTCTGAATTTAGCTGCAAACACAAGACGACTGTGTTTTGTGATTACGTTTTTTTTTTCTTCTAGGCTTTTGTTTGGTTTGCGAGTTGCTCCGAGTGTTTGGGTGAGTGACTCTGGGCTCCTCGGTTTTATTCAAACACGGCTTAAGAGGCGATTCTTTGCCGAGGAGCAAAGCCAACGCACCTCCTTTCAATTACAGTGACGACATTATTTACACACTCAGTAATGCTTAGTGTGGGCAGGACAAATACACAGGAAATGCAATCACAGGCGTGATCCCGCAGATGTGCATGCACATGAACAAAGAAGTTAAACAGTTTATCATTTTATCTCACAGGCACTCATGCTTGTAAGTATACATGACTTACGGAGCAGAATCCATACACACCTCAAGTGTTACTTAATGTTAAAAGAAACATCCAAAACTCAAGCCATTATTTCACATAAAGCAAACAGTGGAGAAAATCCCATTTTGACACGCTCCTTTATGACTTGGTGCTTTCAGGGCTTTTATAGCTTTACAACCTTTCAGTTTTCTTGCCAAGGTTGTTAAGACACTTTTTAGCAGCAGGATAGAGAATATATCATATTGGTTGCTAAAACAAACATACAATCTCCTAATGTTTACCCCACAGCCGCTAATATGAAAGACCCTGTGGTGCGTGTGTGTGATAGAGGTTGATGGACGTTTTGCGTCTTGCTCGAGGAAACATCAAGAGGTAAACACTAGGTTCTAACTCACACATAGCACACTAAACCGCAGAGGGAAAACTGTGCGGTATTGATTCATCTCAGGCTGAATCATGTTTAAATTTTAAAATGTGAGGCTCATTTAAATCCTTTTTCTTTTTGCACCAATATGCATTAGGACTAATGTGAAAGAGTAATAATAAAAACAGCCACCTACGCATACTGCAGACAGAGTGAAAACTACACCCCAGAGCTGCTTTTTCTGCATTTTGAATAGGTTTGAGGCTTTGAGAAAAATTTTAGGCTAGTGCCAGAGAGACATAAGAAAGAGATAATTAAATGTTATTAAGTGATATCACCAACCATTATTGGAGCAGAGGTTAGCCAGCGGTGATTTGTGCTTGCAGGTATGAGCCAGAGGAATGCCATAGGCTGTTCTGCTGCTATTACATGTTTATGGGCGATGACGTGATGATAATGGGACAGTGAACTCATCAGGGCCACACACACACACACATAGACACACACACTCATACACAAACGTGCCCACTAACAGCACTACTGTTGGCAGGAATGCTCATATCCATGACTCTGCTATTTCGTAATTCCTGTTTGAATGCTTGAAAAGTTTGCTTACAATTTAATAACAATGGATGAGTGAATGATCCTTTGTCTCCATTTTCTGTCACATCTTTGTCCCCCAGGAAGAAGACGCAAAAATGTCAGAGAGGAGAGGTCAGAAAAAGTCCGTCTTCCTGTCTTCATTATTAGTAAGTTTTGTTTCTCTCCTTTCTCTTTTTAAATTCCCCAATTCTATTCCATTCTCTTCCCCTCCCTTTATGTTTTTGTCGTTTCACATCCGCTGCTTCACTTTTTCCTAACTTTGTCTTTGTTATGCATTTTAAAAATATTATCAAGCAGTAGCTTTTGACCAAAGTCATCTGTATATGTTTCTGGTATTATCCCTCAGAAATCCTTATTGGTTCCATAATATGGATCGCAGCCACATTCGACTCCACTCTTGGCACAGCAGAGTCCAGACTTTAGCTGTTATGTGCCAGCAGCTTGCACAACTCTGCAGCACTTGTACCAATTAGTCAACCTTTGAGTTTTTTTGAGAACAGATATCTTCATAATCTAACTGGGAATCTCGAGATTCTCTGCTTGTTTTGATGTTGAAACCCACTGGCGGGGTTCCCAACAGCCTCCTCCACCTTGCCCTCCCTCCTCTGTTTTCCTCTCATCAGTCACTATGTGTACATGCAGGCTGACACTAGAACTGTAAGCAAAGATGTATTCAGATTAAGTCGATGGTGTCGAGTCACCACATCACCAAGCAGTGGCGTCAGATTCATTAGCATCATCAGTGCATCAGCAAATAACCACTGAATTGTAATGTATGATAGTGTGTTTCCACTGTACTATACTGAATATAGGGCCTATATGAATTCCCTCTGAATATGATTGTGGGATAGATAAAGAAAGAACGTGTTAAACAATGCTTACCTTGCTTTCCTATAATTAGATGCTAATTAATTACAGTCACCCTTAAATATGCAACTGCGCTGCTCAAAATGCACAGGATGTGTCCAACAACTGTTTTGCCTTAGGTGGTGGTGGGACAGATATACAGATGTAAGTGATATCAGGCTCATAGTCTGGTTAGTCCCAAACTAACTACCTGGGGGTGTTAACAAAGAGCATCAACCATAATAATTGGTTTCTTTAAAGCAAGGTTATAATAGACTGCAGATTAAACTGATTTTTGATTTATATCAATCATTGTATTTCCGGAGATTCACTGGAAAAGCATTGAGTATTTTTTCACCACACTTGCTACAGTTTATCAGTTATGCGTTGAAGTGGTGCCTTTTGCTATTTTGTCTGTCGTCCGTCCTTGTTGTCCACCGTGACGTTTGTCATCATTTAGTTTCCAGAGCAGAAGGAAACGAAATATTTTTTCCCACTGTTTGATTTCACGGGGGCCGGGGGATATGCCATCCTCTCAGGATGTCATTTCTATATAAGACAAATTACTGCATACATACTTGGACTAACTAAGGAGAATGCTTTAAAGCCAGCATTAAAATATGTGAAAACAACCAGGCCTGTGTTCTATCCAATGTTTCAACAAACTTCAAACACAGAGAACTCCATTATTTTATTCAGTGTAATGGTCTCTTTCATTGTTTCATTTAGTCGCCCGTCTATGGTGTTGTATCGTTAGCTAATGTTACGTGCGGCAATTTCATTAGAATGGATACATAAAACTTCACTACATTGCCTTGTCTGTAAACATTCCTGCCTGGGTCACATTAGATAGATTTTCATCAAACAACAACTCCCATGATCCTCCGCTACTTCACAATGTCACTACTACCCCGTCTTTTATTATTGTCTTGATTGAAAGACCCCTAGGGGAACAAATGACATACTGCGCATGTAAATCATTGATTGAAAAACTGTCATTACAATAACTGTGAATCAAGTGTATGACTTAAAAGTCAGTGTATTTTGATATAATGTTCTCCATGCAAACATGTTATATACACAAAGTAGCTGAGCACATTTACACATTTCTGTGTCTTCTGTCTGCTGCTGTGAGATGATTATGAGGAATAGGCAAAACAGGGGGTGATGGTGTTAAAACAACAAAATATGGAGAAAGTTAGTCATGCACTCATTTACTTTGCCTCCGTTATTTCCTGGACTGCAAATCATTTTTAAAAGTCAGTTAGTTTGTTTGGAAGAGCACAAAGTGTGCTGGTAAAGCTATAAATATCAGCTGCTACTTATTACAGTGAGCCACAATAACACAGCATACACAATGCGACGCACAGACTCAATCAGGCGCACACACAGACACTGATGATTTATTTATTTTGTGCTTTGTATTGCATTTGTATCTGTGTTTATTCTTTCTAACCTTTAACATTATGAAAAATTGAAATAAATAATTATATATATAGCCCTGCGGTGAACTGGCGACATGTCCAGGGTGTACCCCGCCTTCGTCCGATGTCAGCTGGGATTGGCTCCAGCCCCCCCGTGACCCTCCAGAGGATTAAGCGGTTGCAGAAAATGAATGAATGAATTATATATATATTGGAAAAAAACACCCACCAGAATTAATAGATGTCTGTGACAATAAATTAAACACAGTGAGTGTAGCTTCATTAGTATAACAGTATTGTTTTGCTATCAATATGTTGTGCAAACGTTAGAGCTGCGCGAGTAATTGAATCACAATCATAATCATGTCACGCAATTATGTAATTGTAAAATGCTGCAATTTAAAGGTGCAGTGTGTGTGATATATTGGATTCAGTGACACTAAGTAGAGACGTGAACATAGCAAAATGAAAGTTGCGAAAAAAATGTTGTTTGCATTTTACGTTTTGGTATTTCTATGCTAGATTAAGGTTGTTTGTTTGAGTTTGGGGGAAAAAAAGTGCACATTTGAAAATGATTAGTAATCTGGCCATTTTCCTTGATAAACAAGCAAGTAGATTCAAATTGCAATATTGTCCACAATAATCCCAATCGGACTTTTTCACCAATTTGTGCAGCTCTGGCTAAAGTCTTATTATTTCTCCGTGTCCCTCACTGCCTCTTCTTGTGTTCTGTCTGTTCTGTCTCTGTCCTCCAGGTGTGTTGTATGTTTGCTAGTGCAGAGTATTCCAGCTGTGGAGAGTATGAATTTTTCAACCAGACCAGTAACAGCTGCCAGGCCTGTCCTCAGTGCCAACCCGGACAAGAGCCACATATGGTGAGACACACACACACACACACACACACACACAAAACACTCACAAAATTCATTTCAGGAACTTATATGTTCAAAGTATGTTCAAAAATATGTGGGTGAATCAGACCAGTAGAAGATGATATAAAAAAAAAGAACTGTTTCGCACTTCAATATCAAGCTGTAATCATTCAGAACTTGTAAATAGCAGCAACAACTGACCTTATGATCATGATTGACTTCGCTCAGACCACCCACAACACACACAGAAGTGCTCGCAGTGCTGCACAGTGAAGAATGCCTAAATCCAAATGAACAATTTCTTATGCTTTATTGCTCTCATTGACTTCGATGGGAAGGTATGCATTACAGTGAATGACTTGCGGTAGTCACGTAGTGATTTAGCCCCCGTCAGTCAGTCTGCCGTCAGCCAAAGAAAACAGAGTCAAGAGAAACGCTCCAGTGGGCACCTCAGGGTGCCACACCCTCTTCAGGGAGACAGATGCATTTAAGGGTGAACGAAATGAATTATAGTTCCTCTCTCTGACACTTTGATTTTCTCAGTTTATGAATCTACTTTTATTTTAAGGGTCTAGATTTCAGTTTTGCTTTTGCTTGAACAGATGATTCCTGGAGATATGATGCTTCACAGAGTAAAAAGTTCCTTTATATGTGTAATATTTCCTGGGGTCAAATGACAGCTATACTGAAATTATTATAATCAATTCTCCAATTCTTCAGGTTAAATTACAGTCCACGGGTACATCACAACACTCCCTTTCTTACTTACGTCTTACTTTTTTATTGTTTCTTGCAGTCATGCTTGTTCCTGCTGCGTTTGTTTCCACTTTTCCGTCTTCCCTACTCATGTTCGCCAAGCTACCACGACCTGTTAGTAAGCTTCCCACTAATGTGTGTTGTTTTAACTTCAAGCGATTCGCTCGTCTCTTTCTGCGGCCGAGACGACAATGAGGAGCTCGGTTTGATAAGCACAGAGCTCTGTCATAAAGGATAATTCAGCCATTTGTGAGCAAAGGAGACGCGATGAAACGAGTTGTAATCAGCGAGATGAGAAGCCCCCTTTGCACTTTCTCCTGCTTGTCTGATCCTCTGGGTGCCTCAGCCTGTAATTCATGTGTTATTCTATTCCCCAGAGCTTTCCCTGAAAGTGTGTGTGTGTGTTTCTTGACACCCTTTTAATCTTGGGATAACCATAGGGTTCCTCATCTTCAGAGACTTTTGAACAGCGTGTGCCCACACACACTTACACACATCCAGACGCTACATGACACATCACTCAGTGACGAAGATGTTCAGGACCCCCCTTGATATGCATCTTGTGTCCAGATTGTGCCGATAGCTAGGTTTACATTCCCCTCGTAGTTTACATGAAGGTAAACACTGAAGTCAGTCTAATATTTCCTACTTCCTAACTTTTATTGAGTGATGAAAGTGATGGCGAGGTGAGGAAAACATGAAAAATTGGGTAGTGAATTGGGGAGCTGCATGACATTAAGAATAAATCCCCTGTGGCTACCTTGACATGTACTGCAGCCATCCTGGTTTGATTGAGCTTCTTTCTTTCACGTCACCTCTTTTTTTTTCTTATTTTCCTATTCTCCTAAATCTAAGCTATGAAAATTAAAAAAAAAAAAATAGTGCTGGAATAAAATTCCTGGATTGTTACATTCTGGGTTTTAGTTACTTCCCTAATTTTGAGATATACAATACGACAGCGACTGAACTAGCTTTGAAAAGAAAGAAGCTTTCAGTTGGTCTGGAATAGCTCTGTGTGAACAAACAGAAGCAGAGTCAGGGTTACCGTCTCCGCAAGATCCAACGATAGCTTTAACCCAATGCGACAAGATCCAGCCGATAACTCACAGTGCAGTTTTATATCAAACAATCGCACCGAGACTTATGGACGTCAAACAGAAGGGGAGAATATTAGATTTCTTTAAGAGTCAGTCTGCTATAGCCCAAAGCTGTAGACTGTAGCATAGGCTTGTTTTAATAGACAGATGAAAGAAATGGAGAGATGGAAGATGAAAGAGACACTGTGTTTTTGTATGTACAGTATGTGTGTGTGTGGCCTGTTGTTCTGCCTCCCCACTGTGAGGAATTAACATGCGGTGAAGTTAGGAGATCAATGCTAGAAGACAGAATGATGAGTTGGTCATCTTCTTAAACACTACCAGGCACAGAACACTGCACGCACACACACACACACACACACACACACACACGGACCTCTGTGACCAATCAGATTCCCCCTTTGTCATCTCAGAACAGTAATGCCAGATTTTCTAAGGACATGGATGGAAACAGATGTGTGCTTGTGAGTGCGTGGGGTGTGCGTGTTTTTATTCATCTCATTAACTGTGAGGAGTTAATTTAATAACTTATTATATCCGTCGTACTATGTTAACACATAAAAAGACAAGCAAAATGTTGGTCAGATATTGAGAATACGCTTCTTTGTGTGTATTTTGCAGACCTGTGGCTACGGTGTGAAGGATGAGGACTTTGCCTGTGTGCCCTGCCCTCAGGGGAAATATTCTAAAGGGAAGTATGAGATCTGCAGACGCCACAAGGACTGTGATGCCCTCTACAGAGCCACGGTGCTCACACCAGGAACCCCAGAGAGTGATGCTGAGTGTGGACCCTGTTTGCCTGGGTAAACATGAACACAGTTGCCTCAATTTAACTTAAAGGAGTTATGTGTAAATTTGACATTTAAGGAATTTACTTCAAATAACAACAGCAGGGGGCAGTAGCGTGATGAAGTTTTCTCCTTCAAAAAAAACCTAAGACAGGCCGTCAAAATGACACTGCTGTCTTATAATCCTCAAGTGCCACGTCAGCCGATAGTTTACATGATCAATTTTTAGCAAGAAATCAGCCACAGTGAAACCATAAACCACCTCCATTTGGAATGTTTTTTTTCCCGGACGGTTTGTGTTGTCAATAGCTGCACTAATGAGCTGTTTTGAAAGGTCAGAACTGCCACAGTTTGGTCTGAACTGTGTATGAACAAAATGGCGAACTTAACAAAGTAACACCATCAGTAAGCACACTGGCAACTTACCAGTGTAGAAGAAACATTTCAAGTTTAGCATCAAATTTAATTCCTTTACTCGCTGAGGTCTGTCCTCAGCAAGGGAAAGCAAGGTCTTGTTTTGCTTCTATTTTTAGCAGTTCTTTTCTTTTTTTCCTTTCATTTCTTTGACTCTGAACATCGTTACTTACAGCGGCGAGTGGTGGTCGTGATAATGGTCGCATTACGAAAAGTTTCAACCATCGGTGCGCTTACTGTTTACTGTTGTCCTTACAGTTCACTGCCTGTCCTTTCACGTACTTGAAAAGAGGTTAGAATTTATTTACCGTATGTCAGACTCAGAGTCTGAGGGCAGACTCAAAGCTTAGTACTCACTCTAGTGTTTCAAAGTGGTACTACAGGACTGGGCCTGGCTGATAGTTCAGTACATATCCTTTCAGTTCAATACAATGACATCTTTAACCTAATGTCTGATCTGTCTAAACAGTCTAATAATCATTTTAGGTAATTTTTTAATTAAAATAGAAATATTTCAAATAGTTCCTTTAAGCAGGCCGCAAAGTATTATATTTTCAAAATGTTTTAAGTACTTCTAATCCTAGAAATAGACCTTCATGCTGGATGTTGCTAATGAGCTGCTCTACTGAAGCAGCATGGAGGTTTTACTGCTGTTTGTAAAGACACCCTGAAATAAGATCTTGACAGAATGAAGCTATTCTGATTGCAGATTTCCACTTTCCAGAAGTATTCATTACTGAACGTTGCATAAAATGACCACAAACAATAAGGCGTCTTGTCTTCACACTTTACACAAAGTCAGAGGATTAGTTCTGACATGCACACCACAGTGGTACCTGACTTTATTCAAAATGTCTTGGAATCTGTACCCTGGAGACACATTGTTTTATAGACAATAATGTGTTTGTCCTAACCCACGCAGCTAGAACTGCACATAGACATAAACATTTACAAATCCTTAGATTCTTCCCTGTCAAAGGTGTAACGTGTAAGCAGGGGCAGTCGATTCATAACAAAGTGGCTGCATGAAAACATTCCCGAAGACCTAGAGAAGTTACTCCTATTTCAGCCCCCATGGTTAGCTGGTAAATTGTCTGCATTCATATTCATCTCTATGTAGACCATTCTCTTCTGTTCTGATGGATTTGCAGTAAGCAATTTGGCATTTTAATGAACATCAAGAATTCTTTTTGGGTCACTTTTGACTTTTAATCATATTTCTGACCAAAGGATAAAATGAAATATAACAGTCTAGAAGCACTTGCTCTAAAAATCAGATGAGCTGATGTGACTAGACCACCCTGCCTTCTTCAGTTTAATACATCCTGCCTCTTTGTGTGCAAACACACACTAAATCCTCCATTTCCTAATTACAGCCGCAGATGCAACATCTGTCATTAAAAAAAAAAACATGAAGTCAATAAGGGACGAGAAAATGTCACCAGACTTCCTGTCCTCCCTCCTCTTCATCACTCCTCCTTTTCCCATCATCTATCACTTGCTCCCCATCTCTTTCCTCTCTGTGGAGATTGAGTTGCTGCGTCCAACAGTTGATTGGTTTGGTTGTTTTGAATCTCCTGCTTTACACAGACTTACCATATTTCATTCAAAAGGAAGTGGCATAAATTTGTGAGATCCGTGGGGATGCTCTACTCAAGTCTCCCCTTGTCATCAGTCTGGGGTCTGTCCTCCTGCTTTTGATTAGTGTGTTTGTTGCAGTAATGTGTGTGTGCAAACACTGAAGTTGGCTCTGTTTTTGTGGGTAACTGTACTGTATACTGTAGGAGTTGGTGTCAACGCACGCTGCTGTTCTGCGGAGTCCAAACATGCTTAACGCAGGGAGGAACAGGCCTGAACATTTGCTTTGAAGTTTTGTTAAAGGTTCAGCAGCGAAAAAGAGGAGGATGAGAAGTTGTTATGACAGATCTATTTATCAGTTCAGATTTTTTAATACTGTATATGAACCTAAATTCCAGATGGAAGAAGGCATCAGGTAATCATGCATGTATTATGCACATAAATGCTCACTTAAATTCTGCTCGTGGTCTTAAATGATTTGAAACCACTAAAATTCACTCACAGACTGACCTCCTTCTTTCCTCCTTCTCCCTCTTTTTCTCATAGACACTTAATAACTGAAGGCGATATCTGTACCAAGCGTTGTTTAGTGCCTTCAGGGCATCAATTACATTTCTTTCTCTGAGTCAAACTTTTCACCTCAGCGGCTTCCTCATATCTTTGCCCTACGCAGCTCCAGTAAAGATAGGGAACGCTCATATTCTACACACCTGCCATCCTCACTGGCAGTTCTTGTTGTAGCCAAAAAACAATTTCTTTTTCCTTCATAACTGCTTTGTGTTTTCTGTTGTTACCTTTTTCTATGGCAGCATAACAGAAGCTATTGCTCTTAAATGATCAGTAATCCTAAAATGGTCTATTGTAGCTTGTATAGAACGACAAATAGCCGGATTCTCACGGGGTCTTTTGTGTCTCCTAGGTATTACATGCTGGAGAATAGACCCAGAAACCTCTACGGGATGGTTTGTCACTCCTGCCAGAATGCACCAAGCAACACCAAAGAATGTAAGAGCACCTTCTTCTTCTTCTTCTTCTTCTTCTTCCCCTTTTTTTTCTTTTACAATTTCTTCAACCCATTCCTCCTGCCAGCTTCCTTCCAATTTTTTTTCTTCTCATCTTCCTCTTTTTATTCCCCTTTCAACTTCAAATTTCCCCTTTTCCTTTTTTAACGTTTATCTTCACAGCCGTCCAAATACTAGGTTTGCGTTCCGCTCCGATTAAAAGCTTTAAAACATTAAAGTTTTCTGTCTAAATCAAAGGAAATAAATTATGACAGGATGTGCAAAAGCAGATGTACTGTACAGTATGTTCAAAACATGGACTTAATTTGAGGGAGTTTTTGAAGGTCAGAGGTTTTTGCTTTCCTCCCAAACGCTCTGGTCACTTTTCTCCCCTTGCTATCTCTTTCTTAACCTCACTGCGTTACAGAAAAGTACCCGACGTTGTGTGACAGTGCATGTGTGTGCTTGCATACTAACTGTGCCAGGGGACGGTAATATTCACCAGACGTATCACCAGCTTCAGTGTCTGATCCATGATCATTGTGTCAACTGTTTCTTCACATACACTCGCAACACCAGCTTGTATTCTGCATGATTTTCTGAATGGTCATCTATGACGCCTGCAGGTTTGTTGACGTATTGCAAAACTCCAGTAGATGGCAGTCAAGCAGAAAATGACAATCGTAATGCACGTTGCAATATTGCAACCATGTAATGTGCAAGCAAGTTCAATTAAGCTGTACATCATTAAACAGCAGAGAGCGGGACTATTTTCAGTGAGAAATTTGAACATATCAGTTTAAATTGAGATATACTTGATTGTGATTTTGTATTGTCATTGGTCTGTGCCATTTAGGGCTTTCTTGTTTATATAAACTTGTAAACTTGGTCAAAACTAGCATGCATACAGTACTGTGCAAAAGTCTTCGGCCACCTTTAGCTCTGTGGTTTTTGCAGGGTTGTAATGACCGT
>JAPQRN010000015.1:20808655-20827029 GCA_037367275.1 Coranthus polyacanthus
TGTGTGTGTGTGATGACATGAAGCTCTGAGACCACGGGAAGCGGCAGGGCACATGCCAAAGAGGTACAACAGTATATCACATTTGTAAAATAAAACGCTGATTAAAAGAGATGATTTATCAGCTGCCAGGAGTTTACAGCTCCATTAGGAGAAAGGAAAAACAGTTGGTGAATAATCCAGAAAAAGAGACACAGAGAGGGGAAAAGGAGGGGGGGGTGGTGGGGTGGAAAGTGAGCAGAATTTGGGCAGAGTATCCACAATTCCCATGTGCTGCTTTAAGACAAACAGCTTTTATTGTGCGTAGCTAATTTGTGAAATGTTACTGCTCCCAAAATGATGTCATTAACATTGTCTGTTGACAAAAAGTCAACAAAATGCCAGGCCAAAGCAAATATTCCACTCCCGATGATTGATGCAGTTTCCTCTGCATCAGTAACAAATATCCCAACCAGAGAGACGCTGCGGTGCCGATCTGTAAAATTTTATAAACTCTGGATGAAGGTGGCGATGCATCATTCCTCTAACTTTAACTGAAACTGGCTGATTTCACGGCAGGAATGTCTCGAGATTGAATCCATCACGCACAAGTCATGAGTGGAAATTTGGACGTCTGTGTTATCCCTGTGTTAGCAGTGCTAAGTAGAAGCTATGTCAGTGCCTTTAAAGGTCCAGTGTGGAAGATTTTCAGGGGATTTAGGAGGATCTTTCAGCAGACATGGAATCAAATATTCATAATTATGTAGCTCCACACAGATTTCCTCTTCTTCTTTTTTTCCAATTTATAGCAGATGGTATCCATCGTTAAGGTGTATTACCGTCACCTGTGTTTTGTTGTTTGAGTGTGGAACAGAGTTATTATCCCGTTAAAATTCTACCTAAAAAGCCCAGAACAGACAAAGCAAATGCTCAGACTCTGAAGACTCTAAAGACAGACTTTTGAAGTTTTTGAAGCCACTGTAAGTGAATGTGGGGTGGGGTGGGGTTGCAACTTCACCACTAGATGTCACTAAATATTATATACGGTTCTCAACGTGCAGTAGTGGAATGTAACTGAGAAGTTTTACTCAAGTATTGGCACTTTCTCTGACTTCTTTATACTTCTTCTACAGCTTCAGTTACCGGTTCCTTTTCAGTGTTGCTTTTGACTGTTTGTGATGAACTGACGGATTAAATCTTACTTTACGGTTTATTTAACTCCATCTTAAGTTAAATAAACTCTTTAAAATCCCTCTTGGATTAACTGAAAAATGCACTGTCACATATCTGAAAAAGGCCCGTTAAACATCTGCAGCAGTAAAATGCAACATACACATTAATGCAGCGGTAATATGAATCCAAAACTATCATATGTGAAACACTGACAGGGATCATTTTACCGCAGTATGACTTTGATCATTTTGAAGTACATTTTGCTGACAATACTTACATACTTTACTTACATATGTAAGATTTTGAATGCAGAACTTTTACTTCTACTTGTGTATTTTCACAGCTTCTTCTTATCTGAATTCTTTTCCCACCACTGTCCACAGGTAATAAACTAGTGTTGAATGCATGTTTGTGTGTTTCACAGGCAGAAACAAAGTGCCTGGACCACCTCCAATTGATGCCGGTAGCACCACTGTGTTCCCTCCTCGACATAAGGGTAAACACAAATACTCACACAAGACGTGCAGACAAGCTTCACCGAGCCCCCCAGAACCATCTGATGTTTGAGCTCACGTTCTCACACATCATCAACATCTGGTCTGACTAACATCACTGATTCCATGTTTCAGAGCCCACAGGACAGGGTCACCTAGCAACCGCTCTCATTATCGCCATGTCAACCATCTTCATCATGGCCATTGCCATAGTCCTCATCATCATGTTTTACATTCTGAAAGCCAAACCGAGCGGCCAAGGTGAGACATACGCGCACATACGGTGTTGTTAAGTGCCTCATAAAGTTTCAGAGTCTGTTATTTGTGCTTCATGTTGCGAACCTTGTTTGTGTGTCTGCAGCATGTTGTTCTGGACAAGTGGTGAAGGCAGTGGAAGCTCAGACGAACAAACAGGAAGACAAGAAAGATGTCCCTGGTGAGACACAACACGCGCACAATAACGAGCTTACGCAGCATTTAAGATCTTTAACGGCTTCCTCTTTACTGTTTCCCAGAAACGGGCTGTGTTAACATGCACGTAGGGTTCTGGGTAATGAGTCTTATCCCAGTTCCAATGTTTACATGAAAAATAAGTATGTATTTATTTATTCAACAGGAGTGGACGACAAGTGGGACAAATGAGTTATTCAGTTTAAACTCACACAGTTTTCTCAGTGTGTAGATTATAGTAGAATCATTATTCTCATTTGTTTTCTGGCTGACAGACCAGACAAATGTCAGGCTAAGATCAGAATCCTGATAAACGCCTTTACACCCAAACAATGCACCGAAGTGCTCCATCTAGCATTCTAAGATAGTACAGTGACGTCCTTTTGGTGGTTGTTATTATGATATAAATATGATATTCCATGTACAAGGGAAAGGCAAACATATATTGTATGATATGCTGTATTTTTGAACTCAAACACAGAGGGATGTGTTGACATGTCTTAGAGCTTGGAGAAAATCTAAATTAAACACAGAAGCCTGGATAAGCATACAGTAAGACCGTCTTTTTGTCTCTAACAAACACCCTCATTTAAATATTTATTCTGAAATCTGCCTACTTACATGCAACACAGTCTCTGTTCATTTATTTTTATTTAACGTTTATTTAACCAGGAAAGAAAAATACCTTTTACAAGAGTTTCCTGGCCAAGACAGGCAGCCGCACAGTTAACAAAGTTAAGACGATGTTGCAGCCAAACATGCATGCAAACATCATGATATCCTATAACTTACATGACCCGAGCATCATAAAATATCAAATGTACAGATGTGATGCAAACCATCTACAGCCTGATGTGCTTTCATTTAGAAGCACTTTGTACGTGTCGAATTAGTCCAATTCCTTGGAACCAAGGTAGTTACAGTCTTCAGTCCCAGGATTTATTCTTACTATCTGTACTGTTTTTGACAGAAGTAGTTTTGAGGATACGATGGAAGCAGACCTAGATAAGAACATGCCAGACAGACCATCCAACATGAGCATACAACAACAACAACAACAACCATGAGTGAGGGCTTTAAAATGTTTAATAAACCCCAATGCTCCGTGGTAAAGAGTATCCAGAGCATGTAACATATATGTGTATATGTATGTATATGTATGCATATATATATCATACCACTGTAGTCCAGCACAGACATAAAGGTGATGGTGTCTTTTTAGCCTCAAAGGAAAGGCAGGACTTCATTTTAAAATAAAAAAACAAATTTCAATTTCAATGTCAATCTTTTTACCGAAGCATAAAGCAGAAAGAATCGTCAGTTAAAATCCAGAGACATCTGCACTGAGGTACAGACTCAGTCTCAAAACACTGACACATATATTTTGCATTTGAAAACAACATAAATTATTTATAATGAAGAGCCTGCAAAACATGTAGTCGAAAACAGCGACTGGATGAAATCAAATCATGCTGTACTTAAAAAATACTCCCTGAAAAGAAAGAAGCCACGCTAACTACATAAGCCTAACTATAATTTGTTCTTTCCACTTGGATTTGACTTGGTCTCAGTGGCTGCAGTCGCATTGGACAATATTTCTTCAGTCTGATTGAAACGACCATCAAGGCGTTCAACAATCCTTAAATCTTTTAAAGTCTCCAACAAAAAAACTTAGGCCGAAGCTCGTCATGTGACCTAATGTCACCTGCAAGTGGGTCAAGCATGAGCAGAAACAGAGAAATGATCAGGTCGAGTGTTTACATGGATAATACTTTCCTATTGAACGGATTATCAAAGGTTTACACCACCTCTCTCATTCTGATTGAAACTTCTCTTCTGATTGAGGTGGTTACACATGGTTTTTTTTAATTTTTTTATTCTGATTGGGCCGTTATTCCGATTATTGGTGGAATATTAGTGTCCATGTAAACACAGTCAGTGACACAGCTCATAATTTTCTTACAGTCTGTGGAGGCATGAAGACATTCCACCATATTTGTATTAACAGACTATTTGTTTAAGCATCCATCCAATCTACATCAGCAGTCACAGAATGATCAGATATTGCGCGTGCACATACTTTTTTCTCGCGGTGTAATGCATTTGAATTCATTTATGCGCTCGTGAGTGTGTGTGTGCGTATGTGTGTGTAAGCTGACAGACCTGCAGTGTGATGAGTACATCGCGGTGGAATGTGAAGCCTCTAAAGCTAAAGCCATACGTTGCTTTAGGCACCGTTTCTCCTGACAATGATGCTCTGTTCAATTTCACTTCCAGACTGACTAAGTGCTCACATGTGGTATAGACAAGAGAACACACACACACACACTTAATGTACCTGCGGTCGCAAGCACATTGTATGGTACAATTAGGTGGCTAACTTAACAATGTAATAGCTTAAAAAACATAATAAAGTCATATAGTGATTAAAACAATCATTTATGCATTCTCATTTACGGGGTTACCTGAATGTGTGTGTGTGTGAATGCATTTTGGATGGCTGGTATGTGCATGTGGGAGAGAAGCCCATTGCTCGGAGCTGTACCGGAGCTACATGTCACTCATGTAGACACCGACTTAATAAGGCTGCGAGATGAAAGACACAGTCACTTGATTTTTAAACACACACACACACACAGCGCACACACAGAATTTGTTCCACTTAGGCATTCAGTCATTACGCTGTCTACTCCTATCAGTGTCCATGATGTAAGTGTAATTTTAACTTAATAGTCACTATAATTGTTTTATCCATCATTCCAACTGCAGCCTATCCTTTAAAGTACACCTACTTTCAGCCTTAGGAAGCTGTCCTCTTTTGTGTACTTCTTCGAGCAACTTTTATGGAAAAATGTATTTGAATCTAAATGTTTTACGTTTGAAAGCGGGAGTGTTTTCATGCTGCTGACTCGCTTTCCAACATGTATTTTTGCATAATTCTGTATCCCATTAAAATAAATAAATAAATTTCGGGTGTTCCCTCCATATATTCATTGAGGTCTTAGAATTGCATGGCTACGATTACTTTGTCCTCTCTCTCTCTATCTGCTTCGATACTGTTAACCTCCACGCTCGCTCTCTGTCTCTCTCAGATAACGTGGTGATCTACTCAGAGAAAGACGAGTTCGACAAACTAAAAGCTCCTCCTCAGAAGACAGTGAAAAGGTAAAAAGATCACGGACAACTGCACCGCACTGCTACTCCGACAATAGTGAACGGGAATTGTGAATGCATTGTGGTGCGTCTGTACAAAAAGGCCAACCATGAAACAGATGATTTTCTTGTTCATTTATCATCAACATCCAAAACTCAGTGGTTGACCGTGGCCGACTGTGACGTCATGTCCATACCCTCTATTCCTTTTGGCAGTTTTTATATTATTAAAGTATATAGATATACATTTTTTATGGCTCTGCTTCAAAATGTAATCAGTTCGTCCTTGGCCCATGCCCGACCAAGTTTCCACCAAGTTTCATGCAAATTGGTGCAGTATTTTTTGCATAATCCTGTTGACAGACAGACAGACAAACCAATAAACAGGCACAGGTGATTACATAAAGAGGTTATAGCGACGCTGCGTGTACAAAACATGAAGGGCACTTGCACACAAACTGAGGCTGTGATACTTTGATTACTTTGATTGATTACTACGAATGGAAGCGTCGAGGTGCATAAAAGAGAAACAAATTCAAAATGACCTATTTTTTTCTTCTTAAACCTGACCACATGCCATTCTTCATTTTAAAGAAGCTTTCAATTACGTTACAAACATTTATAATGGTGTAACAATGGTAAAGTGGTAGATCAGCATGTTTTTCTTTTTTCTTTTTTTCTGTATCCTTTAGTGCCAGTTCTTCCTTGTATGTGTGTGTCACGCTGAAGGACTGTGCATGTACTGTATGTATATACCGTGTTGTATCCTGGGCTTTAAATGTGCTTAATGTGTATGTGTGTCTGCATTTGTATGTGGCGTCACAGAAACTCTACACCACAGAAAGAGGCTTTTATCATTTTTTTTCAGCATCTGCCCGTAATTAGGCCACCACAGAACAAGTCACTGCAGTAGTAGTGTAATCGCTGCTGGCTTTTTTGGTGTATAGACGAGCCCTGAAGCTGAGCGAAGACTGAGAGACGGACAGACGGGTAGTTGTCGGGTAGATAGGGGTATTTATTCCAAGCTTCACCTAAAACCATCACCAGGTGAAAGCACGTCGTGGCAGACAACAAAAGAATGATAGTCTTGCTCACCTTTGTCTTTCTGCATATATCTTACCTCCATGTGCAGACAATGCTGCTCTATTGACCATAGTGGCTAATGATAGTGTGCAGTCCTGCACACAAATCTACATTGTACTTACATATTACAGTGCCTGCAGTGTACGTGCTCAGATTGATGCACTCCACTGCCAGTATATGGAGGGGGTGTGAATTAGAGAATAGATGAGATACACATAGACGCTCCTCAGCATCAATAGCAGTAAACAGTGTGGTGTAGCAGAATGCCAAAGGATGTGCTAACTCACTGCTTTAGCTGCCAGAGTGGGTGTTAGATGTCTGGGAAACAATGCCATTTTTTGTGCGTTCAGGAAAAAGAGTGTGGGACTGCGAAACAATGGCATTCTGTGAGCATCTCTGTCAACAAGGTGCTTTTGCGAGAAAATCCAGAGCAGGCAAAGAGAGGGAGAGGGCGGGTAATAAATGATATTATATGGTATCATGTTGTAAAATGCAGGGCTATTTTAGTCAATCACAGGGAACAGATTAGAAACACCAGAAACTATGGCAACAACCGCATTCTTTTCCAGCGCATTTTCATTTGTTGAGTTTGTACAGACTCGAGTTGCTCTGTATGCGCTGGCTGTCTCTGACAGTCTAAATTATGTAGTGTTACAGAATTAGGTTAGATTACTCGTATAACTATTAGCACAGATCAGAGGTGGAAGAAGTATTTAGATCCTCTACTTAAACAAAAGTACTAACACTGAAAATACTCTGCAAAAATGTTCTGCAAGTAGGACGAGCAAAAAATATACTTTTGTCGAGTTCATTTGAACATCTTTATATACTGTTGGGTTGTTAAATCTACAGCAATGCATCATATTCTATAAGATCATCATGTGTTTGTAGCATCACTGTCAAGTTATCATGAGCTCAGAACAAAACAGGCCTGTTTTCAGCTCTGTGACAATTCATTTTCCAGCGAATCCAAGAGCAGCATGGGGTTGAGGGAAGTGGCATTTGAGAATATTGCATTGCAGTAAACACAGCAGCCATCAATAAATCATACAATCATGGAGGTTATACTGTTCAGTTTTTGTTGAAATTGCTTCATGTTTATGGTCATTTGGCACATTGTAATTCAACTTATGCTTGTTGTTTTTATGGGGTGGATAAAATGGAACATTCATAGGTAGGAAGTATAACATTTATGAAGCTAGAATTTAATACAGGGCTTTTGTGTTCGACTGCAAAAGTTTTAGCTAAGTTGATAAAGTGGCTACTGTTTATTTGTAGTTTACTTTGATAAAAACTTGCTGTATGGATGTATATTGATTACATCCAAAAAGATGGGCCCTCCAGTGGTTTAAAAATGTCATGTCAAATTTGACTGTGATACCAAATGCGTGCATATTTGTGTGTGTACAGTGAAAACGATGCATCCTCAGAGAATGAGCAGCTGTTGAGTCGCAGCATTGACAGCGATGAGGAGGCAGCTTCAGACAAGCAGGGATCAGCTGAGAACAATAACCCCAACCCCAACCTGTGCCTGGTCAATGTGGGCAACAAGCCCGACCTCTGCCTGCTCTCTCTGGGGCTCCTGGACCGCGATCGCGCTTGCAACGGGACCCCCAACATTGGAACCGGCCCAACCAACAACATCCCGAATCCCAAACATATCAGCAACGTTAACCACCTCACCAGCACAAACCACATCAGCAGTATGAACGCAATCAACAACAACAATAAAACCCCAGGGGTAGATATATATATATATTTATAAAAGATATTACTGCTGTGACACTCAGTTCAGTGTCATCTGGATAATACTTAATAATAATTTTTTTTCCACACAGATGCTGCAGAGTCGAAGGAAAAAGATCCTGGATCTTTATGCGAGAGCGTGTAATGTGACAGAGGGTAAGTCTTTCACACTGAGACACCAAACCTTGCCATCAACAATTCAGGTAACTGAACATGTGTACATGTATAGCCATATTTCCACCCAGAGACCCTAAACTACAATGTTCCTTCAGACAGTTGGTTGTCTGCAGTTCCACCATGGACTGAAAACCCTCGATGGCAGTTTTTACATGTCCTTTGTGTGCACAATTCAACAAATGCTCAATAAGGCCTGGACTTCGTCATCAGTCCATCTGTCACATGCTTTCTTCCATAACTCCATGGTAATGAGTTGAAGCATAATGAAAAGCTGTAGATACAGCCACAGATTTTCAGAAATGGTGGCTGAAATAAAATGCTGCGAGAACTGACCGATCAGAAATCAAATCTCAAAGTTCCCAAACTCTCAGACAGTACTACCCTCAGAGCAGGGGCTTTTTTGGGAGTGAAATACAGTCCACAGAATTAAATTGGTTCCTGCGGTGGAAACTCAGAGTTCCTCCAAAGGTTCCTAGTTCACGGGGAAAGTTCCTGTAGTGGAAACATGGCTTATATTTGTCAAGTAACTGAATTAGTTTACAATACCTACAAATGCATCTTATTTTATTATAATATTTTCAGAAAAAAATCAAACATTAGTGCAGGAAAAGTGTGTCACTGCAGCACCAAAGTAGATCAAGTAACAACAAAATATGCAAACACAATGTGTAAAAAAAGTAATGCAACCAATAGCTTAATTTCAGTTCAACACTTGTGCCTCCCTCTAGGTCTGAGCCCCACAGAGCTTCCCTTCGACTGCCTGGAAAAGGCCAGCCGCATGCTGAGCTCCTCATACAGCAGCGAGGCGGCTGTTGTGAAGACGTGGAGGCACTTGGCGGAGAGTTTTGGCCTGAAGCGTGATGAGATTGGTGGCATGAGTGACGGCCTGCAGCTTTTTGAGCGGGTGAGCACAGCGGGCTACAGCATCCCCGACCTCCTGACCCGCCTGGTGCAGATCGAGAGGCTCGATGCCGTGGAGTCTCTCTGCTCAGACGTGCTGGGCAGCAGTGAGATGGCAGCGACAGCCGGACGGCAGGGCATCAACAGTTTTCACAGTCAGCTAGTCTGTCCGTCACCGTGCCCTTCGCCCTCCCAACGCTGTGCCAGTGTATAAAAACGGGGTACAGCAGAGACTTCAGTGACATGCAGGAACAGTGACTGCTCTAACACAGAGGACAGCACACATATATATATATACTGTATATAAAAGTACATATACACATTACATGAAGAATATCAGTGGACATCCGTGGGCACAGTCCTTCTTTCCCAGCATGGTTTTCTCCAACAAGAAGCTAGTAATAAAAAAACTTTTATGGCCTCAATCTAAAGTGATACAGACACTGAGGGAAACAAAAATCAAAGATCATACATTGATAAGAAGTGAAAGCCCTCCATCAGCACATCGGACCACACCACAGCCGTTTTGGACTGTCAAAAAAGTCTGTCAAAAAAAGCACCACAGCTTTGTCTCTTTGCTTCTCTATCCTTTGTTTAAATTCAGCTTATGCTTTACTCTGATGTATTTTCTATAAGTATAAGAAATATATGTTAAAGGTTCAATATGTAAGATTCACTTGTGCGTGTGCTTATAAGACATGCGTTTTGTGCTGAGAGCTGGTCGTTAGTTGATGTAAGCGAACTTCGTTTCTAAGCTAACGACCGTCTCGGGTTGGCTAATTTCTATGAAGAGGACTGGGGTTGTTTTTTCTGCGAAACATCCATCTGCTCACTCCTGAGTTCTTCGTTGCCTCCCTGCTGCTCCTCTACAGTGAAATACTAGCTACTGTTAGCCTACAAATGCACTCGGCTCAACAAATGACCAGCTCCCAGAACAGCATAGACTCCCAAACAAACCTCAAGTAAGCACACAGGCATGTACTGATCTTACATATTGAACCCTTAACAGGTTTTTGTTTTTTTCAAAAGCAAAAGAATTTTAGCAAAAAAAAACAGCTGTATCAACTGCGCAGGTCGCAAAACAATAGCCGTACAAAAATGTTGTATGTAAAAAAAAAAAACACACATTATATTCAAAGGATTCACATTTGATAAAATCAAGAGATTTTAAAAGTGTATTTTACTGCACCAATATCTGTATGTGCACTTTGGTAAAACAGGCAATATATAGGGTAAATGGGGAGAACAGAATAAGGAATAGTGCATTCTTACTTTGTGCTCTCACTGAACCTTGAGATTGAGACTAAAGCATTCTCGTTCATCATATTGCTGCTGCAACTTTTTTTTTTTTTTGTCTTCAAAAAGAAAGGAGCCTCGTTTGCATCAGTTACCATTAATAACTGCCTTTGGCTGTGCTGTCTTCATACAGGAAAGACAGCAGATATGAGCTCCCTACTTAAAATGCAATCACTACGTCCAGCTGCAAATGCTAAAACATCATTCAGCCCAGCTTTCATCTGGTAAACATTGTTAACGTTGTGCGTTTGGGAATGCCAAATGTCGGTGACATCTGTTGTGGTGTCACTCAACAGTCATTTTTAAAAGAATTACTTAAAGACCCTTAAACACGCTTTTTATATCAATTTTACCTTGAAACTATTTTAATTTCACTTAAAAACACCGGGTCTGATCTAGAATTTGATCAGTGTGTGTTATGTGTGGAAACATCCATCTCTAGCAGATAAAGCGTAGGAAAAAGTTCAACCAGCTACTTATATATAAAAATGACACACAGTTTTTAAGTGTTGTGTTAAAATCAAACTGTGAATCCTGTCATGAACACGTGTTGAAATGCACATGTAACTCCACTTTCCACATCCTGTAACACACACAGACCAACACACTCTTACTGTAACTACTTCCTCAGCAGTGACCCAGTCTGTGACCCCCCTCATAATTCTTCCTCCCCCACTCCCCCCCCCACTCCCCTTTTACCCCAGTGCTGCGGTCTACTGCTGCCGCCAGCCCTAATTATTTGGCGTGTGGCTGCCCGGGCCCCTAATAGGCTGAAGTGTTGTGGTTTACAGAGCGGGTGCAAAGTGCCTGTGATTTCCAGCACCCAATTAAGCATTTAGGGCCACTTAACCACTGAAAGCCCAGTGGAAAAGCTGTAAAACTGTGCATTAAAAAGAGATATGCCACGGCAGAGGCATGACTAACTGCCCCGTGGGGTTGCTGCACTGCGAACGGTACAAGAATGCAGCCAGTCGTGGTGGAAGCAGTGTTACGGTCGTCCTTTGTGGTCGGCTCAGTCATGCTCAGACGGGATTTAAGCTCCCCTCTCCCCTATGGGACCAATATGGCAAATGGGAACAATATGCAGTTGTTTGGGTTGTCCACCTCTGAGAAGCAGCTGAAGCTGGTTTAGTGTCGTTTGTAGAGAAACTGAGGGTGGCTCCGATAAGCATGAGGTTAAACATAGTGAGGAGCGTCACGTCAATAGTCATTTTAGCTCCATAACGGTGATGATTGTAAAGGATGCTGCAGGTCGAGGTCTTGCATTCTCTAGTGGTTAAGCTTCAAGACAACAGCAGCAAGTTCCAAGGCTTAACTTTAACAAGCGATGCCAAGACTCGCTTTGATCTCAGTTCTTTGGAATAGGGCTGATTTTTATCTGATGCCTGACGTTGTCAACATAATGTCCCATGACTGCTCTGCACAGAATCAAACACAGCACCTGCTGCCAAGCTTCTTTTTTAAAAATAAAATGTTTTCTAATCATATTTTACTCAAACCACGGGGCTGGACTCCAGTACTTTAAATTAATTAATATGCATGTTTATAAAGCATGTATTCCTTCTTTAAGATCTGTTGTCAAACCAAAAACAAAAGCTCACAATTAAGTATGCTGCCCTCTTAAGTGTAGGGGATCTCCATCATGTCCAGTTCAATTCCAAACAGGTTTAACTTGTATTGCTTTTATTATCCTGTTGGATTTTTGTAAATAATCTTATTTGTGGATTGAATTGCAATGAAATGGACCCCAGCCCTGTTTTCAGACATACATTATGCTGATAGTGTGATATACAGAAGCCAAACAAGAATTACTTACCTCAGTCGCTCATTCAGTTTAGTAGAACATGTAGAGACACCTACGAACTCACCACAGAACCAAAGTGTAACTGTATATATAACTTATTATTGTACATAATGTATACATTAATAAAGATGTATGGCAAACAATGGCTTGGTGTTTGATTTAAGGTACATTTCATACATAAAGGCATCAATGTGCTTTACATGAACAACAGAAACATCCAGGGGAAAAAAAAAAGTTAAAAAAAAAGTGCTTAAACAATAAAAGATAGTGATATTAAAAAATAGAATTAAAGAAAAGAAAGTACACAAGTTTTAGAGCTCAATCACAGACACGGACATGTTTTTGGTCTGGGTTGCAACATTTATTACTAATAATACTGTGTACTGCAACTAATGTGAAATATGAAAGGATTAAGTATTCAATCAGTTATTGGTTAACATGTGATCCAGGTTTGAGACCAGTCACGTCTGGAACTATCATGCATGTACGTAATATTATATAAACTCGTTTTAATGCTGTTTTTTTTTTTTTTCTTCCCAGTAAATTGCAAAAAATTCCAGTTATATGCTGAATGAATTCTATTTGAAGTACAGGTTAAAACAGTGTTAAAGCTGCCCCCATGGGTGTCGTGTGAATGAATGACAGACATACAGTGTGGTATATAAGCCCGTACAGGGCTCCATCGCACGTTGTTATTTGTCCGTCATTACACTGACAGGGTCGCATAATGGCTTAGAAACACCGAATGGAAAAACTGCTACTCACAACATTTTCCAGTTCATTCACATCTCCAATATTTAATTATAAGTCATTAAATGTGACATTAACTCGATGGTTCATTAAGTGGGTGATGATTTCACTGGAAAAAGACTGTAGGACAAGATTTTTAGACCATTACTGCATTCTGTCATTACGTTTTGCCCTCAGATGCACTTTTATCTCTCACACTGGCTTGCTACTGCAAGTAAGTAGATTGTGACGCCAATCTAGTTAACAATTTATTTGTGTCTTTATACTAAACTGATGTGGTTTAGTATAGAGACACTGATATGGTTCTCTGGGTAAAGCAAAATGTTTGACCTTTTTGAGTTTTTTTATTTTAGTTTCACGCAGAACATCTTTTTTTTTTTTTCTAACTAATCCATGAAAACTAATCCATGGATTACTAAATGATGCAACCAGATCTGCTTCACCAAAAAAAAAAAAAAAATTCTCTCAACCTGAAGGAGTATTGTTTTGGACAACAGTAACAACAAACCCCTGCACTGCACCCCCTCATCTTTTATTTCCTAATACTAAAGACGTTCTCTTCACCGACATGACATCAGACACTACAGTGGCAGCTGTCACCTCCGAACACCACTCTGTCATCATGCTTTCACTGCGTGGGTGTGCGTTTGTGCCAAGATTCCCAAGGCCTTAGCTAAACAATTAAGTGTGTGTTTGCTGGCGGAAGATCTTAAGACTGGATGTGAAAAGGTCTGCGGTGATGCTGCTGTGGGGCATCGGGGCAGCATTGAGGTCTTTCTATCATCAGGTTTCAAACATCCAAGCTGCCCCAAAATCTTTTTTTTTCCCCCACTTGAAGAGCCCTGCCGAACAGTCTGATAACACACGCACACACACGTGCACTCACAGCTTTTGTGTGTCTTCATGTCTTCGGGGGGCTGCTTTTGCATCTTAAGCGCTTGGCGTGCTTCTAATGAGGAAGATGAAACCATAAAGTGCCTCTTCAGGGCAAGGAGTGCCAACCGGGAGATTAATTAAACCAGTCAGCAACGGCTTCATCCCGACAAAACACCTACGTGCACACACTCATCCCTGCCATTCACCTGCAAAACACATCAAACAGCAGGCGTACGTGCAGTATCCTCACCTCGGTCAGGTGTATTTCCCAGGACTTGTTTGGATTGGAGTTTTATTTATGTCTGAAGAGCAAAATGATGTGTGTGCACACAGTCAAATGTTTTCTTCAGAGGTGGTTGCTGCTAATAAATCAATACCCTACAATTTAACAGCTACTGTTTCAGGAAAATCCACTGAATCACTGCCATGTAATTAATTAAAAAGTACAAGTACAAATTTGACATACTGGAATTTTGCCAAAGTATTTCCATTTTATGCTGCTTCATATTTTTATTCAGAGGGACATATTTTACTCCACTACATTTTATTTGAGTTTTTACATAAAAAAAAAAAAAAAGATGTAAAAATAATGTAATATATAGATAATAATATAAAACCTTGAAAAGAGCCAGTCTGCAGAATGACTAGTAGAAGACTAGAATGACCCTACTTTTACTTGTGATACTTTAAATGACATTTTGCTGAAGATACTTTCACTGCTCAACATGAAACGGTACTGAGTTACAGAATCAAATTTCTAACATATATATGAAAAACCCGAGCGATACTTTCTTGCTTCCTATGAAAATGAACATTTCCAAAGAGATAAAACAAGCGTCTTCTGACAAAACAGGAACACACGCACATTCTAACAACACACATTGCACGCAGACACGGAGGAGAAACATTCAAGTAGATTCTTTGGTCCAAACCAGGACTGACACCTCATTTTAACAGATAAAATCAGCATCAGGTGCAGGCCTGTTAGTCCATTTAGATTACAGAAAGGCAGAAGAAGTGAAAGCAAACTGGAATTTGGAAATCGGTCTGATCCCAGTCTATCCACCATGAATCACCCCTGACAGCTGCTTCCACTCACAAGTTGTTCACACACACACACACACACACACACACACACACACACACACACACACACACACACACACTCTCTATTACAGTCAGGTAGAAATTCCACAACCACCATGTGCTCATTGGATTACTTAAACTGCATATTTATGCATATTGTGGCTGGTGGGAATAATATACATTTGGTGGTCTGCCACATCAAATTGCTGATTGACTTGACGTTTTGGTTCTGCTGAAGTGGAACCCCTCATGTTTCCCCCCGCCAGCTTCCTCCCACCCACCAAATAACATTTTAATGAGGTTTACCAGCCAGACCAGAGCTGGGGGACTCGTAAGGTAATTCTCTGAATTTTTGGTCCACTGAAAGAAAAAAAAAAAAAAGAACCCAAACATAAATCAAGACCAGTGTTTAAAGTTGTGTGGGCGATACTGTGCAGGGTAGACTGGCATAGTTGAGCATGTTAGGAACACAGAGCAGACAGCGTTATGCTGACTGCAGCGCAGACCAGACTTAACCAAAGTCATGAAAGTAAATAAATCAGCCATCTGCAGTTCCTGAAATGTGCATTTAGGCATTAAGGCCTCGTTAAAGTAATATTCCACCCAAAATATATGGAGTGTCAAATACTCACTCGCTTCAGTCTAGAAAAGCGGCCTTAAGATGTTTGTAGAGTCACTGGTTCAAATAAGCCTAAATGAACACTATGGAATCTGTAACTGTATTAAGTGTAATCCAGATCTGTTTGAATTTTTGTCAAAATGAACTGCATCTGTGTGACTTTACTGAACTCCTAATACGATGCAGTTCATTTACAGAGCTCAGAAGAGGTTTGCATGATCTGGACTTCTGCACAAAGACAGACGTAGTGAACTGGAGTAGATTATAGATGTGGTTTCAGTGGTGGAAGAAGTATTCAGGTCCTTTAAGTACCAAAACTGCAATATAGAAATACACTATTACAAGTAAAAGTCCTACATGAAAAAGACCTATTTAAATAAAGCACATACGTATTAGCAGCAAAATGTAGTTAAAGTATAAAAAAAATATAGATTTCATTAAATTGATATTGAAGCATCGTTGTTGCGGCAGAAGTTACTGCTGGAGGTGGAGCTGGTTTGAACTACTTTATATACAGTGACATCAGATAAATGTGTGGCTCATCACAGGATTAATGGGAGAGGGAAGAAGAAAAAAAAAACACATAAATCTGTTTTCAGCTTTTTGACTTTTTCATTAATCTTTGAATTTGGGTGACATATTGGATGATTTGAACATTTATTGAAATTAGACCATATGAGAAGTTTAGAGGGAAAAATCTATTGTGAAACTGTCCACAACTCATCTGAAGTGTGAGCCCGACCACGCGCTGCGTTTTGTAAAATGTCAGAAGACAAAAAGGTTGGAAAGCGCTCGTCTGATCTTTGACAGTGTGTTTTATTTTAAAAGCTCGTTATATTATGCAGTGTGTAAAATCTTCATCTCAAATGTTGCTGGTAACTAAAGCTGTGGAGTACAAGTACAATATTTGCCTCTAAGATGTGGCGGAGTAGAGGTTTAATATAGTGCTTGTGCAAAAGTACTTACGTTCCACCATTTTCTCCTAAACTGTCTTTTTCAATAATAACTTGACTGTCATTATTTGACTCCACACCTCTTTGTCCAGCTGTGAAACTACTGTAACTGTAATGCCTGATGTAGATCATTTCCAAGTGTCTGCTATAACTCAAGGAACTCGACTCAAATATGTAAACCAGGCTGCATCTATTTTGGCAGAACATTTTCGCTCATCTTTTCAGAAATCTTCCGAACTGCGGACCTGCCTGCCTGAACACTGCTTTCACTAACATGCAGTTACTCTCGGGTTGCACATGCTGCAGGGCCTTAAGGTTTAAATATCTGCTGTAGTTGTTCCCGTCCTTCCAGTCTTTTCTATCAACCAACAGCAACAGCACGTCCCATGCTGAGACCATTACTCCCATCAACCCACCCATGCTCTGGAACAAACAAATGAGACACGTTTATACAAAACATATGGATTTCAGCATTTCATATGCCGTCCAAACACAATGTCCTTTAGTTCTTTTTGTTTATTGCCATTTAAAAGCTTCACAGTCGCAGCCTCTCTTCCTCCGAGCACATGAGACAGCCATTAAAGCCACTGGCAAGCGTGACACTCATTTACAAAAAAGGGCTTTTTTTCATCACAGAAAGACATCAGATTAGCATTGGTGAACACAAAAACAGATGGATCACAAAGTGCAAAACATACGCAATGTTAAAAAGCACTTCTGACAGACAAAAAGAACTTCAAAAACATCTTGCTGTATAAATAAAGAATGTGTGGCGGCATATGTTACATGAGGCGGAGCAGCTGCGTTCAAGAATGGAATGAACTGCTGTTACAGGAGGCAAATTTTACTCCTAACTATGAAATCTGATAAAAACGAGACACAGAAACACATTTCAGTGTGCGTTACTTTATATTGTGTAGGATGGACCTGAGGTTGAGGCAGAGGAAGGTATGTGTGTGGCCGGTTTTGTGTTGAAGCTCTTGTATTTTGAGGTGAAGGGAGGAAACCTCAAAGAGACGACGGTTCTTTCTGGACAGAAAAACACAACAACAGTGCATTAATCCAAAGATACTTAGTCAACATAGCACTGTTCCTGAATAAGAAAGCAAAGTGTGATGAGAACAAGTGTCTTTCCATCCAGTTGTTCATGTGCATTTTTAGTTTAAATTCTGAAATACTGTAAAAAGGTAAATGCAACGAAATGCAATGGAAACAGATTCAGCAAATAAATGATGACGTGCAGAAATCATGTGACGAAGATGTCATTCAAGCTCCAGGAGAGATGAAAAATGGCAGCAGATGAAAATACTGGAAGGAGAATGCAACATTCCTTGAATTAATACGAGAAAAAAAAAAACATAAATGCCACATTAAATGCGAAACAGCACTGAAATACCACCACTGGGTTGGGCGATACAGCCAAAAATGTTGTCACAATGTAAATTTTCATATGATTTAATCATTATCACAATAAATGTACAATGTTCTGTCCTTTTTCTTCTTTGTGGGCTAAGCAGACTAGATGCAACACTGGCCTGTAACATGCAAATGCGTGTTGCAGATCGAGCTTCCTGGTGCAATCTATATATACTGAACATTTATATTTATAGAGGAAAATAGTATCACTATAATTACCATTGTTGTTTTATCACGCAGCTCTACGACGCCATGCATTTAGAGCTGCAGAAACGAATGTTAGACGAAGGCTTTGACAAACCATGGCAAATGAAGTGAAGAGTTGGAAAGATATATGGTCGAGACGTGCCAGAAGTCTACCAATGGTTCAGGGACAAAACTAATGTCAGTTTCAGATTTTTTGTCAAAATGAAGCCTCTAAT
>JAPQRN010000015.1:20836141-20851486 GCA_037367275.1 Coranthus polyacanthus
CATATGCTTCGTGTCCTTTTTTTGTTGTTTTACCCCCCCCCCCATCTCCCCCACAATACACATGTATAACAACAAACTCATACTAAAGTTCCCAGTGGACTTCTAAAGCAACTTTTTTTTTTTTTTACTTTTTGTGTGTTGTTTATGTTTTGTCTGCTCCAGCTTTTCCAAATGTCTGTACACAAATATGGTAGTCCAGAAAACGGTTTTAAAATAATTTATGTATTTTTTTTTTTTATTGAACAGCGTAACATTTTCGTGCCCCGCCTGAGCGCCTAAGTCTTTCACAAACTTAGGGAAAAGGCTGGAGCCCAGACAGCAGCTAAGCCCTCTGAAAACCTAGGGGAAACCCTGGTTTATGCAACTGCCATCCTATCTTAAATTCTGTAACATTATATATATATATATATTTTTATTTATTTATTTTTTTTTTACCGGCTCCTGATAGCAGTGGCCACTCGGCACACACCAGGACAAATCATGGTCTGTGCGTGCTCCCAGTGGGCCTGTCATTCGGTGAACATATGAGAACATGCTGCGTACGTGACTGGGCTCACTGGCCTGTTACAACCAACTTAGTTAATGACCGTTATGCCCAAGTCTTTTCTATTTTCAGGACTGCAGAATTCATGCAAAGCAGACGATAATCCTGCTCTGAATGTCACAGGTCACAAAGTGTTGTCTTGTTAAGCTCTTTCACTGTCACACAAGCTGCAGAGAGTTGGTCACTGTCCAGTGTCGGCCTGTTACACCCCCGTTCAGCCCCTTCCTGCTTCATATCGTGTTATTATGTTATTTGAGATGCATGCAATAACTTGGTCCTTCTGGGATAGACGCCGCATCGGAGGATGATGAGTCTGAAACCCCTTTAATGGCGAGTCCCCGTATGTACGTATACTGGCCACTGACTGAAATATGTATTCCATATGTCTGTCTTTGTGCATAAATATGATTGTGAATCACAGGTCGTGGTCAGATACTGGTTGTTGCTGCTTTGTTTGTCACGTATACCTGAAATATGTCTCTGAACCGAAGTTTCGATTAAACTTGTTTAAACATGGTCATCGTTCTATACTGTGTTTTAATACATCAGAATTTACTATTAACGCTGTTCTAATTTCTTTCTGTGTCTGCTGTCAGACAGCTGAATAAGTATGAAGTAGTTACTTACTCGCATCATATAAAGAGCACGTGTTAACCAGCAGCTACTTCTAAGCCATGATACAAATCTATTTCATTGATTACATCTGACAAAATAATGGACCCCCCCCCGTGTTTTGGAAAAATAGACTAGTTCTCAGTGATTATCCAACAGTATTTTTGTTTGAAACTGAAAAACAATTATACAATAAATTTATACAATAACTGTGTGTGATGATCTGATGATGAGCTGCAAGCAATTATAATTTTCATCAGAGATATGCTGATTAGATTTTGCAGATAATGTTGTATTTTTCTGATTATTATATCCTGTAACTAATATAAACACGTTGTTTGCAACTGGCTGGTTTTCCTTCAGAGCCACTGATATCTGCATGTAATAAGAAAGAAAAAAAAACACACTACATACAGTACAGTGCACCTCCTACAGGTTGTTTATGGATTAATAAAACATCCCAGAGTGCAGTGTGTCTGATGGGCCTTCAAGGTTTTTCTTTGTACTATTTTCCAGAGTTCGCATAGTTTTTATTTTAGTTTAGTTTCCTTTTTTCCTTTTCCAGTTTAGTTTTAGTTAGTCTGTGTAGTTTCAGTTTAGTTTTTATTTAGTTTGTGTCTTAGTTTTACAGGTATTATGAGTTTTTATAGAAGATGAAAAAGGCAGGATGATGAACAATACACAAAAGGATGAACCACTAACACTGGGGGAAAACAAGGTTTAGTTTGTTTTGCATCGTTCATTGTTTCAATTTCAATTAATGAAATTAAACATTTTTTACCGGTTTATTTTGGTCTTGTTTTTGTTCTGCTATATTCTACTAATGTTTCTACACACACACACACACACACACACACACACACACACACATATAAATGCAGATGTGTTCCTAATGGATTTGACAGTTCATAGAACATGGGAGCTTTGGGACCAATCAAACACTGCGGAACAGAGGTTCAAAAGTCCCTGTCTACAGTGATTTACGAAGGTCAAAGGGGGCTTTTTCTTTACTGCAACACCAGCAAAACCTAACAGCACACCTTACTGCAGTGGAAATGTAACAGGGTGAGGATGGAAAGAGCGTGAACACACAGGTCCATATGTCACGCTGGACATGAAATACTGTATGAAGCACTTTGGTTGTTACTGTATTTACTGCTACTGGTGTGTATGTATGTGTGTGTGTGTGTGTGTGTGTGTGTGTGTGCGCTGAGGTGGCCAGCTGCGTTTGTAATTGTCCTCTAACTGACTCTTCGAATGTGTGACTGACTCTACTATACACTGTGCATCAAGTCAAGTTAAAGTATGAAGCCACTGTGCATGTGTGTTGTGTACGCAGCTCCTTTTTGTTGTTTTGCTTTGTTTTATTGGCAACGTTCAGGTATAAGCTTCTCTCCAGTCTCCCCTCATTACTGCTTGTAAAACACCGTAATTACTAAGTCTTACTAGACTTACAATCCCCTTCAAATACACAACTGCACACTCCCCTGGCCTCTGTTGCCTCTGGCATACGGCTCTGCTATGTATTAGCATTTAGCAGTCTCAAATGATACGGCTCATAACCCTGCTGAACTGGTGCTGAATATCCAGGGTTTTATGGCCACAACTTTAAAGTCCACTGCCTGACCAGTGCCCGTGATTGATGTGAGCTCAGGCACACCATCCCTTTTCACATGTGGTTGTTATAAGGGGATGATATGGACTGATACTCCAGGAGGAGCCGGTATAAATCAAGTTAAATAGTGATAGTAAAGGCAGTCTATAAATCAAGGCTACAGAAGAGTGATCGCAGCTGCCTTTGGGGATACGTCAGCATTGAACACTTCTGCAAACAAAGTGAAAAGTACTTTTGAAAACACTATCTTGAGATTACAACTGGACGAACTGTTAACTAATTTCTATATTACTGTACTATTGTTCTACATGTTTTCAGAGACATCACTTGACTTGGTTCAGATGTTGACATTTATTTTTACAAAATTTTTATATATTTTATAGTGAAATGTTTTTTCCAGTTTTTACTCCAGGGCCATACGAGAATATAGACACTGCCAACACTGATACTATTACATTCCTAAAATCACCACTTGTACACGTGGTCTCGGCAACTTGCAAATGTGCAATATCCAAAAATATCTATTTCTCTATATATTCATATTAATCTTTGTTTTGTTTTATCTATTTATAATAGGTACTGCACACTAAAACATGTTTTTGAGCTATAAACCGAATTAAATAACTCCAGTGGGGTGAAACGCATCAATGCTGGTGTTAATATTTATAAAAACTGATAAATAAACACCACTTCCTGTTTCACGATGATTCTCAGCTTTGCCAGGTTGATAGTGAAGTAGAGTCAGATGTTTGATTCTTCTCTATGTCATGAACTTCAAACCCTCTAATGAGCCCTCTAATCAGAGTTGTGCTGGGAGGGACTGAAGCTGTTATATTGCTCTTTTCAGAGCCACCAGAGTCCTTTGTCAAGAAGAGTAATTTTACCCTGTTTGTCAGTCTGGATTCAAACTAAAGCATCAAAGTCGCACAACAACACAAACAAACGATCGAAGCAGCAGTTCTGCGAGGTACAATTACTGTGGACTTCACTTCTGTGTTGGAAAGTGTTTATATCTAATGGCAAGGTAGAGCTGTAAAAAAAATTCTAAATCGAGTGTACATTTGAAATTTTTGTAGATGGGCCTTTCAGACCCTAATAGGGTTCTGCAGGTGAGTTGCGATTCTCTGGCCTGGGGGCGTCCCTAACAAACCCCTGTCACACACATTGTCACACACATCCACGCCTCCCCCTCCCAGCTGCTGGTCGACTATTTAGCACTTTTCAAAATCAAGCAGTGGGTGGGAGAGTGGTTCTGTGAATGGCTCAGAGCGAGGGTGAAGTTACACTTTAATAGATGTTTGAAGTGTGAATGCACCAGCAGGATTGCTATTTAATTTCATTGTATTCTGTGCAATGACAATAAAGCTATCTATCATACCAGTGCTGACAGTTAAGTATTTAAGATCAAACCTATAAGTCGACAGGTACCCTGCAGCTTTGAAAAGCTGAAAGGCTCATGACAAGAAGAAGAAAAAAAGGGTTATAAAAATGTAAAATGTATTCTGGTGATGGATAAATAACGAGTAAGGGATCACCTAGACGATGAATGTCTGCGCTACACTGCATGATATACCATCCAATATTTATGTTACATTACAGAAAAGAGAAAATAATGAAGTTGAAGACTTTTCACAGGACTGTAACCCCCTACTAAAACTACACGTAACCTATAGTCGAAGCAAGTCCATTTTATACCAACAAATAAATAACCTTGTGCAAGAACAATGACACGTTGCGATGACACCAAACTTGGGGAAATGCTATTATGGAAACATGTCTGCATATTATGCATATTATTCTCCATGTGACCACATAGCACTTTGGTGTGGAATTCAAGGAAAGAATTAATTATGTGTCTTGGCAGTCTCATGATTCCGCAATGCTGATGCTGCACCACAGTCTGTCTGACTAAACCCAACACGTTTACTTACGGGACTGTCCGGTGAGCTGCATCAGGATGTCTATGGGTGTGTTTAGTCCTCCGCGTCCGGCCCGAAGCACTGACAGCAGCGCGTACACTCCTCCATAGCGTATGAACAGGCCGCGGCTCTCCTCACACATCAGTTCAGTCCGCAGCCTGTCGAGAACCTGGGCCAGCACATCAGCTACAGGCAGGATAGACACAAAAACACAAAAATACATGCTGCATATTTAGTCTTACACTGGCATTTCACTTTCTCTGAAATACAATTTTCTTAATGTTTTTTCCCCCAAGCATACCAATTTACACATTTTATCTGCCCAGAAATAGAAACCCATTCTAGCTACTTTTCCTGTTCTTTTCCCCCACTGTTCAAGCCTTTCTCTCACTCCGCACCCCTGCTGTTCTTCTGCCAGCTATTTTTCAAGTCCAAAACACACTTCTCTTGTCAAATTTAAACCTATGACCTGTGATCATCTCAAACTCTTCTGAGACTTTTAGAAGTTTACGAAAACCCTTTTAGAGGTCTGAAATTGCTCAATTTATACAACCTGACATGGGATAAAAGATTTCTTTTCTTTTTGAACCCAGCTTGGCCGGCCACGTCTCAGAGTGGTTGGTACCCATCATAAATGAGAACATGAAACATCTCTCTATTATGCTTAATCTGATTTCACATCAATAATGCAACCCTGGTAAGCACACGGACATGAAAATAGCCTGTATAAAGACAAACTGTCAGAGCCCTGGAGGATTATAAGCAGAAGCAAGGTCATTTCAAAGGGAGTTTCATAAAATATGTCAAGATATATAGACTACGCCCTTGAGATTTACAGAGTGAAAGGCTGTGGAGCAAAATCTGGATGTAGCTGAAAAGCTTCAAACTGTTTCCAAATGACTGGATGGAAACTCATCCAACACTATTACTCTGAAGCAAAAATATCAACTTCGTGGTTGCACTAGAGGGAAAATACAGGTTACGAAAGTCATTACAATTCATCCTCTGTGGAACACAAAAGCATACACAAAATTACACGATAATCAATCCAATATTTGTTTAGATATTTCAGTCTAAACCAAAGCAACCAAGCTACTGACTCACTGACCGACTGCCATTTACTAGTGACACTCTTCATTGGGGCTAAAAAACCTGTGTATGTCCTGATAAACTGAGCTGATCTGCCCTGTTGATACAGCTTTAGTTATCTCTGCAACGCACTCCAACGGCTATATCTAATCATATTAACAGTGACACAGAAATGTTTGCTAATATGCAAAGTGAGTAGTCTATATGGTTAGGGCTGTCATGATTTTGAAATATGAGTTGATGATTAATTGTCATACAAATATTTGCGATTAATGATATTAGTGTCTATTCTGTTAACTTTACACCACCACCGTTGAATTATGCATATACATCTTATAAAGAAAAGACATACATTGGCAAATTTACACATAAACATATAAAATGAATTATACATCTGCCTTTATTTGCTAGTTCTCCAATGATTTCAGAAGAGACGCAACATCACAAGATGATGTCATTAAAAGAGCGCTGGTCAAACAATGGTAAATGATATGGAAATAATGATAAAAAACTATGTTTTTTTTTTTACCCAACTGTTTTTATACAGGTGAATGAAGCGATTATATAATAATTGTAACAGGCCTATGCACTGCAGGCTTATTGTCTGTGGACACACAATGCCTGAACATCCTGCTGTTTCTGTGGATTCACACCTACGCAGGTAAGTTTCAGCATAGTGGGAAGCAGCATTGTACTGAATCATCAGTATGATTTAGTGGATAAATAGTCAGTCAGAATCTCAGCATGCCTTGCAGACATTTTTGACAACTCACTCTCTCTCATCTCGTCTTGTCAACCCTCATCAATGTTCAACATGTCATATATGAAGACGTAGGTTCGAATGAAATAAATAAAATATTAAACTGTT
Source organism: Coranthus polyacanthus (assembly GCA_037367275.1). Lineage (NCBI taxonomy): Eukaryota > Metazoa > Chordata > Actinopteri > Kurtiformes > Apogonidae > Coranthus > Coranthus polyacanthus. Next base: position 20,842,789 of record JAPQRN010000015.1, read on the forward strand.
AAACAGGTTAAAGGGGAGTACATGAATCTGGCCAAAGCCTCCTGCGACTGAAGTCATAAAAACTGCCTCCTACCGAACACCTCCAAGAACAAAGAAATTGCGGTGGATTTCTGAAAGTCTAAACCCCCTCTTCAGTCAGTCAACATTCATGGGGTGAATACATACAAATATATTGTTGTGCATCTGGACAACAAGATGGACTGGTCCGAGATGGACTGGTTCCAGAACACAGATGCACTCTGTCGAATGGGACAGAGTCGACAATTTTTCCTGAGGAGGCTCAGGTCCTTTGTTTGCACTAAGAGGCTGCACATGTTTTACCAGTCGGTGATGGTGAGTGTAAGCGTCAAACAAAAGGACGCAAGGCGACTGGATAAACAGGCAGAGAAAACTGGTTCAGTGTTTGGTGAGAAGCTGGACTCACTGGGGACTGTAGTGGAGGGATGCACACTGAATAAGGTGGAGGACATCTTGGACAAGTCAGATCATCCTCTTCACCACATTCTGACCAATCAGAGAAGGAGCTGCAGTGGACGACTCACCTCACTTCGATGCAGGACATTACACAAGATCCTTCATCCACACTGCCATCAGATTGTACAACACTTTACTCAATGGAAGACAGACTGAAGACTAAACTGACGATTACTTGTTTAATTTTTATTTTTTGTTTCACATTCTTTTCCTTTTCTGGAGTTAATGATATCTAATTTCACCCTGAGGATTAATATAGTGTATCTGTATCTGTACAAAAGAACAATCTTTTTTTTTTAATCCCAATTTGTAAATGAGCAATATGTACTACTGACTAGCATAACTAAGCCAAATACAGTTAGGCTATCAAAAAATAAGACAGCACAAATTCATTTTGTCACTTTACCAGATAATTTTGTCTGTATAGTCACAGCTCAGCCATCCTTGCACTGGACCATGTTTATTTTATTGATCAAGCAGGAAAACCACTGATGATTAATGTTCTCCATGTTGTATAACTCTATAGGTGTTAGTCATCATGCCATGACTCCGGAAAAAACAAAATGAAACACAGAAATGATGAAAAAAATGTCAGATGGCATCATTTAGTCTTTTCAGGTTTTCCTGTCATAACATGTAAAATGTGTTGAATTTCCTTTACCCTGACTTCAGTAATACACTTAAGTTCCTTTTATCTGCTTTATTCTAACCCTGTTCCACTGCTCACATGCATAATTTAATGTCTCTTTGCACTTTCCACATATAAAGGCATAGGTAAAGTATGGTATATGATTTCAGTATTGATACCTTGAGTGACTGTGCGCAGGATGATGAGGGTGGAGACGATGCGTGTCTGAGGGCATGGGCTCCGGTAGAGGGGCCAGTTCCTGTCGGGTCCAGCACTAGACTCACAGCAGGGCTGGGGCAGGTCTGGATCTTCAGACTGTTTCGCTGTTAACTGGACACTTGGCTTTGAAACCTCCTCTCCTATCCGGCGCAGAGTGGCTGATAGTGCTACATGCTGTGCAAATTACACCACAACCAGACACTGGTCAGTGTGCAAAATACATAACATGCCTGCATTCACTTACATTTGTTATGTAACTGTCAAAAATAGGAACAATATGCCTAAAATGATCTTCATCAAACACCAGTGTAGAAAATATGAGGTCAGCCTGTCAGGGAGCCAGCAAGCGTCTTCTCCAAATAATCGATGGAGCCAATAAATCAGTTGAGTAAACTAGAGCTACTTTCCAAGGTTTATTTCCAAAGTCATGACGAGCTGCTGGTTCTCCATCGGCATTTTTTAAGCTTTTAAGTATCCATTCCTTCCTTTGGGCATTCTGGCCTGAACCTTATTGATTCTGTCTATAATGTGAACATTAAGGAGCCAAACTCCCTGCAGCAGGACTGAAGATGAAGACTGAGGACCCTGGAAGCTGTGGATTGAGGATTATGGATGAGGGACGGAAGGTAAAGAGGGTAGAAGGCTCGTATTTATACATTTACAATAAGATGAGATCAAATTATTCGGTGCTACTAAGTTCGATTGGGCCATGAATCAGGAAACTGTGCACTGCAAACGGAATGCAGAGTAGATGTACTTAAGCAGATGGAGACAATGCAGATAAAATGCAGTGATAAATAAATGCTCATTAAAAGATGAGCAATTTTGTGTCTCATTTGTAAAAACAACAGGTATTAGGCATTAATAGCATGTATAATCTAACATGCCTGCGAATAATGCATATTGTATCTGGATTTAGTGTCAGCCGTGTCAAAGTTCAGTAACTGCTGCATGACAACAGGTCATCACGTCTGAAAGGTCAGCCATGATGTTTTCATTTTTATATCCGGAAAATAACACTTTACATACTTTATATATAGCTCATTTTCTGTAAATTCAAGCTTAGTTTCAATAAAAGGACTTCATGGAAAGGCCTGTGTCTTGTTAATTATATTCTTCACAAATAAAAGGTACTTACTTGTATCTGATTGTTTTTACTCGTATCTGATTGTTTTTTATTTCTTTGTGCAAAATTTCAATTAAAGGTTCAGTGTGCTGTAGATTTTTGGCGTCATTGGGCACAAACGCCATAATTACCTTTCAGCATACAGTAACTCAAGTGTTCTGACAGAAAACGAGACAAACACGAAACACACAACTCAACTCTACTTACAAACAAAATAAATATTGGTCTAAAATGTGAATATGGTGAAACATATAATACTTTTAAAAACAGAGGTGTTTGAAATGTAACAGCAAACAAAAATGAATACAAGGCCTAATTTAAACTTTGGTATATAGAAAGTAAATGTATACATGCAATACTTTCAATTTAAACTACAGCAGCAAAATAAGTATAATATAACTCATAATATAAATATATAAAATATAACAAGTAAACAAACGCTGCTTGTTTTTCTATTCTAACATGATATATGTTGTCATTTCACAGTACTCCTAATGACCTAATTTAATGTGCTTCGCTTCATGCAACAGTCTGAACGTGATCTGATCTACCTGTGTGCTTTTGTCCAAACGTCTCAAAGCCCAGTGAATGAGGCGGAGAAGGTTGAGTAGGAGTATGGGCTCCGACAAAGGCGTGTGATGAAGCTGATCTGCCAATAATGGCAGCACCTGAGGAAACAAACAGATACTTTATCACTTTGATCTCAATAAAACCTTTATGCTCCATCATGTATCACCCTTTTGTGGTCGTGACATTGAGCCATTTGTTGGAATACAATTGCAATCAAATCCAAAAAGCACAATGAAACTACAGTGAGGATTCCACCTGAAGGCATCTCTCATGGAGCAAGATCTCCGGAGGCAGACACTGGCCTACATCTTTCCCATCTTTCCCTGCTGCTGATGAGGATGTCTGTCCGTCAAGTACCCAGTCCAATAAAAGGGACAGGAGCTTTGTTGAGGTGAGGAAAGCCTGAGGGGAAGATGGTGAAATAATAATAATAATAATAATAATAATACTGAGAACAGTCATACAGCCACCAGTAGTTTCAAGATACTTTTTATCATCTGCTAAATAAGGAACATACTGACACATCATCTTTGAAATAACAAGTGCAGTGTTGATCCTAACATAACAGAAATTACAAACTGTGATTTGTCATGTCATCTGGCAGGCTTAGGGTGGTTTGTGGAGAATGAGCATTGTACTGCCTCCAGTCTGGATGAGCAAAAAGCCTGATCAGACTGAATGATGCACACAGCATTAACAAATAAAGAAATGTAGCGCCAATCAGAGCAGATGCCACTGGATGGCGAAAAAGTTAGCAAACAAACGCACACACACAACATACATGGTAGCTGAAGTACCTTGTTGCTGGGTTTTCCAGAAGCAGTGGTTTTCTCCTTTTTTGATGGCTTCATACATTCTGTGCTTTTAACGCTCGCTTTCTGACACCCTCTAGACACTATGCTGTGCTCATATTTCCTCTGAAGAGAAATAGATATAGGAGTTACATTTCACGTTACGTAAATGAAAAACTCATGGAAAAACGGGAACAGTTTGAATTTATTTTCAGGCTTTAACCAGCAGTCCGACCATCATGAAAGACTAAAAGCTCAAGGTCTCACCTGTAGGTTCTCAAGTCGAGCCTGGACTCTCTTAGACTGGCTCTCCAACTTTTTATTCTGTTCACTGATGTCATTCACCTGTTGATTTAAAAAGTACTAAATATCAGTCAACACCAGCTGGTATAATAAACTTTTATTTTAACTCCATATAAATAAGCATGCCTGGTTTATTATTGCAAACAACTGTATCTGTTGATTTCATACTATAGATCTACTGTATAATTTAACATCTAAATCTGAGAAGCTTATGTTATAGTGCCCTCTTGTGTTTGATAACAGACACTGAACAAGGTCTGACCCAAAAATACAAACATTTTAATCACATTTAAGAATACAAATATCTCTGTACTTGTTGCTAGAAAGAAAAGCATTAAATATTTTGCACTGTTATATTACACATAGTGTTACAATATAATGTAACAAGCTTTATTAAACTTTGGAGAAACCAACATAAAGACAAAATATAGTGGCCATCAATTAATTAGTGACCAAGCTTAACAACAGACATCAAGGTTTGTGTGTCTTTGCTTCCGACCTGTTTCTTCATGTTGTCGTTCAGCTCCTTGATGGAGTCAAAGCTGGACTTGAGCCTCTTGTTCTCCTTGTTTCTCTCTCGAAGAAGATCCTGCAGCTGGCGTACCTCTTGCTGGTGTTTCTGTTGAGACATACGAACATCAGCATCAACATCAACATCAACATCAACAATGCAACTGCTCTAATGTTTGCATAGAACTGAGTTTGCTATTATTAAAAATGTGTCATTTCAAGTCCAGAGTATCGAGCTGAAATATTTGTTTGATAACATCCTAGGCTGACAATGGTAGGTTCGAAAATCATCTGGATAATTGTCTTGGGTTCATTTTTCACTGTACTGTCCATTATGTTGAATGTGGCAGAATGAGGTACGCGTGTGTCTGACCTCTTCTACAGAAAGTATGTGAGAGTGGAGCTTTTCCTCGAGCCCAACCAGCTTCCCAACACCCTCCTCCTGTTGTTTCAGCCTCCTCTCTCGCTCCCACAGCTGCCTCTCCCATTGCTGCTGGCTTTGCCGCTCTGCCTGTACTCCAATACAAACACACACTGAGCTTACTACACATTTACAAAACAAGAACTACTTACAAATATTTGCAAAAAAACATGAGCAAATGCAGGGACGACAGCATAAACCCATGCCCCCTCAAGTATGATAATATTCTCTGTGTAAATCAGTATGTAATGCTACATACAGATTTGTAATGACAAGCAGAAGCAATAATGCAACCTTCCTAATCCTTTTTTCCGCTCTACATTTCCCCTACTTGGATTTACAGATAAACTGCCAATACAGAGGCTCTGCTCTCCCACCTTTAGTTGCTCGTAGACATTTATCATCTCCTGATAAACCTTTGCTGCTACTGAGGAAGATGAGTGGCAGGAGTCAGACAGCTGACCAGCTCTCTGTATGTCCCTGTCAGTCTCTGTTTCCTGGGACCCAAGGCTACCATTCAGGCAGGACGGCAAGGTCACATCTGGACAAATGTGAAAGGAGTTAAGCCTGAAGCTTGCTCATTAACTATTTATAACAGATGCTGCCAGGAAAACACAGGAATTTAAGCAATTGCAGGAAGGCAAATAATATTATGATCATATTCATGATCTTGTCAAGTCATCAGAGGGAATTTGTTCCAGAATTGCGATCACGTCATCGTGACTGATTTTCTCCTGGATGTAGAAACCCTGATATTATTTCAGCAGGTGCAATTTCCCTTGAGATGGTCGTTAGTTGGAAACAACCTCATTAGAAATAGAAATGGCTGGTATCTAATTATTTCACACACACCTGTTTCGGTAAAAAGCACCTGAGAATCCTGAAGGGGATTTGCAGGGCACACCCCACTCAGGTCCTCATAACTGCCAAACCTAAAGAAAAGACAACACTGTAATTTGCTCACTGCTACATGTCACAAACATATACAATAGTGATGTCTTTATAAATAATCTCACAGACTTACTGTTCATTAGGGTTGGTAACAGCTTCAAACAGTTCATGTAAAACTTTATTGTAGCCTTTCAAGTCCTTATCTGGCCATTTGGATCTTTGTGCCAAAACGAGCCTCTGCAGTGTTTCTAAAACAGTAAACACAAGGTAATTTTATGTGTTAATTAGATATGGATTGAATGAATGTGACTATATTACATTTTTTTGTGATTGCTTTACACACTTGTTGCAGAATTTGGCTCACTGTGACAAAACTTTACACACAAGCCCAATAAGACACAACACATTGAGATAAATATTCCACTTCTGTGTCCAAATGAAACTCTGCAATCAAAACCAAATGATCATTTATCAAAATAGCATTTTGGAAACAAAATCATTGACACATGCACAATCTGAATGACTCTTTCAAAGCAGCAACAACACACTGATGTCTTTAGTATTTTGTTGACCATTTTACAGCTGTACTGCACAGTGCGAACACACTCAGGATGCATTGTCTATTCCCTGCTACCCTTCTTTGTTCTTATCTTCTTCTTCCTCCCCTTCCTCTTCCTCTCACTGCCTCCACGTTTACAAAGTTCTCAGAAGAGGTGAGCTTACCTTGGGTCTGTTTTTGATGCTCACACTGACTGGTGTTCAACTACTGTGTAAGTGCTTTTAAAATATGTGTTGCCAATTTCAGACATGTTTTTCATTTTGAATAGAGGTGTTTTCCCAGTGATTGCATGAGTTTTCATTTATAAGTGTCTAATGTAAGGAACAGTGTGTAGAGTTCTGCAACAAGCGCATTGCAGATTTGCAAACAGTGCAAAGCAGAAAATGTGCAATAATTAAGATTTTGAGGCTTCTGTCTATGCATTCAACTTTAGTGGGTAAACAATCGGCAAAAATTGTAATGTAATGTAAGTCTTTTCTAGTCAAATTTTTGTTGTAAGATAACTATATACACATTTATGATCCTGCGTATACAGTGGATGAGGTGCAAGTATGGAAATGAGAGAAGAAATGCTTTCATTAGGTCTTTAGAGACTGAAAAAGGTTAAATGTTTTTAGTTTCTTTAATGGTAGACACAAAACCAAATGTGCTATGTGTGCTACAAGTTTCTTACCGTCACTGATTCCTGGAATAATGTCTTCTGGAGGTGGTGGCTGAAACACAGCATTTTTTTAGGAAAACAGGAAAAGTATCAGCTTGGTGAGTCTGTACTTTACAGATAATGTTCTCGCGATAACAGAAACATTCCTTTCAATCAACCAGATGTTAATGTTAATGTTATGTTATGTGAAATGTATGCCAGTATCCTGAATCTGAAAATAAACACTAGCGTTAATTTGGTGACTCGGACTACACACTGACGGTGATAATGCTAACCTGTTGCTGGCTAACCTAACAGTTAGGTACAGAGGTACTAGCGCCTGAATAGCTAGTTTTATAGCTTTAAAAATCAAACCTGCTTCCTCGTGTCCAAGTATTTCCTCTTAAGCTTCTCCTCTGTATCAACGAATTCGGTGTTTTTAACTCGCTGGGCCATAGTTGTAAATACAAATCGATAACGGCAACAACAACAAAAAATAATTCAACTTCCGGTTACAGCTTTTCAAGTAACAGCTGTTGTCATTAGCGTGAATAGATTTTTGGGCGGTTGTAGTACATTATTTTGAATTCCCGTTCGCCTTGCTTCCGATACAACTCTACTAAGATGTGGTGACTTAACGCCAGCCTTACTCGCATGGTCCTGGGGAAACAAAACACATCCAAACTTGGCGGATGAATGACATCTACAGGTCATGTGACGATGCAGCTCCAGTTATAGCACCCTCTAGCGCAAGGCAGCGGGACAGCATCAAACTAGCGAGTCAGCTTCAGAAATGGAGATTGTTAAACTACTGTCAGCCCTCTCCGGAACTTCTGATGGGAAATGGTTGAAAAAATCTAGATTTGAATGATTTTGAATGGTCATGGTAAAATAATATACTATAGATCTGACCAGAAAACAGTTATATGCTCTTTCAATAGTTATTACTGGGTTAAGTGGGATAAATGTATTAAGTTCTAAGTATTTATATGTTGGCTACAAACATGCATTATATTTTCCTGTCTCAATAATGTTATTTCAGTGTCAGTATTCATAAAGTGCTTTTGTGCTTCCAATCCCTTTTGGTGTGGTTATTCTTTATTGAAAGCCTACTACTGCTGTAGCCCAGTTTTCCTGTAATACTGACGTCCCTCTAAGATAAATGTAATAAAAAAATACACTATACGTTCACTTGAATATTTACAAAATGTTAACATGTGCGTTTAGTACAGAGGTTCCCAAACTTTTCTGTTTGAGGCCCAAAAAAGAGAAATTTGGTGTTTCTTACACAACTTACAAAAATACATAATGAATTGGCCTTAACATTTCCATTTTTAATGACTTTTGCTGCCTAATTTACCTGAGAAATGAATGTCTGAATGTCAATCGCACCTAAAACTGATGACTAACATTAGCAGCACACTAGTCACCAACAAAATGCTAATGTACACAAACAAACACAAATATTTTTGACTTGTTTTGATACTGATTTTGTCCCTTTTGTTAAGCTTTAAGCTTTCTTTACCAAGTTCCTCACCACCTAAAGCATATTCAGTGTCTCCTCTG
>JAPQRN010000015.1:20872994-20890762 GCA_037367275.1 Coranthus polyacanthus
GATCAGATTGAGAAGGACAGGAAGTGAAGCAGCAGAAGAGAAGCTGAAGAGAAGCCGAGAGGCGGCGGCGGGCGGGGGCTTGCATAGGTGTATGTCTGGGCCAGTAAATGGGTTTGCTTGATGTACATTATTCAAATTCAAGATATACACATCAAAATGCATCCTGTTGGAAAAAAAAATCAAAAAATGCCACTCTGTTTTACAACTGCTTATACAAAGACTCTCATGACTAAAAACAATATGCATTAATACGATAGTGTTGCCAGATGTTTCTTTGAAGATCAAGACTATCAGTAGGCCTTTTAAATTTTAATTACAATTAAAGCAAATTTTACACTTTGAACATTTCCTAAATCTCTTACTGCCCCTTTGGCCGTGTCGAACTGACTTGTTTAATTCGCTTTGCTTTGGCTAGCAGGTCTGTATTTCTATTTCTTAGTGTTCTTCCTGCAGTGGAAGTGCCTGTGGTGATTCTCCGAGGCTGCCTGTGGGATGCCTTTTAGCATATAAGTGCACTACATGCTGATGCAGAGGCTACATGCTAATGCTAATTAGGAGACCCAGAGGAGGAGAGAGGAGAGTCACTCTTTGCTGGAAAATCTCTGTGTTACGCTCGCAGAAATTACCGAGAGGCTTTTTCACTATTTTCAGAATTTTGTAGACAATGTTGATTAATTTACTAACTGAGAAAATCATCTGCAGATTACGTGATAATGAAGATAATGTTTTACTCTTATTGTTTCAGTTCGCCAAGTATGTGAGTAAAAATAAGGGCGGTAAGTTATGTTAAGCTGGCAACCATGAACCTCTCCAATTTTTCTGTCACTGTCAGACAGAGAAATTGTATTGGATATTAAGTTTATGTTTAGTTTAAATAATGCCCCAGAAACACTAAGAACAAAGATTGCAAAGATAAGTTGAGGATTTGTAGACTTTTGTTACTGCCAACAAATCCTATGTTAAAACTGAGAGCAGCAATGAATTCCTCAAACAGATAAATCAAACTAATTTTGTTTAATTGGTCTGTGCCGTAGAGCTCTATTGTTGTCAAAAACAGTGTTAAAAAGACATCACTCAGCCTCAAGGTTGCACTTCCTGACATTTTTCTTTTTTATGAAATGGCAGAAGTGACTAGTTTTTAACAAAACAGTTGTAAAGTGCAATATCGACTCCTTTTAGTGGAAACGAGCTCTGCAGAGAGGATAAAAAGGGACAGTAAAATATGCTTCTTTAAGTTGAAAATGACTTTTTATTATTATTTTGGATGGAAATGAAGCTGGTGTTTGGTAGAGATGGAAATCCAGGGATGAGGGAGAGGAATGTTAGTAGGCTGTTACTGCTGAACATACCACCTGGTCGGACCACTCAGTGCTCACACACACACACACACACACACACACACACACACACACACACACACACACACACACACACACACAGTTGTATTTGACAAGCCTGGACAGCTGTTGCTTATGTCAGGATGGGCACAAATAATGCTGATCCTGGCATCAGACCAAGAATGACATATGTGTTTCACTTTCTTTTTTTTCTTTTTTTTCATTTAGTGATACCACTACACATTGTGATCACTCTTTGAATTCTGGAGACCGCTCAGAAGGTTTTTTAGACACTGATGTCTGAGGTTCATTTTATACCATATATGACGATAGATTTAATGACAGGACAAAACTCGACCGACGTTAACTGACATACCACATACATGTCTTTCTGCGTGTGTGCCTTTGAGTGTGTGAGAAGTCTTCTGCTCCCCGGCAAACTTCCTGTCCAGACGGGAAATGCATTCTTTGGTGTGTATTTGTCGGTCTGGAACTAAGAGTGTATTTTATGTACATGTTTGTGTGGAGACAGGCAGCAGACCATGTCATGGTATCTTACAGTAACTCTCTGTGGAATCCAGTGCACTTCCCTTGGCACTAAAGTTCACCTTACACCTTACACATACACCTTAAACATTAAATCTACTGAGTACGGCAACAAGAAGTATTTACAGCAACAATCTATGTCTTGCTGGTTAGATATTGGTCTATTTTGGTTGTGGAAAAATGTAAACCCAATTCGCATTACTTGAAAATGTCTTGCTCCTAGTTATTTCTGTTTGTAAACTATGAGATAACGAATGCAATGGGTAACACTCACTGACTGTAAATATTCCACAATAAAATATTCTTATTGTCATGAAGGAATGAAATATTACCTGGAGCTGAGATTCATTGTAAAATCAACATCCGATTTGAGTGTTTGGATGATTTTCTATTTTCCTATACTTTAAAAATGACAATGCCTTACAGAGGTGACTGACTGATTTTACTCGAAAAGATGCTGCCGCCATTTGTTAGTATGTAATGTGAATGTTATGCATGATAAGATGCATAACATTCATTGGGTTAGCAGCCAGTAATAAGCAGAATATTACTTAACTTAGACTGTTACGTAATACTCACTAAAAGGAATTTAATTGGAAGTGATCATTTTGCTTTGGTTGAACATGTTTCTTGGAGAAGTAATCAAACTTAGGTCAAATTCAGTGTAACAATTTATTACTTAAACATACTGTAACAATATTTACACTACACATTCCCCGAAGGCAAAATCGGAAAGAACATTCAGGCGACAATTTAAGCAAATATAATCCAGCAACTTAGCATGGCAAAACTGTACACAAAAACATTTACAATCATCAACAAACATTTATTATACAAAACAAAATGCGGATCGAAATGAGGCTCTTGAAACAGAACCACTTTGTCTCACATTGCATGAAAAAGGAAATGTTTCTTTTTTGAAGAGGCCGCCCGTTCTTAAAGTTAGTAGTTTCTTAGTCTTTCTTCAAGGGCCTCGGCCAGCAGCCAAAGCTTAAAGTACAAGCCTGAGTTCATCTCCATAATAAGTTGTATGGACAGTGCAAGACTCAGAGTCTAAGCTACAATAAGCATTCTATATCTACATTATACGTTACAGTGCTGGTGTTGCAGTCATGAAGCCCCGTAGTAGGTCCTTTTTGGTGTGAATGAAATTGTGCTGCAAGTTGGTATGTCAGTTAGAACCAAACTGATGTCTTAGCTTTGGTTTGTTCAAGAGCTGCAAAGACACAAGAAACAATGACCAATGTGGTGTTCATTATCACTTCATACACAAGTTACAATGCATGTCAAGTCTGACAAGTGCTTTGTAACTGCAATATTTGGTGATATCTACCTGAGTCGTACACCTCCAAGGGTCCATGGAGGCTTGGGGGGGTCCAGGAGACGGAGGTAGTTGTGCTGCTGGGGTCCATCTCTGTCTTCACCCCCTCACTGTGCGGGGAGTTGTTGCTGCTTGAACTTGCAGATGGTTGGCTCTGGTTCCTAACACCAGGCAGCAGCAAGGGACTGAATCTGGGGTCTAATGTGGAGGTGTGGGCTGGGTATGAATGAAGCATGGGGTGGTGGTGGTGCTGCGTGTGGAGATAGGGATGGTAGACGTCGTGGACATTTGGGTAGCTAGTTGAGCTCTGCGGGTTCAGGCTGTAGGGCCAGGTCTCTGGGAGGGTAGCCGGAGGAGGGAGGCTGGCCTGGGAGAACACATGGCCAGCCCATAGAGCTCCATCCGTGTGGTTGAAGGAGACAGGGCTGGTGGAGAAGTCAGGGTGGACTGGGACAGATGGGACACATGAGGAACTGGGCTGGGATGTACAAGCACTGCTCCAAGCTGAGTCACTCTGACCCTCTGAAAGGGACACACCATCTGAAACAAACATATCACAAAGACCTCAGCACAGGCTTCAAAATGTAGCCAATATTTATTGATAAACACAGGATCAAATTTATATCTAAAGGTCAAATCACTGAGTTGGATCAAGATTAGATGAATCGTCCAACTCACCTTTCCACAACCCTGCAGTGGCTGATGCAGGTGACTGAGTCACTCTGATTGGCTTAGTCTCGCTGTTGAAACCGCTGGACTGACTGAGAGCCCGGGAAAAGTGCTCATCTACCACATCGTCAATTTGGCCTTTGAAATAGTTGAACACTACACAGCGGGAGCTCCAGTATTGTGCTTCTGCTGGTTGGGCACTATCCTTCAGCTTTGAATTGGATGTGGATCTATGGACTGACCCCGTTCCAGGACCTGGGTCCCTGTGCAGCATCCCTCTTCCTCCTCCGGGCTGCGGCTGCTCCACATACTCCTGCATCTTACTGTAAACACTCAGCTTCCTCTGGTCAGAGAGAGAGAAAGAGAGAGAAAGTTGAACTCCCAGCATGAACAAGACGAAACTAGTTGTAAAAAGACTGTATGACTAAATACCATACCATTGACAGGAGCCTAAATTACATTTAAGAATTTGTTGCGCAGTTGTTGGTAGTTAAAGTTAATATGATGATTTCAAACTCTGTAATAACAATTTAAGTTAAGATGTCATAAATTAAATATACATTAACATTTTAAGCAAGTGGTTATCTGTATCCTTAAGGGGTTACGGTGTTAGGGTTAGGGTTTGTTTTTCCCATAGCGCATTCCAAGTATTTGTGAAGCTCAATGTGCCTCATGCACATTCCTTAGTGACTGACTGGCTGTCATTACATCACCATTTGACCGCAGGATTAATAGTTTGGTGTCATTACGCCTGACCTGAGTTGAATACCGACCTTCAGACTGGAATTTAATGATTTAAAACTGATTGTTGCGTGTGGTAGGTTAGACAGAGAGGTGGTGCCCTGAAGAAGATTGCCAATATAGGAAAAAAAAAAATATTTTGATTGAAATCGAAACAGATCCTCAATAGAAATCTACTAAACATTCCCGCTAGTCACATTCTCAAACTTTATGACGTACTTGACGTAAGTTTCTAAACTAGATACTTGGTCTCTGTTGAACTCCGCGGCTATAAAACCTGTATGGATCATCTCACCTGTTGTTGCTGGTGGTTATAGTACGTCGGTTTGTACGCCGCTGCAGGGAGGTAGTGCGCTCCATAGCTTTGGTGGTACATCACATCCAGGCAACTCATAGCGACAGGCGAGAGAGAGGAGAAACTCGGATAAGAGAAGCGCGTGAAACACAGGCGAGGGCGACTCTTCCTGAGACTTCAGACGGGCTGTATCCTTCGAGCCATCGGTGCCTCCATATATGCCCAAACGCATACAATGGCCATGTCGTCCAGTTTGCATACAGACAATGCGCCTCCAGCTGTGCGCTCCACCAGCACCGCCAGGGGCCACGGAATTGATCAAATCGATATGAGACACACTGTATCCGGGAAAAAAAAGTATTCTCTGATAACTTTTCAGACAGCTTCCAGCTTCTGATTGGGTAAGGATTCTTTCCCCCCTTCAGTTTCTTTCTGTTTTGGAGGGGAGTTATATTTAGAGAGGGCTGGGGACATTTACGCACGCCCACTAGGGAAGGGCCTGCACGGCGTAGTGCAAGCATTGCCATGCCAGTAAGAGTTCCATTCCCACTGTGGGCGCCCATTTCTAAAATTTTGTTCTCATTATATATTTCTGTGTCGTGTTAAGATCTCATACTTTACAACAGATAAGACTGTCAGAGTTTACAATCAGACATAGGCAAATTAGGCATTCAAGAGTCTCCTAGACTGAAAAAAATGATTTGATTTGATTTTATATTGAGTCAACAATTTTATTCTACTCTGTGTAGAGACGTTTCCAGTCGTCCCCTTCACAGGAACTATGTTGGTCTCGAAATAATTAACACGTATCCAACTAACTATGATTTTAATATCTGTACATCTGAGGCTTTAAATGTTGTTTCAGTCCTACCAATATCATTAGTTCATATTTATTCTATACTGTACTCTGTTAATATGTAATGATCTAAGACAGATTTAAATAGACCCAGCAAACAAAATACCATTTGTATAATTCATTTTCAGACGCTATTCAACGCTATGAACGTCATTTTTATTCTTGAGAACCTTTAACCATTATAGAGTAAAGAGCAAAAGAAAAAAAAAATCTTACTGAAACTTTTACTTGTGCACTATTATCTCCATTTGCTCTCTTGCCTCTGTTTTTTGACGTCTTGTTTTTAAATCAACATAGTTTCTTGACTGAAGCTTCCTGATTGACTGAGCTGAGCTTTTTGCTGCCACCTGTTGGTGACACCAATGACTTGTAGCAGTTTGTCCTGAGTTTATTATCCATAAAAGATGGAAATTACCTCAAATTACCTAAGTATTTAGACATTGAAAAATCACCTAAAATAAAAACTCCACCACTGGCTCAAACTGACAGTAGTAATAAAGTGATAGTATGATAATACTATCACTTTATTATGTTTCTTTAGCTATTGCACTGTTACAGTGCAACCTAATTATACCATTTAATGTGTCAACAATGGCAACCCAACTACTATTCATATAAAAATACAATCATGTTTCAAAGAAGTTGAGGTGAAACGTTTATTTCAAGTTACGTCTATATGCATTTCAAAGTAAGGTAAACATTTGCTTTTGGGATCGACGTATTAGCAAATAAACCAACAAACAAAACAACAAAAGTGAAAAAACGTTCATTAAGAAAGTTTCTTCAGTGTCTGTGTCAGAACATAGCTTTTACATTTTATTTCCCTTTCATCAGTGGCCACTCCCCCACTGTGATAGAGGTAAATCTTTAGGAATATAACAGGAAGATATATTATTTATTTGCGGCGTCACCCTGTGCTTACTGTTGTCCCCGGGACTGACACTTGAGTCGTGTGATCTGATGAGACCTTAGGGAGTGAGTTACAATCTCATCATGTTTCATTCCCTTTGATTTCACAAACAGAGCTTGAATTATTTAATTGCAAGCTGATAATGTGATAAGCAGTCATGGAAGTGGGACAACATTTTGAACTAAAAGAAGTTGCACAAGAAGGAGCAAACATATTTAAAGTCCCGTGTTTTTTAGAAGACAGAAGCTGTGTCTGTCAAAGTCCATCTAATATGCAATTTATTATTGCTTACCGTTATTATAATTTTTTTTTATAGTTATTTCCAAAAATGTGACTTCTGTCTGTTTATTCATTGGACATTTAAAGCTAAAATCAGTGGAAAAACTGCCAGACTTTGAAAATACACACCTTCCGTCTCTTGTCTCGGTCCAAATTTTAAAAAAAACTAAGGGTTTCATGACCTGACATTGTTTCACGCTTTGGAAAAGTGAATACATTTTTCCAAGCTTGTTTATTGAGCCGCAGAGTAGAGCAACAGATTCATGTCTGAACAGCGATCGGTAACAGCCCAAGAAGTCCACAGAAGTGGGTAGAATACTTGTTTCATCTCAGACCATTTGAATTACAATATGCTGAAAGGTAATTATGGGATTTGCCCATTGACGGCAAAATACTATCAAGCACTGCAGCTTTAAAGCATAATTAACACTGGAGTCAGTTGCAATGAGTAGCAAAAACACTGAATAAGCTGAACTACAGAAGTTTTAGGAAGTAGCTTGAATACCCATAAATCACTAAAATCCTACTTTGACCAGCACGTCTACTCCTGACAGCAGACCTGACAGACGGCTCAGTTGGACCGTTTCAGCAGTCATCCAGATGAATTATGAAGTCATGCAGAAATGGCAGTGCAGGTGCACATCACCATCTAGTGTTCTCACCGAGGAAATCTTGTCTCTTAACTGACTCTGCTTGGTTTGAAAGTGGGGCAGTGGAACACTCAGAGTGATGCCTTGAGACAGTGCAGGAAGTATCAACGGCACAGTTTTATAGTGGTGTCGTATACACATACACACTCCTGCAGTGATCCACAAGGCATCTATTACAACAGACAGAAGTTCTCTGACACAGACACTGGACCTGCAGGGCTTTCCACCAAACATCTGGAGCAGCCTGTGCCTCTCTGCTCTTCTGCTCCTTAATGAGGCAAAGAAATGATTATCAGTGGATGTTTAAAACTGGGGAAAGAGAGGGAGGAGATGGGAAGAAGCAGAAATGAAAGCGGACTCGGAGAATTGTTTGCTTTTCTAGCTGTAAATCCCCTCAAAGAATGGGGGCCATGCACCTCCAGTGCTTTAGATCTAAAGAAATTTCACACGCTTAATAATAAACTTCCAGAACTTGAGATCACAGACACATTTCAGAGGGAACTTTCTACTCTGGGAGGGTTTTGGGGATATCTCCCACCGCAACCAAAAAAACAGGTCACAAAAGCATGTGTCCCAGATCTGAGTCTCAGAGGTAAAAGGAGAAGGCAAAAAAAAAAAAATCAAGTCCAACCAAAGTTTGGAGACGTTAAAGCAATGATGAGCTGCAGTGCTTTAATTCCATTTCATTTTAGAAAATCAGTGTCTTGCAAATCGTTTTTTTTTTCTTTCTAATTAAAAGCTCTATCTTCTCCCCCCTTGCCCTGCTCTCCTGATGAGGCAGGTGTGAGATAGTGCTGAATGCTGTTCATAATGTTATCTCGCATTAAGCAGAGTGCAGCATCATGAGTTTTGTGGTGTGGTTGCTATTGTTCTTTTGCCCCAGAGAGAGGAATATAAGAACGCACACCTGCCTGCGATGACTCTCTGGACGATTTGATGATGATGATGATGATGACAGTGATGATGAGGATGAGGCTCCTGTGCAAAATCCAGCAAAGGTGTGATTCTCAAAACAGTGCAACAAACAACAGACTTTAGGCTTTTCAAATTGCATGATTTTATTTGCAAAGATGGCAATTTTAATGATAGTGACAACTCCTATGAAACAGAATTAAGGCAGTAGTATAGCATGAATTCCATATTTCATTGCCACACCTGTTTTTATAACTTGTACATCTGACATATGTGGTCAGTGAATGTGCATAAAATAATCAACTTTCGACCCAATTACCTCAACTAACTGAAAATATTGATAACACTTCGTTACTTCGCGCATACGATCTGTGTGAATGTACCTGCTCATTGTAGATCATTTGTATAGGAAGGCTGTGTCGGCCAGCTACAGCCGTGTTTACAGTGTGTCAGTGGAGGGGGAGGGGCGCACACACATTAAAGTCTAATTAAAGAACCATTAGTGCATCTTCAAGCATGATGCAATATGAATGGATTTTTATTCAGTTTCATGCACTACACTGTATGTATAACTTGGATCTAATTTAAAACTACATCTTGATGCACAATTCATTTTAAGCAACATGGTGGGTTCGTTTGCACTGTGGTGCAGCTCTAATGAGCAAAAGGCAGTCATTTGTAAGTTAATGGAAAAGAAATTTCCATTTAGGAGCACAGGAAAAAAAAAAAGTGTTGCGATGATTCTTTTTTTTTTCCTCTTTAACAAAAGCACCATGCTTCTGCCTCTTCATTATCTGAGTGATCTCACATATTCAGTTTTAATTGTTCTAGCCATTATTGCACATTTCTAAATGGAAATGAGACTTTTAATTGCAAAGACAAGACAAAGAAAATAACTTCTTCCACGGTGTGAGTGAATGTGTGTGACGGTCTGCATCCATATAGTCTGTCTGTTAACAAAGTGACCAGTGGATATTCAGCAGCCTCAGAGTCACCACGCTGACCTTGCTTAAAGAGCAGATAATTACTCAGTCCATCCTCCAGTTTTAGCTCAACATTCTGCACGTGTAAAGATAATGAAAACCATTCTGGTTGCCCCGTAGAAGTTAATGAAACGATGGAAGCTCAAAGCCAGGGTCATTTTGATGGAGAAGAATCCATTTGATAGATATGGCTCCTACTTATGGGGGTTAATCTGGGGGAGAATTTTGTTTAAAACAAAAACTGGACATGGTCTAAAATGCAGAATCTTAACATCCACAGCAAATTAGAAAAAATTAGGAAACATAGTACTGTTCATGCAGGACACTGAGCTTAATATTTTGGATACTATTTTGGATATGCTCTATCTGACGCCTGTTTTAAACAAAGACATAGGGAAAAATGTAGAATATAATCATGATAAGTGTAACAGAAATTAAAGCCCGTCAAATCATGTCATTTTTTCATTTGTATGGATGAATACTGAATTGAGAACAAGATTATAAAAAAGGAAAAGATGGTCTGCCTTTCCTGTTTTCTTTTTTCTAGCTCGGTCTCACAATAAAATATTGTGTTTGTGTTGTTTGTGCTCATATTTTCACAAGCTGTCTTAGGCAATAAATAAATGAAAATCACACACTTGAACTGCATGCCACTAAGACAAATAAATCTCAACTTGATCGAGTCATTTGTGCGCTTGTGTTTCATTTATTTGTAGTCTCTCTGTATTTGCCTGCGTATTTTGTTACTGATATTTTTTTTTTTTGGTAACTGCAGCACTTTTATCAGCACTGAGTCATCTTGTCAAATTGTTAATTTTCTTTTTTCCATGTGCTTTTGTTTTTCTCAAACTGCTGTTTGTTTTGCTCTCTGGGTTGCCATTAGTGATCCCAGCAGGCAACTTATCACACAGAACCAAAATAAAAACTCTGACTGGAAGTGCAAATATCGCACAGATTTTCCTTTTAAATGCGATACCTTAAACACAACACTTCACACAGAATCAGGAACATGTGCAACATCTACTGTACTGTATTTCCGCATTAACTGTATAAATACTTCCATATGTCTGCATATAAGATATCTGTTTTTCAACTTTGTGACTAATAAGGATTACAACTTTATGCGATCTCACAAACTTCCCAAACCTCCTCCCTCTGTTGCAGAGCGAAGGACTCGTCCTCTGTTGCCCTTCCAGTTGTAATGACTCTAATTCCCTCATGCTAATGGAGTGTCTGAGCCTCGTCTCCTGCTGGGACCACCATCCTACTTCTTGTGGTCACAGCCTGGCCCCAGGGCGAGGAGGACCACAGACTGGAGAGACAGAAGAGGGGCGAAGAGGGTTCTGGTTTGATGCATGTAGGATCTATCCTTAGACAGATTGGCCTCCTCAGGCTAAAAGGACCTGTGGATAAAACACAGTGTCATTGAACCATGTGTGTGCCTGCCTCACTGAGTGTGACATCCAAAATTGGTGCCAGCAGCAGATTTAAACAATAACACATTGCTGTTTGACCTTACTCACAAAACCACCAGCAGTGTGCAGGATGTGTGTGTGCTACTGTCTGCACAAAGCTGCACACCTGCATTTTAAATGCTTAATCTGCATGCAGTGTACAGTCTGTGTGTGTGTGTGTCTGTGTCTGTGTGTGTGTGTGTGCATTCATAGTCTGCTTGTGAGAGTCTTGGGAGGTTGGGGATGGCAATGATGATGAGCAAACACTACAGGGGAGAATAATCTCTCATTACCCACAATTCCCTGATGCTGTACTGTGCCGGTGAGTGTGACAAGATTCGTCCCACGGGCAGAAATGAGTGGAGTCACTCAGTCGATTTATTAGACCATCCCAAAGTCCCTACCCTTCTCCTCCCCTGCTGATATCACCCCGTCCTCATGCTTCCTCCCGTCCTTACATCTCTTCCACCTGCTGTCTTCCATATGTCCTCTCTCCAGTATACGTACTGTATTTCGGATCAAAATATGTTTCACAAATTCACAGACATCTTTTGTTTCACCAAACTAACTGCATCATGTTGGATGAACCTCTTCGGGTTCTTAGACAAAATTGCTTTCCTCTCCATCTTTTCTCACATTTAGAGTTTGACAAAGAGCAAATAGGCATATTTCCTGTGCAGTCTATGAATAACCTCAATGTATGTGAAGCAAAATTACATTTCCTGCATCTAACATTTTTAGATACACGTATATTAACATAATAGTGCTTGTACAGTGCTTGGCTACTTTTTGCCTTTCTCTCAATAGGATGTGGGATGGCAGATATACAAAATCCAGGACTTAGCTACTTGAGAGAGGAATTCTCTTCCTGATTTCCCATAAGTTTTTAGGTTTTTAGGATTTCTTACCTTCTTACCTTAATCCTGTTAGTGCCTAAACCTAACTTTAAAATCATTTAATAGTTACATATCTGAGAGACGGAGTTCAAAAGTGACATGGGTGGTGAAAATTCTATAACTCTGATACACTTATAAGAAATGTTGATATTAAATGTATTTTTGACTCACAAATGTTTGTTGGCAATTTTCTTTTTTTTTTTTGGTGATTTGGTGTCTCCCAAAATGTCAAACTATTCATTTATAAATTCACATAAGGCAACGTTAAATACAAATATCTACCTATATGTCCTCCCAGGTTGACAGTCAAGTCATATATCTTTGTATGGAGGTGATGATTCTCACTTCACCTCTGATTTTTGCTTGTTTTTCACATTTCCTGATATTTTCAGTCCCAGGCCTGTACACAGCATCTTCTTTGACTTTCACTGCTCTCCACTAACTTTATATGTTCCGGTGAGTCATGATTTTTTTTTTATCTTTTATGTGATTTGCCCTCAGTTCTCCCTATTCTGTCTTTTATCCCTCTGGTACTCTCAGTGTCCTCGCTGCCTCCTTCTATCCATCTTTCTCCGTCTGGGTAGCAGTGAAGTATCCATCCATCAGAGAGAAGAAGTGCTGTTGAAATCCCACGTCTCCCATCACAGCCTCTTGTCTCTGTGTGTTTGCATACAAACATATTTCAGCCTAGTTACATGTCAGGGGCACAGGCAACAATGTAGCCTATATTCATATCTTATATCCTATTACTATTCAAGATTTATACTAGATAAATGTGAAGGGAATGAGATATACACACACAGAGGAGGCCTGGGGGGGGATAAAATCCTATTTCACATGACAAATATAATGGAATTCACCGCTGATATGGGTTAGATCTAATTCTAATGATATATTTTGTAATTTTACAATCAAGATATATTTTCTTGTCCCTCTCCCTTGAAAGGGGGTGGAAGTGAAAAGTCCAAATTATTTGGTATAAAATATCTTTGATGGGACTCAACGCGGCTTCATCTGTGGATGTCCCGGAATGGGTTTATCTGTGAAGAGGAGGAGAGACACAGTTGTGTGAGGAAAAAAAACTACACAGTCATTAAGTGAGAGGATTTGTGCGATTTGTTCAAAGATACCTTAAAGCTGAAAGGCTTCATGTACTTTATGGCTGCGACTCCCACTGATTGTGCAGGGATCTCATTTCACACATGAACGTCTCGCTCTGCTGTGTGTGTCCTACACTCTGTAGTTAGTGCCTTAACGTTACACGTCTGCTTGCCCCAGGCTAGATAACAGAGTGGAGCGGAGGGATGTAAGAGCAAAAATCGGGGTGAAAAAGCGATGTTGGAAGACAGTAAAATGAGACAGGCACAAGAAAGCAGAGCAGAACAGAACAAAACAGGGCAGAACTGAAGAACTTTTCAGTGAAGATGTCTGGGTCTTTGTTTAATTTTTACTGATTTTACTAATCTTAACTTATGGGTTTCATATTTATTTTTTGGCTAATGTATTCATTGTCAGTTGCACCTACAATGACTAAATGTTACCCATTATAGCTTTAATATGGGTGAGTTTTTACCAAGAGCACATGTATTTATTATGTCTTCTCTTTTGTCAGGTGGAGAAACCAATGCAGCTCTTAATCTACTCTGAAATCATGGCTGACATTAACAATAAGAACAATAAAAGAAAATCCAATGAGGAAAAATGAGGATAAACTAAAACCTTGCAAAGACAACCAGTTTAATATGATAAAAGGATAGTTAATCAAACTCTGTCATCCCTGTTAGAGACCGAAAATGCCAAGATCCGATCCCAGTGTATTGATTTAAGAAAGTCCGATGTTGCAGCAACAAAACCACACACAGAGACAGACACAGGCTTAGTACCTGAAGACCCTCTGGGTGCTTGGGGCTAGATTTATCACCGCTGGGGCTCTCTGATGATGAGACCGTTTAGTGGGGGTCCCTGTAGTCCTCCACTGATTAGTGCCAAACATCTTCCCTAATAACCCTAACAAGAACTACGCCTCAGGACGACATGCCGATGCACACACACACACACACACACACACACACACATACATCTCCCTGGAGCTGAAAAGGGGTAAGGGCTACCCATCCTCCTCTGCTTCTCCTCAAAGTCACCCCCTCGGTTCTTTTCTCCAGCCACAACTTGGCATTTCCTTTTTTTTTTTTTTGCTATTTTTTGGGATGGGACCCCCTCCCACCTTGCTAGGACTATCCTCAATGTGCACACAAATTGAGTTGGTCATGGTTCAAGAGTCCCACCACCCCACATAAAGTTGCTTTCAGCATCAATATGAAATAAAGCACTACTAATGCATGAATACAGATTGGAGTATATGAAAACCATTTGCCTCTTGGGAAAAAGAGATGCGGAAGGAAATTGAGAAGAACAGAATTTATGGTGATGTTAGAAGCTGTGGGGGGTGATTTTATACAAGCAACTCCTTCTGTGAATTGTGTCCTTACAATATTTTGTATATTTTGTATGTGCTCTGTGCATTTTCTCTGTGCCTGTTGTGATTTCCCTTTTGTTTGTGTACTAATACTGATGTAAATCACTCTGTAACCTGTGTTTAAAAATGAGATATAAATAAGCATGTTTTTTTTTTTTTACTCAGTTAACTAATCGTTTAAATGTTTGTGTGCCATCGCAAAGGCATAGAGGTGCACAAATCCACCTGAAAGACTAACAAGTTGGGGGAATTAATTCAGACGTAATTCGGATTAAATATCATGTAAACGAAATGTGAACAGAATGTAACTGAGGTGATGAAGTCAGTCCATTATGACTTGATTTGCTCGGTTAGCTTTCTCATAAAGCAACAAATACCGGGAGATGTTTCTTTGTTGCGAAACGAACATTTTATTACTTTCCCTGCCTTCACGCTGCCTTCACGATCTGTGCGAATACCGAGCATTTGAAAAATGTTTGCTTGCGTGTGGTTTCTATGCGTCGCAGATGATAAGTTTGAAACGACAACAGTGTCTAGACCTACCGTTGCCGAAGGAACATTGTTTTCATTAATTGGTTCTTTTAAGCGCAAGCAACGCTTTTCTGAGTACATCTCGACATTTTACGAGGAACACGTGAAGGCGGCATGAGAGTCCCGCCGTGACGTAACGCGGAGCCGTTGAGTCAGCTGAGGGAGGAACACCGACAGAAAGTAAACCAGGAAACCGAGGCTGCTAAACTCACCCACCGTCCCGGTCCGACGGATAAACGGCGGGTTAACACTTGGAAACACGTAGCAAACCCGTACTAAATTTATATTTGGTGTTGAAGTTTATTCAAAGTAGCGATATGGCTTCCTTTTTCAAGAAGAAGACTGTCGATGGTAAGTTTGCTCTGTATAAAACGCTAGCTAACTTGTTTTTAGCTCAGTTGGCACACTGCTGTGTTGTTCCCTTCTTAAATTAGCTTTCCTCATTTAACTCGCCTAACCTGTTCTAGTTTTGTTCCACCAGACACATTGTCTAAAACAAGCATTAAGTCCGTGCCAAAGTCAATGTAGTTTAAATAAACGTGTTATTTTTTACATAGGCTATGGTTGGATTAAGATGGCACCTATGGAAAATCTGATCTAAAATACAGCTCTTAGTCCTTCTAAAGGTATTTGGTTAGTCTTGACGTAACGTCTATTGTTGTTTGCATATAGAAGAAGGGTTAACTAGTTGACCGGTTTACTGAACAGAGAAGGAAACATGAAGTCACATTATATTAAATGCCTGTCATCGTCCAGGTGTCAGATGTAACATTTATTTTACTTTCGGTTAATATATTTTTATATAAACCATATTTATGGTCTACTCTTTCTCAATCATATCTCTTAAACTCTTCCATCAGTATCTGCCACAGACACTGATGGACAGTCAATGTATGTTCTCTACTGTTGATCTGACATCTAAGGTTAAGGCTCAGTAACAATGACATTTTATCATGCTGTCACCACTAGTGCATATATTAATTTCAATCACTTATGTCCAAATTCTAAAAGACCTTTCAGTCTGAATATTTTAGTTTTTACTCCAGGCTAAGCAATTGTCTTCGCAAGGTCAAAATGGGAAAACTAGCCAGTCTTTTATCATAATTAATAATTCAGTCATTCTTATGTTGACTCTCAAAGCAGGGTTAGAAGAGGGAGGAAACAAAAGTCCTGACCTCTTTAACAAATTGCTAGTGAGAATTAAAAAAAGAAATATATATATATTTCTTGATTAAGCCACATCTTTTGACAGCACCGCCTGCCAACTCCTCCCATTATTGTCTTTCCAGTTTCACCCATACTGTTCATCCCCACGCTGACTTACTGTGCTCCACGCCAAGACATTTTGCAGGTCCTCTCAGCGATGACATTTTGCAGTCCACATCCCATCTTCTTAATAATTCTCATCGTTTGCTCTCCAGTCACAGACTTTTTGTGTTGCCCTGGGTCGAATGGTTGAAGTGGTTTGTGGTTATTTGGCGAACAGAGGAGACGGTGGGGGGGGGGGGTACGATCACAGATATTTGTAGGACGATATCCCACCCACTTTGAGACGTTGGCGGCACGTCACCTTATACGTATGGTCCAACGTTCTTACGTGTTCAGACGGAGTTCATGATACTTTTCAGAAAGATGAAATCCACTGGTCATATTTTTTTCATTATACCATATGGTAACACATGGCGACATTTAGTAAATGATTAGAAATGTATTGGAGAGTTTAATTACTTTTAACAAAATGTCTGCATGAAGCATTTCTTTGTTACTTGTTCTGTACATGACATCTATTCCATGTCTCTCCATACTAGAATAGGGATCCCACTTCTCTTGCTCCTCTTGAGTTTCCTTTTTTCCCCCTTTTTTTATGCTGAAGAATTTTGTTCAGGGTGTTTTCCTTAACCAGCCTGAATGCCTAAAGATATTAGTTGTCAACTATTAATTTAATCGACAACTAATATCATAATCGACAAGCGGTTCAAGTGATTTTTTTAAGAAAAAAGGCAAAATTCTCTGATTCCAGCTTTTGAAATTTGAATTATTTTCTTGTGTCTTTTCTCCTCTGTGACAATAAATGGAATATGTTTAGGTTGTGGACCAAACGAGACATTTGAGGATGTTATCTTGGGCTTTGGGAAGCACTTTTTCACCATTTTATTGACCAAACAATGAATTGAGTAAACAAGAAAATAATTGACAATGAAAATAATTATTCGTTGCAGCCCGAGATAGATGGGTTACAGGTTGTAAATTCATAGAAAATGTTCAATTTGTGATTTTTGATCATATATAAATGTTTTACCTTCAATCATTTAGATTTGACTTGAACTTACAAAGTAGCTCATTTCTATTAAACCTTAGTTCATGTTTTGTTCTAAAAGTCCAGCCTAAAGCAGCTAAAATAACTGAAAATCTGTGTTTTCATTCTGGAGGTTCAGAAGATGTTGGTGTGTATGGCAGTGGTTCCTTGGTTATGTAATGAACAAATGAGTGATTAAGCATCATGCATCATCTCACATGATGCCACATTGTGATGGTTGGTGGTTGGTAGGTGGTTGAGAGCTGAGTCTATGTTTGCATGAGCTGTCCAGACTCTATCACAGTTGGCAGCATAGTAGTGTAGTATGTGTGCTGCTGATTACCCTGGTATTTCACGTTCATGTGATGGCGCACACAAGCATCCTTCCTATTCTGTGTATATTATGGCTGAACAATATGCAAAAATCATTTTGTGATTATTCTGACAGATATTGCAATTACAAAATGAGTCACGATTTTAGTGAGAATGATAATTTTTGCCTTTGATTTTCACTGAAAAATGTATAAAAATGTGATTTGATTTTATTTATTTTTATAATTTTTTTGCTGGGTGTGTACCAAGCAACCATGTTCCCTTACATCTTTAGAATATGGTT
>JAPQRN010000015.1:20890862-20923180 GCA_037367275.1 Coranthus polyacanthus
ATTTTATTTATTTTTATAATTTTTTTGCTGGGTGTGTACCAAGCAACCATGTTCCCTTACATCTTTAGAATATGGTTTTTAGGCCAGGGCATTTCTGTAGGACCATAATGCTTTGTTTATAATGGTATTTTACCTTTATCAAAAAATTGCAGCTCCTGCAATTTGGATATTGCAATTTCAAGACCCAGTCTTTCTCGAATGCGTGTAAACAAGAACTTAAAAATGTTACCTTCTGTGGATTATTTCCACAGAACCTGCACTTTCAGGTCATCTCTCACCACTCCTTTTTATTTGGAGGCTATTGGAAAGTGAGAGGAAGATCAAATTGAGCGGAGGATCCAAAGGGATTCATCAGTTGAAATACAAGTGATGGGAAATTGTACTTATTTGATGAGCTTAAAAGTTGAAATGTATAATGAAAAATCACTGAAAATCATAGTGTGTGAATTCACCTTTTTCCAGTGATACCAGGTAATGGTTGCTTCTTGTACTTTCACTCCAGGTTTTTAAAAGTAAATTGTAATTCTCTTTGTTTTTCACTCTCCAAAGACCTAATCAAGGAACAGGGTAAGGAGTTGCGTGGCACTCAGAGACAGATCACCAGAGACAGAGCGGCGCTGGAGAAACAAGAGAAACAAATGGTGGGACCACGCACTAAGACGCACACACAAAACAGTTTGGGGAACAAAATACTTCAATGCAAGACATTTTCCACAGATTTCTACATATTGCATCAATGCTTTAGTTAGACCCCTGCTTCCCAAACACACACAGCTACATCCACTTCCTGCAACCTAGAATTTAGGCTGATTGGCTAATGGGACTAAATGAATAGACAAGATATTGCTAGCAGGGCGGCTTTGCTTCAGGCAAAAAAGACTTCTTTTTCTCTCTCTCTCACACACACACAGCTACAATATGGCTACACTGACAGAATAACGTTTCCCCTCATTGAGAGATGAAAGAAACCGGCGGTGTCCTCTACCCTCTGTTGTAATAAGTAAATATAATACAGGCCATAATTACCTCCCTGGGGAACCAGATTTTAGTCCTCATTAATGCTTTCTGCTAATTAGTTAGCTTTGTTGCACATTCTGAATAAAACGATCCTTTTGCCAAGAAATGGAAATGACCTATATTTGCAGTTTAGCACAATCAGGCCTCCCTTCACACAGTTCAAGTTGGAGTGTGTTCACAAATTCACACACACAAAATGCATAAAAATGTCATGGGGCAAAGGCCAGAATAACTGCTCAGTTTACAGATGGTTTTTAAGGTTGTAGGCCATATTGTCATTACAATACAGCAATCAAGGTGAAGTGCATTTGTATATTTCACCCCTTTTGCTATTTATGCTACACACTCTGAAAATCACAATATCATTTCATAAAGAAATGTTCTGCTACATGTTTTATCTACCACAGTTCGACACAATGCTGCTTGACACTGAGTTCCTGAAGAAAGATGCAGTGAAACAAAGGCTTGCTTTTTATGTTGTCTTTGTTGCAGTACCTATAAAATTCCCACATTGGAAGGAACTAGCTGTAGCAATACATTGTCCATCTTTTATTCAGAGAAGTCTTTAGCATTTTGCATGTATACTGTATATTAATATTCACTGCATTGCATTCTCTCATGTCTAGGACAACCTTAACTATCGCTCCCTCCCCTCTCTGTTCTCTCCTCCTTTTCTGACAGAGCAGTAAATAAGACATTTCAAGCTTCACATTAGCAACAGTCCCACTGCTCTCATCTGTGTTTTTTCTTGTTTACCACATTCATAGTTTTTCAGACGGCAGCGCAATTGACGTCGTCACTGTACGCTTGCTGTGTTGCTTTCTCACACAGCTCTCTCTTCTATGTCATAGGCATTATTGGTATCAGTGTGTTGTTTTTGTGCAAGACACCGAGATACACAGGCTAGAGTGGTGAACACCTATTGCTTTTCTACTTTAAACATAAATATTTGATGTTATTTTCTGAAGAGGATGCTTTCAGTGTGCACACAAGACATAAACAAGACAGGCCGGAGCTGTTGTATCAGTGCTGAGAGACCTGGCTAGTTTACTGTAACCTGGAGCTCTAGTGTTGTCTCTTGGGATGCTCATCCACACTCATGCCCACACACACATGCCCCTGTGGGTATCAGCGTATTTTCAGATTGTTTACCAAAGCTAAAAGCAAGTATTTTCTTGCCACAGAGTAAGACCTGAACCTAATGACTGTGTTCATTATGTCTATATTTGCCAACGTATTAGTCTCTTAGGAGCTTTGTGAATATATTTGTGTGTTTATCAATAGTTGTGTATATACACGTACATGAACTTAGTCGTGTTTGTGATAGTCGTGTTTGTAGAAGTATGAGGTGTATGAGAAGGAATGGTTAAAACAAAACATTGGATAGTGTTTGCTCACTAAGAGATCAATTGAGATTTCATTGTGTACTGTGCAAGTAAATATTAAAAAGTCACATTACAGGAGTAAGAAATTAGTAAAATAACCTACTTGGGTATGCACCATGTGGAAGATTGTTCTTTGTCTTCCTGAGTTTTCTTTCTTTGGAAAAAACACAACACACACTTCCTGCATTAAAATAGGTTGATACACTACTGCAAAGCCATAAAATGTATATTTGTTCTGTGAAATGAACCACTGACAAATGTAAAAAAAAAAATTACAATCCTTCCTTCAATGTGATACCCCGTGCTGAAACAGATGGAGTATTCATACACTGAAGTTCTCAAAACCTTAATTTGGATAAAGTTTTTTAAATAGGTCGAGTTCGTTCGGGATACTCTCAGCAGTCAGACATGTGTCAGCAGTGACTGCAGCCTTTCCTGGTTTGGTCACCGTGCCATCCATCTTGTCCTGGGATTGCAGACAAACCCCATTTGCATCAGCTGTTGCAGGCATCATTGGCAGGACGCCTGGAGCATTGGAGTTAGAAGTGTTCAGATCATTCCCTTCAGTAAAAGCACTAATTCACAGATGAAAAAGCTCTACTACAAGTAAAAGTTGCACACTCAAAACCTTACTTTTGAGCTAAAATATGCAAATATGATCAGTATTTGTTGATTCATGTATATCTTGCATTTGAACTACTTAACATCATGTGAGTGACTCCCTTCAGTGCATAGTGGTGACGAATCTCCAAGTTTCAATCTGCAAATTCACCATTAGATATCACTAAATATTACGCACTGAACCTTTTAATTGCTTTTGTCAAACAGTTTTTTATTCCTCATACCCCAGTCTCTCCTCTCTCTCCTTCAGGAGGCGGAGATCAAGAAAATGGCTAAGAGTGGCAACCGGGAGGCCTGTAAAATCCTTGCCAAGCAGCTGGTCCAGCTGAGGAAGCAGAAGACTCGCACATACGCTGTCAGTTCCAAAGTCACGTCCATGTCGACGCAGACAAAGGTCATGAACTCCCAAATGAAAATGGCTGGCGCCATGTCCACCTCAGCCAAGGTAAGATCCTGTACTCTGTCAGTTCAGCTGCAGTTTGAGGAAACATTGAATGACAAAAAATGATGATTGAAATGATTTTCAAATGATATTCTTTAAGTGCAAATATAACTTCTTTGTTGTATTTGTGCACAAGTTTACCTGTGTAACATCAGCATTAAATGAATTAAAAGTAATTGAAGTATAAATGTGGATCTGTATGCTGTTGATGCCGAGTCTTGTAGCATCTTTGTTAATGAAGTGTGAGGGGAAGGAATTGGCCAGGAGCGATGTACTGTTCAGAGTCAGACTCAGTAAACATAGGCAGGTCAAATATAATTAGACTTCAAATTAATGGAGCGTGATGAGGTGGGTGTGCGGTGGCGTTTTTTTGTAAGAGCAAATGTATTAATTGTTCTGTGTCAAACAGAAATGGGGTTTGCATAGATAACACAAAAAGTTACAGCTTCCACTGCACTTTGCTCTCAAAATACTGCTGTAACTGTTAGTGATATGGAGCGGTGTTGTCAAGTAGGATGAAGCAATGTCGTCTGTGTTGGTATCTTCAGCTGTGAAAGTAGGCCATGTTTGTGCTGATCCTTCACAGGAAGGAAGGAGATATATTATTCGTGAGTTAGTCTATAATGAGCTAATGGCTGCGTCATTTAAAGCCCTGTTTCAGCCAAACTGGTACTACCCTGGGACACTGCTGATTTGTAGTAAAATTCAAGTTTAAGTAGCTTGTTTAATTGTCCAACCTTCTTTTGCACAGACAATGGCTGCAGTGAATAAAAGGATGGATCCACAGAAGACCCTGAAGACCATGCAGGACTTCCAGAAGGAGAACATGAAGATGGGCATGACAGAGGAAATGAGTAAGGGCGTACAATACACATTACATATATGCACACGCAAAGAGCTCTGGTATTTACAGGCTTGGTCAAACCAAACCAGATTGGCAGGATTTTCTCTGTGGCTGATATGAGGAGTCACGTGTATGGAAACTGAAACACACAAGCATTTTCTGACATTGTCTAACAGTTAAATCAATTTAAAGTCCAGTGAAAATCTTGGGTTTGAACTAAATGTCGCTTCTCTCTCTATTTGTCCAGTCAACGACACTTTGGATGAGATCTTTGATGAATCTGGAGATGAAGAGGAATCTCAGGACATTGTCAACCAAGTTCTGGATGAGATCGGCATTGAGATCTCAGGAAAGGTAAAAAGTTCCAAATGAGAAAAGAAAGAAGGAGAATGAGACCTTTGTTGTTGCCCTCTGTTGTAGTCTCAGCAACTATTGATGCAAAACACTTCAAGTCAACAGGGAGTTTCATTTAGGCTTTTATTGAAGTGGTATCACTTTTCAGGTTGAAATTGAAACCGTTTCATCAATTTTTACCACACATTGAGCACATGTACCTACTCTTAAAAGAGTACACATTCTCTGGCAGTACGAACAAAGGAACAAGTATTCCAAATGGCTTTTACTTGAGTTCTATAAAATGTATTCCAGCTGCCACATGGTGGGGCTAGCCTTCAGCTCTTCCAGCTCCATCAACAGCCAGGCTGTCCATCTGCTGTGTATGTAGCTCCCCCTGGGGGGCTCCATGAGTTATTACCTCTCACTGCACTATGTACAGACCCACAAATTGACCCATAAACAAGCCCACAGCTGGAGAGAACACACAGGCAGTTTCATTTGAAAATAAGGAAGGGGTGCATTATGTTTTCAGTTACAATACAAGACTAAATAAAAGAGCATTTTCTGTTTTGTAATTGTCCTGTTTCATGAACTTAATTACAATAAAAGCTTTCTCCACCCTACAGCTAAAGGAAAGTAACAGGACTTATAAACCACGGTCGTATGGGAGGAACACACATAAGCGACCATATGTTTGTTTCATTTCACCAGAATTGCTCTGCCATGTTTAAGTGTGGAAACTAACAAAGGCATATAGAATGGCTACAGAGTTTTAGCACTACAGTGGTACTTTAACAAAGACTACTTCTAGCTTGAATTTAAAATGTTATACTGTAACGATGGTGGGCAGAGACCGACTGTAGTAATACATAAAGATAGTGAGATTTGTTAAAACCATTAACAGACAAATCTGGTCACCCACCGTTTGCTTGTGGATTAGAGATTAGGGAAAGTAGTTTGACTGCTCGTTTGACACTAGGAACACAGGAAAAGGATTTGATACTGTATAAAATAAGGTTTGTTTAAATATAATTGATCTTCCTGGATACATTTGATCCTTATGTTTGTCTTTATTGTGCCAACAGGCAGCTCTAGTTCGCTGCCAATCGGAAAAAGTACAAATCTTTTGTTTGCGTGAGTAACTTTGAATTTGGGACTCCCACTAATTGTTTTTGTTTGTCCATGTGCGATTCCAGATGGTGCGAGCTCCAGCTGCAGGAAAGAGCCTCCCGAGTGCTGCCTCTTCCAAACAAGCCACCATTTCAGACGATGAGATCGAGAGACAGCTCCGAGCTCTGGGGGTGGACTAATTATTTTCTCCGTATTGATGTTCACATTATAAAGCGGTGAAACATTAATACTAATTCATACGGACTGTGTTAGGCAACTGATTTGTCATAATCGAAATGCTACAGGTTTAACGAAGGGTGCACATCAGTAAACACAAAAAAGACACACATACAGACCCAACGGCATGAACGTAGACCTTTCTAATAACATACATATTCACACACATTTTGGCCGGATGCCTAACAGATCATTGGGCATGAACATCTGATCAGTTTATGTGAAAAATATATTTATTATGAAAATGGAGTGGCTGCAGCCTGAAGGTTGATGAACAATAGATGCTTGACCTAAAGACTCTTGAACCACCTACACTGTTGTTTACCAAACATCTCTGTCTCTAAAAGGGCTACAGTGTATATCTGACCTCGTTAGTTAGTTTTTTCCCCATCTGCTGCTTTGGTCTCACTCGACCTAGACACCCAATCTTGTTTCACTCTGCGACTGAAGATCGATGGACTTTCTCCAGCAAGTTTTAATGAGTAAAATATGGTAATTAAAAAAAGCGCTCGGGGTTTGTCGCTAAGCAGACGGAACCTGCAGCTCTAACACTATGTACTTACTCTGAGGCAGACTGTTGTTGCTGAGGCTTTCTGTTCACAAGTGTTACATTATGTTGAGGATGAAGTGCTGCAGGACAAATGCAGAGAGAGAGAGAAAATGCATCCTCAAACTGTTGCCACAGAAAGGAAGCAACTGGTGAGTTACCAGCTGTATGCACGCTGTATGCACTGGAAATTATGTAACTTAGACAGACGTATGTATGAGAAATGCATGAGATGGACAGAGCTGAGGGCAGGCTCACTAGCATCTAATTAGCACCACTGAAGTCAGAAGGCTGTGCAGGTCATATACAAATCAAGCACGAATTTGGAGTAATGGCATATCGGAGTGTTTTGAACTGATCGTTTGATACTACTGAGTAATCACATAAGGTGTTTCTCGGCTTCTTGGTTGATGTGCGTTATCTGTTTATATATCTTACATTGGACGTGGGATTTACGCAGGGATTGTAGGACAGCACTAGTCCTGCAGGCTCGCTTTCAGCTGCTGTGCAGTTACTGTCATTTGTTATTTTAAGCTGAAAAAAACAAAACACACACATACACACACTACAGTAACAATTTGATGGATGTGTTTGCTAAAATGACACTGTGATCCAAGAGATGTCTTCTCTTCCTCAGAGCTGAAGCTGCTTTTGCTTTACCGTTAATGTCAGCCAGCTTCACGAGACTGACGGAGAAACCTGTTCATGTTTTCAGACGGAGCCTTTGTCTTTCTGTCTCTCTCGCCTTTTCTTTTCATGTTGATTCCCATTGCCAAAATAAATTGTAATGTTTTCATTCTTGCATGTACCTGACAAGTACAATACATAATTCACTGAATTTCGTAATCCCCTCTACCTAGTGATTGAGTGGAGACGGCGTCTATTTCTTCAGATTTTGACATTGTTTGAGTGGACTTGATGATTTTAAAATTACATTTTACAAAGTATAACCTTCTCTTTCCTCTTTGTCATTGTAAAGTTACTCTCTAAAGGGTGTATGGCTTTTATAAGGAATAAAGTTTCTTCAGGTACTATGATGAGCCTCCATCCTTTTCTCTAAGTACCATAGCAGTGCTTTTGCTTCAGCTTCTCAATATTTAAAAAATCCTTCAGTATAGTATTCGTTCTTGCGATGTCTGTTTAATCATTTCATTACACTTAATTTCCATAATGACAGAAGATTCAAACTGATGTATGCAGGCCTTCCAGTGTGTTACCATGACAAAGATATGCGGAATTAACGCTCAAAACGGTGGGACACACTGTCGTACTGTAAGCTGAATTAATGTTCCCATTAACCTAATGACACCCATTAAAATAAGTGACTCAGCTAGGTGGTATGGCCGCCAAAAATGCACAAACAAAACAAACAGGAGAGAAAAAGTATTAAGGTGTTAAGCGTGGCTGACACCAGCACTAAGAAGCTTCATCTATTTACATTAAATATGCTCGTCTTACTTTTCTTTGCACCGCCTTCGAAATGTGACCGCAGCCAACGATCCCGCCGATGTGAATCACTGGGAGAACGGGTCGTTTCTGAATCGAGATCTCTTTGAGCTTTATTTAAGATTCCCCAGTCCCTGGTCCATAATGTTCAGTTCATGTACACACAACCAGACCTGCGCTCTTCATGCGCATTTACAACATTAGTAAAAATGAGAGACTGCATATGTAGCTTTTTTTTAACGACAATGTGTTTGAGAGAAGCTGATTTACTTTTCAGTGGCTGCAAGCTGAGAGTGATAGTTTCTCATTCCAAGTGCAAATTTTTAAACAAATCTCCTACGCCTTTGGTGTTTTTTATGTGCAGACACTATATTAACGTGACATTTGAATTATTTAGCTCTGTAGTGCATGTAGTTAGTAGTACCTGATGTAAAGGAAAAGTCTGACGGAAAAAAGTTGAGGCTCTTCAGTTTGCTTCTCACTTCACGAAGACATTTCACATCAGTCATTCCTTTTAGTTTGACACTTTGTTAAGGCAGCAACAATGAAAGTATAACATCAATAAATGTGACAAATTCAATCCATCTTACAACAGGGAAGCGGCACATCTCAGATCCATTTGTTGACAAAACTGTCAGAGTTTCACCCATGTCTGCCTTCAGATCATAAAACAAACAGGTTGCCTAGAGTAAAGTAGATCAGCATAATATATTACGCAGCATTTCAAATAAATACGGTATTGTGAAAGTTAAAATATAGTACAGGTTTTACCCATAGTACGTTAATTTAAAATAAAACATAACACATTTTACATTGACAACTAAATTAAATAGGGCACAAAGCTCATGAAACTAAAAAGTACAACTACAAGGAAACACAGTAATTTTCACCGTTAATTGTAGATTTTAGTGTAATGCACCACATTTTATGAACATTTCCCATTTCTCTGTTAAAGACGGTGTTGTCTTTGGAAAAGAATGGAGTTTATCTGCACTCTGGTACTGTTGGCATAAATTACATTTTCATATTTTAGCTCGAAGATACTAAACAATATTGAGACAAGATTCAAGATGAATAAATATCAGGTCTGGAGGCTGTCGGTAAACATTGTTTTGTCTTCACATTCTCAACTTGAAGAATACAAATACTGGTTTGTTGCTCTTCAAGACCCAGACAGTATAGTTTAGAAATGTAGTTTTCTGGGTCTTGGAGAGATGAGATGTAAATGCTTTGATTTTTTATTTTCTACCAACTGATTTTTGTTTTTTTTGTTTTTTTTTAACAAAAACAAAACCGTCTCGCGTCAGTAGTAGCTTTTTTCAGGATGAGGACAGATTTCAGTGTTGCTTTCAGCAGTAATCTTCTCCTACCTCGTGCTGGAATCATTTCTGTCACACATTTGATATATAGTATCTAGAAAAAACACATTTTCACCAGCTGTGGTCAGAAGGGGGAACATCCCTTCAGATCAGAGGTGGACGGCCTCTCACCGACTCCACCTTAAAACTACGTCACTGGCCTTTGTGCTTTATTCATCTGTGTTATATAGTTTGGGCTGATTTTGTTCAATCCAGAGCTGAGATTGAGGCTGGTTTTGACACGTTTCTCCCTTTGACGTCTGTTACAGAACCAGACTCTGACCACCTCTTTCTCCAGATGTAGACCTTTGGCTATCCGGGCTATTTCCTGAGAGGATGGCTTACTTTTCTCCACAAAGCTACGTTCCAGAGCCTCCTTAGCTCCCAGGCTGCAGTGAGAAACAAGAAATAAAGAAGAGAAGCAAAGATTAATGATATATAACTAACATATTTATATGACATGTATTATACAGTGTATGCTTCCCCTTTATACATACCTGATCGTTGTTCTTCTCTTCCTTTTTCGTTCATTCATTCCTACTTTGTCATTGTACAAGGCTGCAGAAGAGTCAAAGAATGTGTTGATACTTTAGCATGCCTTTCACGAGGATAAAAGAAAGACGTCACCAAACAATTACCTCAGCGAAAAAGCAGCTGTCTGACTACAAGATAATACATGCACATCACATTAAATTGACATATATATATATATATATGGATCACATTGGAAAATGCAGTTTAAATAGACACTGATGGAGTGGAGTAAATCTGTAGATGACTCACCACCAGCCAGCTCGGCTTCATCAAGCCATTTCTCCAGGATGGCCTTGAGTTTGCAGGCGTTCTTAAAGCTCAGCTGCAGATTTTCAAAGCGGCAGATCGTGGTTTGGCTGAACTCTGAGCCGTGCACTGCAGCAAGAGCCTCACCCACGTTAGTCTGGGTGTAGCCTGGAGGTCAAAATAAAGCAGAAGTAGACATATTTTATCAAAGACACGAGGAGAGAAGCAGCCTTGCGAGTGCAAACACAAAAAAAAGGTCAGTTGTGTCAGCGGTGCACAGCTGGACAGTAGTCACCATTTAGTACATATTCTCACCAAGTTTGATCCGTCTTATTTTGAAATCATTGGCAAACATCTCCAGCTCCCGTATCTGAGGGGAGTCCATGACGGGGATATCTTCTTGGTCCCGAATGCTCTTCCTTTGAATGTCGGTTTTCATCTCTCCAACACTGGGGCCCCCAGGGGTCTCATCAGTTGAGAGGATGGCCGAAGGCAGTGAGGAGAAACCGTGGCTTAACGCGCATGATCCACTACTCAGTCCATGATCCGGAAACTTGTACAAGCAAGGAGTAAGAGATCCTAGAGAGAGAATGGGGGTGTATGGGGAGAGGAAAATGAGTTAGTGTAGGAGACACAAGGGAGACCCTCAGGCTGTCAGAAAGGTATTGAAAGCAGCATGGCCACTATTCCCACATGTATTCTTACGGCCATTATCTTGGCAGCATCACAGAGTTTCGACATGCCTCTGTAAATAAGTAACTGTAAGCTGTTGCTTGGATATTATACCATATATTACTAGAGGTGTCTTTGTTCACTCTCTTTCACTAATTGAAAGTGAAAAAGCTGGGAAATAACTTCTAAAATGAAAACAAACACGCATATTTCAATTTAACACAGTACAGATATGTGTCCTTGGATTTATCAAAGCCTATTCACACTTCTTGGTATAAAACCTGAAGTGTTGCCATTCAAAGCCGACTTCACTTTTTATATGTGTTTTCAAATAGTTCTGTTCTACTGTAGAAATAAACAGTTTTCTTTATTGAAGCATTTTAACTTGTATAATGTGCCACACTTACAACCTCCTTTGTTAAGCTTTTCTGTTATTTCTGCAGTTTAGGTGCTGACATTCAGTCGAGCTCTTGGCTATTGCTAGTGGTTTCTTCTCCTGTTTCTTTATTCTGTTTGTAATAATTATTATTACGGTACAGCCAGAGAGCCAGATGGTTATAACTAATTGTAATTTGGCATTTGACGCTTCTCCTTGCGTCACGACTCTGCACAGCTGCCTCTAAAGATAAGAACTGTACTAACGAACTTCACCGTACAATTTAATGGATGAAACAACATATTCATTATATCAGGAGCAGTCAACAGACCAAACATGAGCCTACACTGGCTTTAGCCTTTTTAACTTTATCATGAAATTTAACTTGATCTTAATGAAATCAACTCTGCTGGAACTGTATCTATTAAAACAAATGCAACACTCCCCCCTTGTGTTAGTAGGGTTGCAGTGCAGGTCAAACTATCTGCTACAACTGTAACAACATGAAAAAAAAGAAAAGCTGCTCCCATCATTGTGGTTTCTGCTGATCTGTTTTTGTGCTTGTTATTCGACAGATAACCCTGAAAAGGAGCGTTTCAATCCCGTGGACGTGCCAGACTTTCCAGGGTACTCTGAGCGGTATAGTAGTTGCTTACACTGACGCTAATCAACATCAACATAGACTCATCATTGACTTGGCACAGTTGCGCTGTTTACTCTTTACTCATCTGACTAAACAACCAAACGGGGGGAGCAGCTCCTTTCTGTATTAAAATGGAGCATATAATGCTGCTGGAGCACAGCAGCATTTTAAACTCTGGCGGATAATTGCCTGACTACAGCACTACTGGAGCCACTTGTACACTGGAGCTGCAGCTACAAAAGCTGACAAACACTATGAGACTGGGCATTAGGGCCCTTATTGCAATAAGGGCCCTAATGCCCAATAGAGGACAATATGCTGTCATTGACCCGCTGAATAGTTAAGTCGGATCTGTACACCAGCTGGAGAACAAAGTGGCAGATTCTCCACCATTGTATGCATCAGTGATTTCCTTTTGTACTAAAAGTGTCACTGAACTGTCGAAATCTCTTTTTAAGGCTTAGAAATAATATCTGGGTTGAGTGTAATATATGACTGCATTCCCTAGCCACAACTACTTTTAGTTTCCACAGATATATTGCCTTGCAGGCACACGCTAAACTAAACTACTCTTGCTTGCTTATTACAATACTATTGTTAACATCAACGTCAGAAAAGACAGAGAGCACCCTCGGCACAGTATCTCTGTACTTTTGTTGTTTATTATTGATGTGAGGGAATGTGGGGTATAACTCTAGAGAGCATCAGTTGTTCTTTTAAG
The DNA here is from genome assembly GCA_037367275.1 of Coranthus polyacanthus. Lineage (NCBI taxonomy): Eukaryota > Metazoa > Chordata > Actinopteri > Kurtiformes > Apogonidae > Coranthus > Coranthus polyacanthus. The sequence goes on from JAPQRN010000015.1 coordinate 20,903,398, forward strand.
TCCTGGACAGTTCAGCTAGAGGCTTTCTCCTCACCACAGTGGAAAAAGGGAGAAGACATTGCCTCGTCTGTGCCTGATGCCTACACTGGAGCTCTCTAGAGAATGTGCCTGGAGTACAGCTATGCTGCAGTGCACACAGCGCTTATTTGCGTGCTATGGACGCAGACAGGGCAGCCGGCCCCCTTTCATAACAGATGTGGGCTAACTGGGTTTGTGAAAGCAGCTCAGAGCTTATGTGAAGATGGACAGGGGCCCTCTGGCTGGCATAGATGTGCACCAACCATGGAGGGTAGAGGCAACAGCAGCCTTAAGTTGTGTGGAAAGCAAACAAACTAACATTACCTTACGAAAGCGGTACGGCAAAGTAAACAATCGTCTATTTGCACATCCAGCAGTTACAACATCAGCATTCAGTGGAGTTGTGTTTCCTGCCACCAGGCATATGTAACTCAAATTTTCACAATCCTTCTAGCTGTGTTTTGGCTGCCTTTGAGTATTTTTGCTAAAGGTAGCAGTTAAAGATTGATGACAGGGGAGTTTGCAGGCTGGGAATTTTAAAACAATGAGGCAAAACAGGTTTCAAAGCAGTTCGAACTGCGGAATCTTTAATTGTCTCTGAGTTTCTCAAGTGACATCTTCCAAATTACACTTTGAGCCACTGTGCAGCTGTAAAAATGAAAGAGCCAATTTCTTTCCTGACCTCGTCTCATCTTGCTTTTATAATTATATAGTTCTGTTTAACTCTGCTTTTGCCCTTTCGTCTGAAATATTCTCCCACCGGGTGCTTTTGCAGTGATTTAGAAACCATTTCTACATATGTACCCTTGATAATTGCACTGATACGTTTTATCCCTTCATTCTACATCCAGGAATTCCCATTTCTCTAAAAGACACAAGGATTTCTCACCTCAAAGAGGCTGAATGACAGCTTTGTGATGCATCTAATGTGTCTTTTGATCACTTGACGAAGGAGAAACTGAGTTCATTTAAGACAAATTTCATCTTGATGGTAGTAACTGTGACACGCTGTTTAATTCAAATCCTGGTTTCAGCGCAGCCTTTGACATCATAGGTCATACTATTTTTATTTGAGCAATTACAGGAGTAGGTCAGTAGAATGATTTCCACACTCAATAAACCTTTTTTAATTCATCAGGTGCAAATGTTAATTATATTTAATTCTATTATATTTTCCTGAGGTTAAATTTCGGGTCATATTTGTGTTTGCTCCCTCATGGTGATATCATGTTAGATAATGATAGTTGTTCTTTCTTTTCTGAAATCATATGTAGGGTCTCTGTGGCGAAGCCGTGTCGGTCTGATGTATTCCTCTTTCAGATGAGTGTGGGTGTTTCATATCTGTGTGTAGTGCTTTGACACCACAAGAAGTCATAGCTGATCCTTTGTTGATATAAGCACTACTGTTCCTGACCCACTCACTGTGTGTCCAATGTGATTTTAGTGGAGGATGTCTATGACTCCAGATTTAAAAGCCAACATGTAGAGCTAAATGTGCAGAACTGACTACCACTTCCATACCATATACAGTAGCTAGGTGTCCAACATCAACACCTACTGCAGTCTGCATGACTCACCGTGCCGAGAAAATAAACCCACTGTACTAGGCTGCTTCTGTGTCAAACTTTGTAATGCTGAGAAATAAGTTGAGGTAGCTCCATTTTGTTTAAATGAAGAAGCTGTGATTCAATCTACAATGATTACTTTCCTTGTTTAGTCTCTGTAGAACTAACACAAAGTCATTATCAACAGCTTTACTGACAAATCTCTCAAGCCAGGTTTATTAGAATTTCAGGGAACTACTTCTACACGTATGTCTCTTCTCCTTCTGCACGAGGGAGAAAGAGCAGCAAATCCTCTTTGACAGTAATGTTAAACAAGGCTGCTAAAGAGCTGCAGCGCTAAGCGAGGTAATCATGTCTGAAATTGATTTTAACTGGTAGCAGATTTAAAATTAAATGGGAATAAACAAATTGTCTGCTCAATTTAATGCCTGTAACTGCCCTCAGGAGAGGGGATCATTATGTGTGCATGCTTGTGTGCAGAGTGTGTTGGAGGGGGGGGTTGTAAGACAGATTGTAAGTCTATGTGTATCTGATCATTACCTTGCAATGGATTCGTAGCGCTCACCATGTTAGGGTGAGGGACACCGCATGTCTGCAGGATACGAGTCTGAGAAATACTGGCAGACAGCATCTCCTGAGCTACAGAGAAACACACAGAGAAAGAGAGAGAGAGAGAGAGATTTAGATTGAGAATCATCATCATCATTCCCATATGTTTTGTAATTGTCGTTGCGGAAGGTGGACTGTGAAGTGATCAAGTATAGACAAATACTCCATATACAGAGATAGACAGGCAAGACAGACAATATTTCATTTAAATGCATTTAAAATACGTATTGGATTACTTTTTAGGTATTCTGTAATTTATATACATATTTTACATATAAAATAAGTTGTAAATTGTAATTAAATACCTTATGAGCCTGTATTTGTGTATTTGAAATGCTTAAAACACATTATTTAATATACTATTTTATTCTCAAATAAGACATTTTTATCCCCAGGTTTAAACTGGAGGAAAAAAAAAAACTGTACAACAATAATCCTGATTGCAGTCTGCAGTAAATAACACAATAGAACACAATAGTTAAAACACAACACGGCTCAATGATACGAGTCTCAACATTCCACTGTTTTTTATATGCCATCGATTCTCAAATAGTTCACTTTTATTTACTTCAACCGCAGAGAGAACCAGGCCTTTCTTCGGAAATGTCGTTATTTCTCTTTTCCACTTTATATTAGAATAGCTAATATGAATATGTTGTAGCAGCTGCATCCCCCTTTTCTAATCTAATTACAGCCCAGTAATTAGCATAACATTGGCGTAATAATTTGGTAATAATGTAGTAACACTCATCTAATAACAGCAGTAATAATCAATGGCAATTGTTGTATGTAAGAATGGTAATTACCATATTGCTGAAATTCATGTCCTCGTATGTTCCAAACATTCCGTTGTGTTTCAAGGTAAAACTGCACTGTTGCTGCCAGTTACTTGTTAATGGAAAACACTTTTTTATGTGACTCAGAGCTGCAGAATGCAACCTGTTTCTACTTCATTTCAAGGCAACATGAAGTGAAACCATACACATGTGAAGAGGTAAGAGCCAATAGGGACCTGGAATGCACATAAGACGACCAATCAGATATGACTCTATTGTACTAATGGAGTGTCTTCTTTGGAAATGCATAGATTTGGATTTAATTGCATACATGTTCTATTACCAGTATTCTGTGTTGTCTGAGCAAAAATGTAAAATTCAAGACACTTTTTGATGCATTTGCTCCCATCTGTCAATATGTCAATATGTCAAAACCTTTTAAGACGCTTGAAACAGACAATACTTCGTTTAAGTCTTTTGCCTGATAAATAACGTTCATTAAGCTGTTTTTTATTTCGTTACGTACGTTTACCATATCACAGACTAACTGTTTCAGTAACCAATGCCACGTACCTGTCATCATGCCATAGGTGGCCTGCTGGTTGCTGTAGTGACACGGGGTGACTGGGTAATGTAGGCTCGGGGGGGCGTTGCCGAGAGCGTTGCTGAGGGAGGAGGCGGGCAGGTGCATATGGGGGCGCTTCGACGTCTGACCCAGGGACAGTCCAGATGATACTGATACGAAGAAGAAAAAAAAATACAAACCTGAGCAGAGAAAACTTCAGCTTTAAACGCAGTTTATACTAAGACGCAACATATACAAGCTTAAAATGTATTACACTATCTTTAAAAGTAAAACTGCTGATGGCTGCTGCTCTTTTGTAGAATAAGAAGCAATCGTACATCCTGATTATTGTCTAACAAATTGTGTTTCTTAGAGCGTTCTCATGAGCATTGACATTAAAAACCCATGCGTGTTGTTTCGCGCGATGAAACATTTCACCGAAAGGTTTCTTTTATTGAATCCTCAGATCTAATCAGAGGATATTGTATGCCTCTCTGTGCTCCACATTTGTGGTCAAGCGTAAAGGAGATTATTTCTCAATAGACCTCGATGATGTAGTGTGAGTGAAATGTTTGTGAAGGCTTAATGACTCTAAAAATGAAATTATCATATGCTTGACTACACAGTACTGCACCTCAGTCCCAGTTGTGGAGACACTGGTGATGTGTTTATCTTTAAATATGTATATAATTCATATATTTTTACATTTTTTTTATTGTGCTTTCTCTTGCGCTTTCTGTATGTCTTGTCTTTTTAGCTGGACCTTAAAGAAATCAAAAAGTTTGATTTTGATTGATTGAAACATATCAAACAGAAACCATGCTGTGCTCGTGAAAAAGCTCCATTATATCAGAAAATTACAGCGAGAGAGGGAGAGGATGGGAATGATGAGTAATATACCAGTTATCACAGAGGGTCATAATCAGCCCGATATGTCAGGCACAACAGAGAGATGCGATTACAGCCTGATTTGCACACATTTATTCTTTTTAATCTAGACGCTGAGGAGATTGTTTTTTTTTTTTCATTCAAAGTTGAATTGGTTATAATGGCTCCACTCTAACTCATAAATAAAAAGTCAAATGTTTAATATATATTCTTCTTTGCCTAAACTTTTATAATGAAATTAGTCTCAGTAAAAAGTTGAATCACCTACTTCCAGACCTGAACAATATTTTGAATATCTAAATGTAACATAAAGCCAATAACCAAGTAGAAGATCTCATCATTTTAACAGCACGCTGCTTTACATGGCAGTGTTTTGAATCCTCTGAAGTGTATTTTGATAATCATTAATCTCCTTGTGTCCTTTGCTAATTACATGATTATTCATGTATTCATCTTGAGCTTCATCTTCACTTTGAAGTTTAATGCATTCGACTGTTATTGTCAAGATACGCAAAGTACCCAGCTTTGCCGTGTCGTGTGAGATGATTTGACGAAGGCAACCATTTACAAATACTTTACAGCTGTCCTAAAAGTCCTATTTAACTTATTCATTTATTATGATTAATATTTTTGCTCTATCGGACGCCCACGTTTCACGCTGTAACGCCCTATGTTGCTCAAAAATTCCTAGAGTACAGTACTGTCTGAATCAAAAATCAATTTTACACAATAACTTAACTCTGCTACTAATGTTCTGCATGATCTAATTCAGTCTATTCTAAGCTATAACAATCAGACACAAAGGCACAAACCCCCCCCCCAGGACGTTTTCTCTACAATGCTCCATCATAAAAAAGACCTTGGGGAGTTTGTCATACTGATAACATATCCTCCTCATAGTAATTATCCACTGAGTAGAGACAGCTGTGCCAAACCAGCTGATTAGATACATTTACATAATTTGAATTGGATTTGAATAAATGTATTTTTGAATGATATTCACATTGCCATTGCCTGACAATACAAGCGCGGCGTGTGTCATGCCCGATTGTGATTCACCGTTAGTGCCGAAGGGTCGTCTGATGTAAAATTGAAAAAAAAAAAACATCTCCCTGGACTGGAAAATCTATGACCCTTTAGGGACAAATAAACCCCTTAATAATACTGCAATTTATAACTTCCTTACTCACGCCTTGCACAAAAAAAATAGGAACAAAAAAACAAAACAAAACAAAACCCAGATAAAATCAATCGAGCATCTTAAACCACTGAAGACGGAGGCTTGAAACTTTTACATTTCAAAAGTTTAAACTTCCTTCTTCTTATTTTTTAAAAGCCTCCATCATACAAATATTACGCCATAACCAACACGGGTTTTCAGCAAGATTACTTAGAAGCTTCTACTCCATATTTAAGAAAAGGCCTTTTCCTTACGTACAGTTAAAAGACAATCACTTCAACACGGCTAAAAAGAAACGACTGATTCTCTTTTATCAATAGTATGTTTACTATGAACACGAGCAAACACCGGGATGCTCCCATATGTGCTGTGTCTAAAAGTAACATCACATTATCCTGACTTTCTTACGGCTATACGGCGTCGAAGTGGAACACTGCAGTGATTCCCTGGTTTTACATAATGAGAGCACTATGTTGCTTATGGTCTATATTATTGAGGCACTAAAAGCTTCCATTGTCCCCTCAGTTTGCAACAGTAAAAGCTTATTTGTGCAGGACAAACAACAGGTTTTGAGTACAAAGTGACTTAACAGGCGAATGATTCAGAAGAAAACATACTTAACATTACAGACCAGAAAACCCTCGATGCCCATTTACCTGCAGAAACCATGCTGTGCGCGTGGGAGGTGGTTGACAGACAGTCACTGGTAGAGGCGTGGTGCATGAGGATTGGCAAGGCTGAATCTCCTGCCAGCGGGGTAAAAGAGTCAGCACCAAAGGCTTGACAAGCCATTCTTCTACAGCCTCTCACACTTGACTGGTGAAGTTTTATTGTTTTTGCTTTTTCCTTGCCTTGTCTTGTCTTGTCCTTTCTTGTCTCATTTGGGTCCGCCTTCGATTTGATTCTGTTCCCCTGCTTGCCTTTTGTCTCTAAATCTGTTTCCTTTCCTTTCTTCCTTCCTTTCTTTCTTTCTTGTGTCTTGTTCTTTCTTAATTTGTCTTGTCTTGTTGTCGTCTTTTGTCAAGCTCTTTTTGGCCTTCTCTTGTTCTGCCTTGTCTTGTTCTTGTCTTCTCTCACAGTCTTGTCCTTTTCTCTCTGGCTCAGTCAAGCATAGTTCCCTGTCGAGTCACTTGGGAATATGCAGGTAGAAAACCGTGATAGGGTATCGTTCTTTTTTCTCAAAAAGAAATAGCTGTCAGCACTTCAGCCAGAACTCTTCACAGTTGTAAGCACTGCTACACCCTTAGCCAAGACTCTTGCAGAAAACTAGTGATGCACTTCAGGTCAAAGTTACAATGATTAGTATATATCTGCTCAAAGGTGTTTGTCACCCGCTGGCATTTCTCTCATTAGGGCCTCCCAGTGTCTGTCATACCCACAGCATTTTAGCACCCTTGCCTACTGCAGGTATTTATATCCCACCCACCTACAAATAACCACCCCTCTCTCAACCTACGAGCCCCCCTATTTCCTATCGAGCTGCTCACCTCCTACCTACCAATCCCATGTCAGAGCTGTTATTACTTGTGTTTGTCCTAACCTGCGTTCTTCTCATCCCCTTTCCAAAGCCAGGATTAGGGTACAAAGCTTCTGAGAAACTCGATTCCACCTTTCTATCCCTCTCTCGCTATCGCTCTGTCCCACTCCCTGATTGCAGGGTTGAGCTGCATTTACAAGGCGAACACTTACCACGGTCAGTGAAACAACGCAGCACTTTAACACTTATTGTGTGGTTATAATTAGACATAGGTTTGGCATCAATTGGTGATGCAAATTGTATGAAATCCATTACCCTGATCTTTTATTCCAGCATAGGTGGGTGTCGTCGAATAAAACACCAGTGCTCTGGAAAACAGAGAGATTTGGAAAAAACTAATCAGTCACTTGCCTTAGAGCAGTTTTAATCTGTGCCCTCAGAAAAGATAATGGTTCTTAAATGATTGTTCAAAAGGCTCTTTGGTACAAAGGCCCATTGAAATAACCAACTGAAGAACCTCCTTCCTCAGGGTATGGTTCTTTGCGTACTTGATGTGGTTCTTTAAAGTACTAATGGCTCTTCATTTTGATTGGAGTGCGTTTGGTGGTAGGCAGAGCATGATATTGGGGCTGCAACTAATGTTTTTTATTTATTTTTCTCTCACTGGGTCCATTTTTCAAACCACATTCAGCACATCACTAGACGACGTGAACACATTCAGTCCCTACTTTTTCTCAAACTCACCTAAGTCGACCACCAGCAAAATTTTGTCCAACTACTGTTGAACAACACGTAAATCACTGTAGATGGAAATATGCTGCATTTTGACAGATTATGCACTTGAAATAAGTTATGTTCATTTTTTTTTGCATTTAGTTTGCATCTTGTTGCCATCTACACAAAACTCATATTTGCATTGAAATGTGTAAATATTTAATGTGTTTGGCATTGCATTATGCAGTATAGCCTAGTGTCTCAAATTTGTTTTCTTTTGCAATGCAATGCTAAACTCTGCAAAAAAAAAAAAAAGTTTTGCAAAGCTTCAAGCTGTTTGTGTCTTGAGTGACAAGGTTTTTTTTTTTGGAAGTGGTTTGGTAGCTGAAGCATATTTTCCTCCTAAGGTTAACCGCTGTGTTCAGGTGTGTGTTTGTAAAAGCGCGCTGCGTGAAGCGTTTTTGAAGAAGTGGACACGGTGTTGAGAAAAATGTGACGCACACAGCCACCACTATGTTAATGTACTTGTTTTTCAACCATTGATTCTGTGGAACGATTAAAGCAAGAGGTTTTTCACCAGTTGGGTCCACAAAGACGTTTAGTGAAAATGTTTCCTCCAAGAACCTACTTTTGCAAAAGTTCTGTGGAGCATCGACACACGAAAGTGCCTAAAGGAACTATTTTTTGATGGTTCTTTAAATAGCTGTTTGCTGAAAAGTACCACCTCCTAATGGTTCTAGAAATGCTTCTCTATGGCTTTACTCTGCAGAATCCATTTACCACCTTCACCTTTTGCTTTATTTATTTCTGGGTGTAAATTGGATGTTTTCTTTTCCAAACTGACCTGGCTCGACCTGGAGGCCCGGAGCTCTGCATATGTAGTTTTACCAGGAAAAGGCAGGAAAAGGTAAGTGTTGTTTCAGTACGGTGTCCGTAATGTGTTGAATGAAGAACGCTTGAGTTAAAGACAACATGTCTCATCGGGGAGGATGAAGGTTAATCTGAGGAGCGTGGCCACCATGTGCACTCTGTTGTGTCTGTTTGTATTTGTGTTTATCCTGGGCTTTGCTTCACTATTGTAGATATAGGTGGGCAGCAGCTGGAAAACAGCTTGTGGGTGGCAGGCACGATTCAACTTGTTTGAGCACACAGAGTAAATCTGGACTGGATGCACTTAGTCCTTTGACAGTGCCTTTCCTCAAGATGGATTTTACATTAAATATTTCAAGTAGCTCGCCAGGTTGATGCATTTCATTCACTTAGATGTAAGGTAAAGAAATGCACACTTGATTAGTATGTAATTTCCGTAAAGCTCACAGTTTGTGTTCATCTAATAATATTCCAGGGAAATGGACAATTTCCGCGCAACAATCTTAATAAATTCTAAGCGATGAATTATCTCCGAGTCTGTTAATTCTGGCATATCACAAAACCTGAATATAAATCCAAACGATACTGACACTTTTCCCATTTCCACTTTAACGTGCATTTTTGATAGGTGGACTTTTAAATCAGTGTTTTGACTTTAAAACCACAATGAGACCGAGAAGTGATAATGAAAGCCTTTGTGACAAGTAGCTGAGCAAATCAAACCGGACTTTGACAAATCTCATTTGCCCTGTGTAGGTTTGAAATAAGCAGAAACCGAAGCCAGCATATTCAGAGGACAACTGAATGCAATGGTGCGTTTGATAATAGAAAGAAAATCTCACTAACACCAATAGAATCCTTAAAATACTTTTCTCTCTCCTTTCATTTCAGCCAGCAACTCCCACTCAGGCTAAAGACCATCTTCCCAGCTGGTAAATGCAGCCTTATTTTTGTACGCTGAGACTGAGCCACCTCTGTTTTATTGCAAATCTGAGTGCTACTGTAAACCACCCCTAAACAGCAACAGCAGATAAAATAGTATCATTCTTCAGGTTTTATGCAGATCAGACCAATCAATGTCAATAACTGCTGCTAAAATTATTAGAACTGGTGAACAGTGACAACGGAGAAAAAAAGATTAAGATTATTTTTTTAAAAAGCATTCTCATGCTCATGAATGAACAATTGTGGAGCTTTAAGCGCAAGCAGCTGATGGTGTTACAGCTTGATGAGGTGACTCAAGGGTTAAATAGCACCAAATGTAGCCGCACTCACAAAAATCCAGACAATGATGACAAAATATCACTTTTAGTTTCCACATTCAACACGTTAAGTCCACAGTTCACTCGGTATCATCTGCTTCCGATACTGTGTGAAGGTTAGTTAGTCTGACTGCAACGCCGACAGATTGAACCAACACACTCAACAGGGTCAGAGATGCTTCTCTTAGTAATGGTTTATTTTCATCACAGTCCAGAAAAAAAAGATGGTGTAAGATAATGTAGGGGTGAAGTGGCTAACCTTTCCCATGGTCAAGCACACACACACACACACACACACATGCATATAAAGACCCTAAACCTAATTAGTGAAGAGACCATGAGTCAAAGGAGTTCTTTTAAAGCACCTGTCCTGGAAACCCCCTCCTCTCTCCCCTTCACACACACACACACACACACACACACACACACACACACACACACACACACACACAGTGTACAATTTTGCAGTGTTCACACATGGACAAATACTTAGATCTCTTATAAACACTATAAAACAGGCTGTAACAGTACGTACAAAAAACAAATATATATGAGGAGGTACATATAAATGAATCCCCAAGTCATCACACACAGTCGAGGACGCACACACAAAGACAGACAAGGCAGAGACTGCTGATCCATCTGCTGATGCAGTGGGAACAGAGCCTGGTGACACATTCTCACAGGTATCACATCCGTACATACAGTGTAGCAGCTGGACTGTGAGCGTCTGCGAGGCTCTGTGCACGCGAGACAATGAGAACCAGGGAGAAAATGATTTTTTTTCTGGTAGATACTGAACAAGCGCAAACGCGTACATGCAGTTGTGAGCGCATATAAAGTATCTGCATAGGTGTATATCATACGTTTTTCTGCTTGAAAACGTCACGGCGCCCAGACCGCTCTAAAGAAAGTGATATGACGTTAAACATTTGGTTTTTTAACAGTTTAAAAATTGCAGATGCGTAGATGCAGATGTGTTGGCATCTGAGATTGAAAAAAAAAAAAAAAATCACTCCCGTTCATTATAAATACAGTTTTATGCTGTATTCACCGACCTCACCAGGAAAGTGACAGTATGGGTCAGTAAGAGAAGGGGATTAACACAAGGTAAATGCTGTGCTTATTTTTGTTTTGACTCTTTTTCTTTCTTTCTTTAGCCCTTTTCTTGAGCCTTTTCTCTAATCATAACCACACTGCTTTTGTGCCTAAAACTAACCATTCCTCTGAATAACTCTCTGATTTTAGCCCTAACCACAACCATGATCAAGTTGTTTTGCACATAGTGATGTTTGGTCAGGGCGTCACATTTCGCGTCATTTTCATCCCAACCACCTCCTACGAAGGGTTTTACCTACTTAACGTTTCCTGACCCACTTCTCTCTGGTACACTGCACGTCAAAAATGGATAAAATAGGGGTGAAAACAGACGCCAAGGACACTGGCAGAATGTGACTTGGGAGTGAGGACGGGCTCAACCATACCTAACAAAAAATGTGACCAACCTAAATCTTACATTAGGGGGTAGATTTTCTACAGCCAGTAAACACTGTCAAGAGGAGTCGGAGAAGTCTGCTTGAATTACAATATGCCAAAAGGTAATTATGGATTTTTTTTTGCAATGGCACCAAAAAACTACCATGCACTGAACTTCCAAGAAACTCTTGAACCTTTTTAAAAGTCCTTCTCCCTACTCTTAACAGTTTGTCACCATAGCTCTTTTAAGATGCTTTGTGAATAACTTTTATCCTTATTGGATAGTAGTCTTAACTTTAAGGGGAAATTCTTAGAAAACATCATAAATCAATGAGGAGCAACTCATACAGCTCCTGATCAATACCAGTAGTATTCTGAATAAACAATAAAATGAATGTCACATTTAGATTGGAACGGAGTACGACTCAACTGATGTAATTCCTGCACTGGGTTCCAGTCCAGGTATAAAAAATCAAGAACTTTGTGAGAAAGTATAAACTCTGAGCATTTCTTTTGTGAGTATCAGAGTTTTAAGCAGCTTATGTAGTGTGTTGTAAAAAGTGTTCTTTCCAAATGTCAAAAGATCCTTTTCTGGCAACTAAATTGAACTGACTGCAGCTTTGTGCCACCGCCTTTTTTTTTTTTTAGAGGTATTTACTTGAGAAAGAATTTCATGGTTCTGTGTGGGTGTGTGAGTTTCTCCTAATACTCCACGGTGAAGTTTGTTGTTTGACCCTGAGCTACTCCAAATTTTTCAAACAACCGAACCTGAATGAGAAGTTCAGCACCTGTTTTTATTCTCCAAATCTACACAAACATTTAAAAAGGATTTTCTTTGTTTGTTTTTTTTTAACTTCGCTGCTTTATATCAAAAATAAAGCTGACGTGATCGAGTCCTCAAACGGGCTTTTGTCTTGTTTTGAATTTGTGCGTCCATTCATTACGAAATGGATGATCTCTGAGCGAGGTTTGTTGGATGCATGAATACATCATGACAGAGGTCAGCTGCGTTGATGAATATCAAGCGTACCTTATGCATTGCTCCGACCACCATCTGCCAAGAGCCGGGCCTGACTCACCGACGGCAGAACAAACACAGCCCAGATACATCCAGGAGCGCTAATTTCATCAACATATTCAACAAACCTGGGTGGAACAGCAAAGGTTAACCATCAATAGGAGGAAACTGGAGCAGATCCTGAATCTCCTCTCCTCATCTCACGCAGATTACCATCTCTCTTCAGTAAGTAAATGTCACCGTCAAACATTTGCGGGTTAAATGACAGTATTTCCACATTTATGTAAAGATCTCGCCTTAAAAGGGCCATTTGTATGATCTGATTTCTAGCATAAAAATAAAGCACATATAGACACATTTAAGTGATCTCTTATAAAAGGACGCAGCAGTACAGAGCCAGACTTTACTCGGAAAAAATACAAGTATAATTGTAAATAACTGGGTAAAACAAAAAGAAAAAAGAAGAAAGATGTAAAGATGTGATCTTTAAGTCACAAAAAGTCATCATTAATCAAAACTTCAGGCTATTTAAACATAGCACACGGCTCACACTTGGCAACTAATGTTTGATTCACAGTAAGCGCGTTATTTCCTCTCCTCACCACTCCTCCCACACAGTTTACATCCAGAGGTTTAATACAAAGCAAGAAAAGTGATAAGCCATACGCCATCCACTTTACCTTCTTAAATGTCCTTGGTAAAAAAACTACTTTCAAGTGAAGAATTGATTAAAACCATTACATAATCCACAGTAAATACAGAGAAATCAGAATGCTGCAGTTAAAAGAAAAAAAGAAAGAAAGAAATGATGGTATAATCCTACTGTGAAATTCCAGCTGGGAACAATGTATCCTCCATTTTCCTTTAACCCAAAAGCCACGTTTCAGCCGCTGATCCTCAACCAGGAGCACACACTGTCTGACAAACACACTGTCACGCAAACATTATTGGACTTGCTAAATATATTTATTGCACAGCATGCTGAATGTTTAAAGAGACTTTTATTTTACAATCCATATACAGCTGTGGTATCGGGTGAGTTTGGCCCTTTGTCTTTACATAGTCAACACTGCTGCTGGCGTACTGCTCTTTCTTGTCATTTTTTTCTCCTTCGACTCCGTTCTTGGCAGCGCACACAGTTTGAAGGACAGACACTGAATAACAAAATGCTGCAGAGAGATAGTTAAACTAAGAGATACATGACTTTGTTGAAAGGCTCTGGCAGCGATAAATAAGGTGTAACTGTGACACACGTGTTTATGACGAACAAAATGTGATAAAATAATAAAAAGGAAACGGACATGAAAGTACTGGCTGCACAACAGTAACACTGCTTTATAGTCATGACATATTTGTAAGTAACGTGTTTTGGCGTCTCCACTCTCTGACATTTGAATCCTTATGAAGTCTGCCTCATCGTTTTCCACTAAGAAAAAAATGGTCTAAATAGATAAAGTTCAACATCATTAACCTAATGCGCTGTGATGTTGTAACCCTTTAAAAACTAGCTCCCGATGGGCGCTGCGTGTCAGCTCGAGGGTCATGATGAAAAACGGCTAAACAGATGTGAAACAAATGACAGAGAGCTACACAGAAAGATACAGTGCAGACGGACGAACAAAGCAGAGCCACACTAAATGAGACATGTGCACTGTACACATGCATGTGATGTAATCAGCTTCATTCAAGTTATCTCTTGGCATTGTTAGGAAAAGGAAAAAAAAAAGGAAGAAATAAACTCATACAGGATGGATGTAGGCGGTAGCTAGGCAACAGGCACCAAGGCAGGGCCGTTTACTCATGTGCCCTGAAAGTGTACAAGCTTTATGAGTTTCCATCTATCTCTTCATTTGCTGAATAAGGGCTGGGCCCGATGAGTGTCCACAAATGAATGCAGCTGGAGATTTAAAAAAAAAAAAAACACAACAACAAAAAAAAAAATGCTATTATCTGCATGCCATGCACAATTACAAGATAGTTCTGCATGAACAAATAAGCCATTTCTCATAGACTGTAAATCTAAATTGTTTTTGCTGACTACAATAACCACAGAATCCTGAGAGATAGGCTGTAAGTATCTCTCTACATTTGCCACTTATTCATTCTAAACATGCTTAAAATGTAAAGACATTTACACGTGAAAAATGCTGCAGTGAACTCCAACGATCACCGAGTGCTGTCTTTAAGCCGAACTGATAAGACATTCAAATGTGACTCTGCTTTACTCCACACCACACAACTCCACTTTGCCATTGCAAAGTCAGTCACCATAATTTTCAAAATTGTACTTTTTAAACGCAGCTTCCACAGCATAAAACTTAATGGTGATTTATTTATTTATTTTTTTGTTTTTTAAACAAAATGGTTAAAAATACAAGCTTAAATCACTGCACGCTGCCAGAGCACTACTTCATTCTCCTGGATTAATTCGTGATTTTTTGAAATGTGCTATTGCCTCACCTGACCACCAGGAGGCTACCAAGCAACAAGCTCTGCAACAAGCACTGTGAGAAAAAGACAAAGACACACACAAAGAAGGAAGGAGGGTAATGGTCAAATCATTCAGAGTAACAGGAAATTCAATTACCTCGATACTCTGATCTAACTCCCGAGTGCTTTAACCCCAGCCTCGTGTTTTATTTGTTTTATGGTCACGTATGCAAATTCAGTCACTCCTATTGACTTGCTCGTCTGTGCTCGCAGTTAATTACACAAAGACATTAGAGGCCAGAGGGAGAAATCACTACGCTGAGGTATATGTGGCAGGTGCAATATAAAGAGTGTGTCAGACGATCACTACAGGCTCCCGACGGTCTGACTGATAAGCTGTTTAACTTCATGTTGGGTTATTTATTTATCTGGATTCACTCAGGGTTGCGACCTACTGACAGCTGTTCACATACAATAAAAGATAACCATAAATGTACAGGTTCAAGCATGAGAACTGAAGTGTACGCCTCAGCAGGTCTCATGGTAGACTACATTTCATTGCAAAATGTTACCGGATACTTTGAGTTTGTTTATCTGTCCCATAACAGATAAACAAACTGTATTTGATGTGTGTTATTTTTAGGAACGCTTCAATGTATTAAAATGTATAAAGTCAACGTTTGGCTGCAGAAGAGCACACAGGGAAACACTTAGCCACTGTTCAACTCTCAAACTACCTCTTGTTTTACTCATACACTGCATAAAGATATAAAAATATATGACACGTTCTGTACTGTATAATCAACGAGGGGTCAAATGACTATGTGTAAGGTTGTTCATACCGGCAGACCGACAGGGGATTATCGCTCGACTCTGCACTTCTTCCAGCTCTACGGAGTGCTTTTGCATGTTTTGTGCCCCTAACTGCACTCATTTCATTCAGTCTAAGCACTCTTATCAGTCCCATTTCCTGCAGCAGCAGCAGCATCACAGTAGCTGTTCGCTGTGCAAAAGCTCTTACAAACCCCACTCCAAACTGTCCAGCACCAAACTAAAGACAAATTTAGCATTTAGCAGCCAAAATGTCACACATTTAGACAGGAAGGCGGAGATCAGATAAAAGCTAAAAAGAAGGAAATATTACAGTAAATTTGGAACTAGAAGTGCACGCCAAATGTGTAGATTTTGACATAAATATAATCAAAACTTTTCACTGAGCCTTTTAAAGTTATGATGAAGGGGATTAAAGCAAGAGGTGGCAAAAAATACACACACTTTTTACTCATGTAGAAGCAAAGAGCCGACTTTTTTACTCAAGTAAAAGTGAAAAAGTACAGGCTCTGAAATGTAACAGCAAAAAGTAGGCATTTGAAGGACATTTTGACCCAGCTGTTTTTGTGGAAAGGTAACTTATCCTCATGTAATATTAATATGAAAAAACTGTTCCAACTTCCAATAACACATCATGAACAGAAAAGCTGCAGTGCTTGATAGTTTTTTGGTGTCACTGTGGGAAAAAATTCCATAATTACCTTTCAGCATATTGTAATTCAAGTGGTCTGACAGGAAACAAGAATTCTACCCAGAAATCTACCCTGTGACGCAGACTTTGGCAAATCTCAGGACTTTTCAGACAGGTAGGGGATTAAATACACGATGGACAGCTAATTACCGATCGCTGTTAAGATTTCCACAGATGTAACTCAGCTGCTAACGTGTCTTCTCTTTTCCACAGCGGCTTGAAGCTGCATCAGGTCAACTGCATTTATATTTAGTCTTTTGATTTGGACTGAGAGGAGACGGAAGTTTGTTTTCAAATTTCCTTTGATTTCAGCAGCTTTCACTAAAGCTACAATGTCCATGTCTGCTTGCAATGTCAAAATTTGAAACATTATGACGCCGTTTCTTCACAGTCTTGTCTCCCAGACTATTAAAGTCTCCCTTTCTTTCCCTTTCTCTTGTATCTTGTTACGTCTTTCGCATTGCTTTTGTCGAGCTACGTTTGTCGCATGTGATACGGATACACCAGTGGTTCATCTTTAGTCTTCAGTCTAGATGTTAAGCGCACAATGATGCAAAATAAATCATTTCACATGCATTGAAAGTAAAGTAACAGGGTTGTGTTAAAGTGTGTAGGAAGTAGGAGTACAGATACCTGAGAACTCAGTACAGTAATGAAGTATTTGCACTTTTGCACAAAACGAAGCAGATAGTTAAATCTATGTGTTAATATTTGTTCACTATAAATATGCAAATATGTCTATTTAATACAGAAAAATACAGAGTAGCCTCGAGGTCACTGCAACACAGGCTGGCAGATAGAACATATTTTTAATCATAAAATAAAGATTTTTGGTGGCCTGTAAACAAATCAAAACAGCATGCTTCTACCACAAACCCAGTACCAGTTGGGTCTCTGGGTTAATGGGCTGATGGTAATTTGTAGTCAGCCTCCTTAGTTGAGGACCTAACATCCCCTGCGTTTCAAAGTGGCCCACAGACAACCACAAACATGTTTTTTTTTTTTTTTTGTGAGAAGCATGACAAGCAAAATATCATTATCACTGCTGGAGCTTGACTCCATTACTGACCAAAGGCACAGGGAAATGGAAAACACTATCTCAAAGTGTATAATTTCATCTTGGATTTGGAATACACACACACACACACACACACACACACACACACACACACACACACACACACACACACACACACACACACACACATTTCTCGCCTTAATGTATCTGTCTTTCTGTTTAGATTCAGCGTAAACCAACTTTTACATCCCACAAAGCAATCCGTCATGATTCAGTTAAGAGGAACTGCACACAAGTGCAAGATTCACAAGATCGGTGTGATCCAGAGGTATGATTAACTTGTAAGAGGCAGGGTTAGGTTGACAAAATAACCACAGGAGTCAGGAAAAGAAGGCACAGTGTAGGAGCAGGCTATGTTGTTTGGCATCTAAAGTCAGATCAAACAGATCCAAAAGGGGCAGAGGCAGGGAGTCGAAACTCCTTGTTGAAGGCAGGTGTTTTGACTCAAAATCTTACGCTAAAACCCCCAGAGATCACTATACCTAAAAACGCCAAGTGGCAAAATGTATCGCCTGTCTTCTGCGTTTCTTGTAAAATGTACTCTGTAACTAACATTACATTAGGTTCAGTGTGTGATATTTAGTGACATCTAGTGGTGAAATTGCAGATTGCAGCCAGCTGAGTAAACCCCCGCCCTCACCTCCTTTGGCAAAAACCATCCCTTGTTATTGCCAGTTTTTATTTTGTCCGTTGTGGGCTTTTTAATCTACAGTGTATTAACTGTGGTGCACACTCAAACATAGTAGGTGACAGTAATGCTGCTGTAGACAGACGGGGAACTCCGTGGACAACTCACTCCCTCTTTAGATATAAATGGCTCTTTTTAAGGTAATGAAAACATGATTCTCATTTCTGCATGATTATCCACTAATGAAAACATAATTATGAATATTACATTTCATTTCTCCAATTAAATCCTCGTAAAGCCCCCTAAGTCTTACACACTGGACCTTTAAGGTATGTATTCTCTTCACGAAGGAAAGTCTCAAATCATGTGTTCTTGTCCTCTGGTTTTTATAATTAAAGTAACACTAATTGCTTTGCATGACCCTCAGTATAAATACAAAAAAATCACACTGAAAATAGGTATTAGAAGAAAATATTTGCATATTTGTGTGGTTCATAAATCTCTGTCTCCATCCTTTGGAAACTGTTATGAATTACTTGATGTTTTCAGATCACACACTAACAAATGCTGTTGCCAAGCAACATGGTGAAATATTGAAACATAAACTGTGTGAAAATAAATGGATTTACATAGGGGCAGTTTGCACCGGTGGAGCCCATATTTTTTAATCTGGATTCATCTTGAGTATATTCAACAATAGATAATGCAACACAACACAGTTGAATTCAAATTCTTGGGAAATCCAATAATTTATCAAAACCTAACACAATTGAAAAACAGTCAGGGGTGAATTTTACCTGTTGGCGTTTCTGTATTAATAAAAGAACAAAGTATCACTGTGTTGAAGCTCATTCTGGCAGTTTAGGCCATCCATGCCACTGACTGTCTTTGATGGTGCCATTGGGGTAAAATTAAAACACAAAAGGATGACACAGACAAACACAGGGTCTGCGGCTGGTACATTGATAAGCACCAGACAAGGCAGTGTTGTAGGACAGCTCTGGGTTTAATATGCAGGCCAGGTCTTGTCTGTAGTGACAGGAAGACAGTGAGAATGAGACAGCATTACATCCTAGCCCTGTGGCTCTTCACTGATAAATTCAGAGAGGTGGCGTGATAAAAGCAGCACAAGCATAGCAACGTAATTCAAATGAGTGATAATGACACACGATAGCATAAATATCAGTGGAAAGCAGGAATTAAAAACGATAAAATTTGAAGACAATGAATCTTCCCACTTTGTCTTTGTGCGTTGTAAAGACCAGTGCTCAGAGGCTCAGATCAAACGGCTGTGGTGATGAAAAGAGCAGGTCTCATAGGGTTGATAGAGAAAGAAAGGGATGAGACACAGAGATCAGAGAGAAGGACCAAATGAAGGCTAATTTGTCCTGATGATCCAGGCGGTAAGTAAAAAGCTTCAAAGAGTAGCAGCATGAACTTAAGATCATTGGTCAGATTGTGTGATCATACACAAATCTGCCTGTACTATCTAATATCTTTGATAATCAGCCCACCTTTGTAGACATTTTCATATTAGTCACAGTGTTACATACGTACATTTCTGCAACCTTCTACTGCTTTTACTGTCTTGAAGGTGACCACAGCAAAACCGCATTTGAAAGAGTGAATAGTTGGTTGGTCTCCTGGCATCAAACTGTTCATCAAACCTCATGTTTATGAGGATCCTTCAAAACTAATTACCCTCGC
>JAPQRN010000015.1:20934959-20955139 GCA_037367275.1 Coranthus polyacanthus
TCTCTCCTCTCCGTCCAAATCAAATGACTAAATATAAGTATAGATGACCTGACGCCGTTTCCCGCCGCTGTGGAAAGGAAATCTAAACAGCGATCTGTAATTACAGCTATCGATCACGTATTTAACCCTCCCCTGCGTATCTGAAAACACCTGTGATTAGACAAAGCCTGTGTCATGGGGTAGATTTTCTACAGCCTGAAAACAGAGTCCACAGAAGTGAGTACAACTCTCGTTTCCTCTCAGACCACTCGAATTACAACATGCTGAAAGGGAATTTTTGCCCAATGACTATCAAGCGCTACGGCTTTAAGAGGAAATGAAATAATAATGAAATAAAAGTATTCTTAAAGTGTTTGTTGGACCTCTTACCTGTCATACAACAGAAAATTCTCCCAGTCAGAATTGGAAATATAGTCAGTTGGTGTTGAGTACCAGCAGCGCAGTGCAGATACAGCACACAGCAACCCTCTCTATTCCCTGCCCAGCTGGATGATAAACACACACAAACACACACTGACTGCGGTCTGTGTTTTGCTTTGACAGAAACAGAATGTGACAATGAAGGAAAGCAACACTCCAGTACGTCTGTAGTGTACTCTACTTCACGATCATTTCAAATGCATCAGTGTCTCCTCCTTCTGGTATCTCTGTGCGCATATTTTTCTTATTATATCACATGATGGAAGCTTCTACCATCTGCTTGAAGCCATCTGTATCAAAGCCTGGAACGCTAGAAGGCACCCACAAATTGTATTTACATTCGGGAGTGAAAACACCAATACAGGCCTCATTATCCCACAGAGTGTTAACCTCTTGGATGCAGATATTCCCCATGTTTCAGGAAGATAAAACATCCACATTTTTTCACAGTCTATTAAAATATGTCAAATACACGACTTGCCTGTACTTGTTTTGTCACGACAGTTAGCTTGATATTGAAATTTTTACCACTTTTCTTTGGAAACCTTGGGATCTGCGCTGCTGTGCCTTGGATGGAATTTTGTAATCACCATCTGTTTGGTGATTTCTTCATCAGGTGGGTGCCTTCCTTCAGCGCTGTTACGTCCAGACAGACCAAGAGGAACTTTTACTGTCCTAAGAAGCACTATCCCTCGTGTATGGTATATTATTTCTTGTAATGTTCTTGATATTGAGTCATGATATTAAGCTATTTTAACACTGGGTGACACTGTAATTAGCTATAATAGTAATCTTTGTCATCTAGATCTTACAGGTGGCAGTATAGATTTTGAATTTGTGTTTTTCTGGAGTCAAATATTTAAATAAGACCCATCAGAGTTTACTGACGGTAACTTAATTTCACTGACATTGCAGAGGAATTGAATACTTTCAGAAAATGGCACCGTGAATCAGTCAACAACATAATATATGGAAAACTGAATTGCCAATACAGCTAAAACCAAATAATGGCAAACGAAGCAGACAAATGGACAACAGACAAAAAGGCAAAAGGCACCACTTCAACACATAACTGATAAATTTTAGCAAGTTTGATGGAAAATATTGAATAGTTTGACAGATGGACAGACAGCCATGTTGGCCGCTATATCTCCCAGCATTTTATACCAGGACAATAATAATGGCATCTGGCATATTTCATGTGGTTCTTGTAACATACGTACAAGTCCAAATATCAGTCTACATGCTGAGACCCATAATATAATGTATTTGGTATATACAAGCTTGACTGGAGTTGAAAGCACAGACATTATATTGACAGTGACACTTTGTGCATTTTCTAATGACCAGAGAAATAAAAATGTTGGGGCCTGAAAATCAATTCATGATGCACAAGAGTCTGGGAAGCTGTTCAAATGTTAATACAGTCACTTGAAGCAAGCTTGGAGATTAAGACATGTATTTGCTACAGCCTGCAGGCAGTAAACTAAACTGTAAAAGCACACTTACACACAATGAATGATAAGTAACCACCCTGCCGTCGTGCTTAACTTATGTTTTTGTGGACCAAACGTGTCCCTTCTTTGAAGCCACTGCCAATGATTGCTTTTGTTGGTGGCTTCAGAAGTTGTAATCCCAGCCATGAATCCCCAAACTCCCAGAGTAAACTGGTGGTGCATGTGGCTACAAATCCATGGCAACAAGCTTCCACAGGGTTTACACAGGCAGCACAGTCACAGCTCCAACTGCTTGTTCGCCGCTTCGTTTATCCATATACCTCATTGACTACATCCTCCCAAGGCATCTTGGCCGGAAATAGTAATCAATTCACAGAGTGTTGGTTCAAGGTCAGAGAGACTGACTGTAATGTTGTGCCTGTGTACATTTCTGAAGCCCATGATTCCTCATCTTTCCCAGCGTGAGAAAACAATATAAGGGTCTCTCAAAGAACTATTGCTTTGCATATCAGTGTGATAATGCCAAAGACTGTGCTTCACCCACTGAGACATCAGTGTGATATATTCTGTAAACTGAGATTTTACTGAAAGTGATGTTTTATATGGTGTGGTGAATAAAGAACATGAAGTCTGATTTTCTTTGATACATTTGAACAGCCAGGTGAATTTGATTGGTTTGTTGAGAGTTAAAAAGCTCGTAGGCTGACAGACCTTGACATCAGCCACACACTTAACTTTTATATTCCCATCCTTTTTTCCTATCTGTGTGATTAGATTCCTTTGGTCTTTATTTTTTCAAATGAAAAATGGCTGAATATCTGATACAGAGTGCTCTGTAGAGAGAAGTTTTTATTAGGAGGATGAAAAGCAAATGTCTCACAAAGTGCTTGTCTTCACCCAGGACTTTTTCATTTAATTCTGGATTAATGCAAAGTAATTAGTGCTTGATACATCGTGAGATAAAATTCGGCATCTTTTATCTCAGGACTTGCGACGTGCAACCCATCTGGACAGTTTAATTTTGCAACAACGACTGATTTTTGGCAAATGCAGTTGCTAAATGAACCATAGAACGACCTCAACAAAATTATAATGAAATATGAAGTTTGCATATTAACATTAAGGAAGAATGATCGAAATGTATTGAACAAAACTCTGCCCTACTATGTTTGTGAGTGTTTCGTCTTTGCCTGACCCCTGCACTGATCTATTAACTTAATTTTTACTACTACAACCCTCAAACTGCACAAATGACAACTGATGTTAAGTAATGTTAAAGGTCAAAGGAGGATCTAATTACAGAGATGTAATACAATATTCACAATTCTGCTTTAATTAGTGTATAATCACATGAAAATAAAAACTGTTGTGTTTTCCTTACCTTAAAATGAGCCTCCCAGGGAGTCTATCATGTTGTGCAGTAATTTTACTTTTCTCTTTTCTTTTTTACCATTTTATAGCGGGCGTAATCCAGTGAGGGTGGGGGTATTCGGGCGGTTGTAATCTGCGACGTCACCACTAGATGTCGCTAAATATTATACACTGAACCTTGAACAACATGCGCGTGACATTCAGTCAAAAATGGCAGCGTCATACCTGCAACAACTTTATCCTCACCAGAAAAAGAGGAGGCAGTTGGACACAAACTTACTCACGTATAACAAGTGTTCATGTCTCATTTTAAACTGAGGGCAAATGCATTGATTTTGTAGCATCTGTCATGTAAATATCTTATTTCAGCCGTGGCATGATCTTTTTCTTTCTCTAACCAAACATGTTTTTTTTCCTAAACCTAACAAAACCTTAACCTAAATGCAACAGTCATGTGTGTTTTTTTTTTGGCTTTTTTTTTGTGGCTTTTTTTTAACAATTTCAGTGTTATTGTGTGCCTCCAACTGAGTGTAATTCTGTTGTAAAGGTGTGAGGATGTGTTGCTCAGAGACCCAGAATGTATTTCTCCTTGGTAAAAAAGCGTAACGCAATTTGTTTTAAAAAGTTACATTTAAATCTTTCTTAAGCCAATAAATCCATGTTTTGATCAAAGACACAGGTTTTGGGTGAATTACCCAGACACTTGTTTAGCTATAAAGTGACTGTTGGTATGGCACCGTCTAGGTTTCCCAGGATATTCTACACTGTGGCTTTCTAATGAGCACAGCAGACTGTTAACAACAAGCCACCACAGCTATAGCTCACGCTTGGTGCTGTAACACATAGCATGTTTGTCCAATTACAGAGTGTTTTCTGGGTAGAAACAAAACCACTCAAAAGCGTCTCATATTGCCTCAATGGCACTAACATGAATAAATACAAACAGATGCCTGTGCAGATTAATTTCTTTTTAAATGAAAAATACAAATATGTGTTTGGTGTTGTCTTTGAGGGTGCATGCCTTCACGCATTTCTGTTGCCATGTGTGGGAAGCAAACCTGCTTTATTATTCCAGCAACAGAAATTTGTATGTGCACCTTCTTTCCCCTCAGCATCCTCCTGACATCATGAAATACCATCCTACGTCTGTGCCTCTCACTTGACATTTAGACCGGCTGAAGACCACAGAGTGTATATGTGAATCTGCTTTTGTTACTAGAGCTGATGAGATCTGATAAAAAAGAGCTTTATTCTAATAACGTGACCTCTACACTAACACTAACACACACACGCACCAATCTTTGCCTCAGTCCTTGTCGGCAACTGGAAACTCAGACTGTGCAACCTGTTGCAAGAAACGTTGTCACTTTCTGACCAACAAGTGGTACAACTACAACCGAGGGTACATCTTACAGCAGGAGTCATGTAATAGCTTGGACAATAGCAGTTTGTGTTTAAAAAGAGAAGTTATACTTAGTTGAATTTCCATGGACGAATCAAATGTAAAGGGAATGTGCCGCTTTAGTGTGAAAGTTACTCCTTAGGCTTTAAGGCTTTTTTTCTGTAATTGCTTGTTTCATTCTCTTTCTGTGGGGAATAGGCGCTGTGGAAATGAATACAGGTCTTTCTGGAGGGAGAATGAAGCAGGAAGTCACTCAGGCAAAGATAATCCTGCAATAGCTTGAATGAGAAAATACACACTACTCTGTTTGGAAACACGTAGATAATCAGAGCTCAGTATATCCCAAGACATCTAACAGTAGAGGAATGATCACCTCCTGTCCCTCCTGGGTTCTTAACTCGAAAACAATGAGTGGGGTTCAGAGAGGATATTCAAGGAAGAAAGCTGTGTTCATGGCGCACTTTAACAAATGCCTTTGTCTGTTCTCTAATAAAGAGGCCGTCTTCTCTATTTCCTATGTTATGTTAATCTAGCGACATGTAGTTTTGATCACAAGACTCAGTTTTGACAGTGATTGAGGACTCATCTCCAAATGAGGCTGAATAGACAACATCTTACATGACCACACATTTTGACAGATCCAATCACCCCTGCATACAGTGCAGTTTGGGAACTGGGAACTTTTAGCAGTGATAGTCATCACGGATGAACAGATAGAGAAAGGATTAAGTCAAAGCATAGGACAAAATGTCACAATACTGAGCTCTGATGGAGAGGAATCCATAAACATCACAAGTTTGTGGCAAAAATGTTGACATTTAGCTAAAGAATAAGGCAAAGATTCTGAAAGATTTCTAATAAACAGTGATTAAAACTGCAGAAAGAAGCTTCAGCAGACAGTTTTAACTGGAACTGGAACATTCTGGGGTATTTTCTTGCACATCTTGTCCTTAACCCTCAGCAACGAATTTATTCACAAAGGATTTTTTTTCTCCTATTAAATCATTAGCAGTGGGGCAAAGAGGGACACCACTTACATAAAAAAATGTGGTTTTCAAACATCATGTCAAACACATGTAGATGTGAATATGGGATTACATGGGAAACCCACATTGCAACATATGGTAACATGTTATCTATATGGTCTCACATGCATGTCCTGGGTTTTCCACAAGTAGGTATTTGTAGAAATGTGTGGAACACGTGGGGAATTCATGTGTTTTTTTGGTTGAAAGATACTTGCTCAGGTATTCTTTCACACCCTTAGTCTGGAGGCGCTGACTCACCTTCCTGGCACGACGCTTCCTTCATAAATCCAACGACTCAGCCAGAACTCCAATCAATATGTACTTTTAAAGGACATTCTACTACAGAAACTCATACTTTACATTCCCCTTTATATTCAGTATGGACTTGAATGTTTTAATGGGAGTGCTCAGACTCCTTGAGCCCACTGCGCCTGGCTGTTGTTGTTGTGGAAAACTATTGATTAATTGGCTACTTCTTTTCTGCATTAAATTATCCAGATTTGGTACAGAGGTTTCAAAGCACTGAGAACATTAGTGAGAAATAGTAACATATTTGTACACGTTTCACTCATTAGAAAATCTGTGTTTTCAGTTCTTACACATGAGACATTAGGATGTGTTAGTTGATATCATCAAATTATATATACACAGAATATCCTTTGTCTTATTCCTACACATATTGTAAATGTGGTGTGAACACCATACATCTGAAATTACAGGTTTTTGAAATTTTAAAATGCTTGTTTTAGGGAAACTATGTTCAGAAATGAATTGGGTTTCACAGTAATTAACCAAACGCAGGGATGGAGCAAGGCTTTACGACACAGATAGATCAGACTAAATGTAGCTGAGACAGACAACAATTGTGTCAATGTGTAACTGAGCTTCACTCTCATACACCCCCACAAACGCAAACACCTACATTCATCCCAAACCTTTAATCACCATTACTTGTGCGGAGACAACGTGAGTTTTAAAATTACTGCAATTTTCTGAAACACTGTTACTTTGTAATGAACAATGACAGAATGCTTGACCGCCCACACTGCAGATGTACAATGCAAATCCTTGATGCTGAGGCGTTCCGAGTGTTAAAGGTAGTGTCAAAGTGATTTGATCTGGGTTTTTGTTTTTTTCAAGAACCATATTGTAGATGCTCAACATCCAAATATGTGCCCCTTCTTCTTTGCCTGATGCAATTTAAATGAAAAAGACAGAACTTGCACTTCTTCAAGCGGCATCCTTTCTCTTCTACCACACCTGAACGATATCAATAAGGGATAAATACTTAGAACAGTCATTAGCGAACGGTGCAGTTGTGTATTGGCATTAGCTACCGATTAACATTCAACACAGCATCATGCGTAAATTCCTCTGCTTGAATTCTTTCATATGTAATTACGGTTTTACACTTTACTGAGGAACACATCAGGAAATATAAAGCATACGTCAGATAATAACCTGATAGAATTCATTTATTTTAGTATTGGGAACCTGGCAGCGGCTTGCAACAAGGTTTTGAAGATTTTTATTCAGATCCAGCGTCATTCTCTCCCTTGGCCTTAGGCTGTCCTTGTGTTACTCAAAAACTAATTATTTCACAAACCTAGCAGAGATCCCTCAATAATTATGCATGTGATAAGAACCCAGTGCAGCTGCTACTCCTGATTTGGCTGATCGGGGGAATTGGATCAATGCTGTTGAATGTCCACTTAGCACAAGCCAACAGAGAAAAATGGGTTCCTTATCATAAAGAGGAGATTCTTTAGGGTTTATACTGGTATAAGTTATGTAGAGAGAATTTCAAAAACCTGCAGTGAATGAGGTTTGGATACATTTCTCTATGATTCAATTCCCTATAATTACAACAGTCAAAAGTAATCACTGTTGGAATCAGCAATTTCCCTCAGTCAGCAAACAAGCATGAAATCGACAAGAAAATCCCAAATATATTCAGTGACACTAAATGAATCAGTACCATCTCTTGTGACACTGCAAAAGGTTGTACGACAACTGAAAAGAAGCATTTAAGGGAAGAGTCCATCAGCATCAGAAAGAAAGGTAGCTTCAAATGAACAAAGCAAACAAATTACCTGCCAGCTCCGGGGTTTGCTTCTCACCAGACATTATCTGTGCCTCCATTATTTGATAGCATATATAAATGAAAGTGGACAGGGAAAATGATTTTGGTGTAATTTTGCCGTGACCCAGCCTTTATTTACAGATGAGTGCAGACAGGGAAAAAGGGGACGGCGAAAGAAAATTGAAAGCCTCTTTACAAAATCAAAACCATCTTAGGCTGATGTCATTCGATCACATCTGACCGCATAAGAACTTTCAGGCCTATCGGTTGAGTGAAAAGCAAGTTTTAGATGTTCTGTTAAGAAAAGATCCTTCTATATCAGAACTTTAAAGGTTCGATATGTAAGATTTGCGTGTGCTTATGTGAAGCTTGTGTCATTGACCGTTTTTTCACTTTAGTAAAGTTTCTGCGAAACACCCTGCGCTCATTCTTGAGTTCTTCAGTGTCTGTCTTCTGCTCCACAGCAGCAGCAGTGTCCAACACATGCTACGTTAGAAATTGAGTTAGCCAACAAACGACCAGCTCCCAGAGCAACACAGACTTCAACACAAACTTCATGTAAGCACAGAAGCACACACAAATCTTACATATCGAACCTCTAGGAGTAAAGATAAACTACACTC
Organism: Coranthus polyacanthus; assembly: GCA_037367275.1. NCBI lineage: Eukaryota > Metazoa > Chordata > Actinopteri > Kurtiformes > Apogonidae > Coranthus > Coranthus polyacanthus. Next base: position 20,943,344 of record JAPQRN010000015.1, read on the forward strand.
TCAATACTCGAAATAAAGTTTGACTGTGAAGGAAATTACATCTCTAAATTAGTCCTAAATTGGCTGCAAATCACCTCGTTTTAAAAGAGAATCAAAATCTTGCAAACAAAGTCAGCGAGGCAACGCAGACATGAAGAGAAGCAGAGGGAGGGAAGACACATCCACTGAACTTGAAATGCTTTCATTTGAATAAAAACTCGTGGTTACACTCAGCTGTATAACTCCATGAATGTGCAGAGGCTGAGGCAGAAAGGAGAGGATCTGGAGGAAAATAAGACAAACTTGTAAGTTTGGAAATCAAAGTCTGTTTGAGTTGTCACATGGAGCAAATGCCAATCAGGGAACTCATCCATTGAATGTTTTTGGCCAAAAGACAGACTAAAAAACACTTTAGCGAGCTGAAAATTCACCTCCCTTTTTTTTTTTTCGACATGCAGCTTCCTGATTATCTTGGAGTGCAAGACAACAAAGACACCAACTGCTTGGCATTGTGACCATTTCTAATGCTACAGTGTATCTGAATGAATTTTTCTTTTTTGTTAAATTCTCGTACACGATATTGTTAGACCTAGACCTAGATCTAACCTAATCTAATCTTTCACTGAAGAGAGCGGAGTTGCTGCTACAAGAATGCAATGTAAGTGTGATACAGAACACAGTGTGAACAAAAGCCAATCAGTCATTGCCTCTGAATTGGGTTGGCACCAAGTACTGAGCTGGAATAAATAAGAAGAAGATTCACTTTTCCTAATTCAATGACAGGCTTCAATGAGCAATTTAATCTATTTGCTACAGAGAGAGTCTTTGCCCAAAAGCTGACTGAAGTTTGGCTTAGACCTCAAGGACATAGAGCTGCTGGTAATAAAAACCTCCCAAACCAATGGCTATATTTAGAAACAAATAATGTCAGGTGGCACTATATAGTTTGAACAGGCTTAAACACGAATCCTCTTTCAGAGAAGAAAAATATCCACCTCTCTCCATGGGACTATTGCCTCAAAGCAATGCTATTTGTTACCATACCTATTATAAAAACATCAATGGTGAAAGATGCTCTCATTTCCCCATTTAGTAAATATGTGAGTGTGTTTAATGGCAGCATGGTTTCTCACTGCTGTTCATCAGATTGGACTGGTATTATTTGTATCTGCCAGTGTTTTTTAGCACCGCCTCAGTCAATGCCGCGATGAGTTACTGCTTTTCAAAGCGTGACTCATCTCCTCTCAACTAAAGTAGACTTGTATTTGTGGATGTGTACAAGAGGGCTTAATATGCTTGCATGTGTGTGGTCAATTTAGTGTGTGGCAGCAACCTCTGTTATCCTGTTTGTGTATGCCCACCTTTAGATGTGGCGCTTTCCATTGCTGCCTTTACGCTGCTTTGGCTCAGCCGAGGGAGCGTGAGCAAAAGCCAAACCCAGCGCAATCTGCAATTATGCGTCCACTTGCATGGACATTTATGGGTCCGACTCATAAGTGCTTTTAGGCGCCTGATACCCATGTCATTTTGTTAGGCTGAAGAAGATAGTATATTGGCATGTGCGGCGTTAAAAAGAATGAAGCATCTTTTGGAGCATTGTAGGACACTAAAACACTCCCAGACTAATGAGGGCAGACACGTACATGGGTTTTGCAGCTCCATACGGCAGAATGACACAGGGTTTGTTAAAACCTCCCACACAGTTACTAGTAGTTAGTAAAAAAACTAAATGCAAATTGTTTGAGGAGGAGAAATGATTTGAAGTAGTTAGGCTTACTTGGGTTACTCCAGACTCAGTGACTGTGTACGAATCAGACAAAGGTTTAACACACCTCCAACATGGATGACAAACACAGGGTGAGTCATGCCAGTGTCACACAACTATAATCAGAGCGTGTACAACATGATGCTGCCCAAATGGAATTTTGCTGCATAATGAAGCTTTTTGTTGAGATTAAACCAGAGAAATTGTGATTCATGATGATTGTCAGCGCTTCTGTTGTGTAAGGTGTTGCTGAAAATTAAGGCTGCTAAAACAAGAACATTTTTTTTATTGAATATTAATATTAATATATATTATATTATAATATATTACAATATTGCACATCGCATTCAAAGTCGGAATCCTTGAAGCAGAGTTGCAGCACAACATCACAGCGTTGTGCTTCCTTTGAAAAAACAAAATCAATCAATCTTTTTCGTATTTTTCACCTTGTCCTCAAACGTAGACATAAACAGTTCCATTTGCTAAAAAAAAAGAAGATTTATGATTATAGTGCCAGTACAAAGTTGATTAGGAATATATAAGGATCGCCCTTAAATATAAAGAGACTCAATTAGACAGAACATGAAGGATACAAATATCTCACATGGTTTCTGTGCTTAAAAAATCACACATTCCTGCTTCGCTACTGGAGGTTACAAACTATTGTTGCTGTGCTGGATAATATTAGCTGGGTATGAGCCAGAGCAATGTTGCTGGTATTATCACTGCCAAAGTCTGATTTAGTCTGTTCTGGTGTGGGATAGAGCTCAAACGTGGTCTAAAAAACATCATCAATGAGCCGCATTCATTCATTAAGAGTAGCACGGGCATCATGGTTCATTTCAAGTTGATCCCACATGCGTCGTCTTGTTACCAGAAATATTTTGTAGCACACTACACGACAACAAGCTAATAAACACACCACTGTTTGTTCCTCCTCGAGTATCTTGAGGTGCTTCACATCAGAGTCACTCGTCTCTGAGCTGCCCAGTCTTCAAAATACAGCCAGCTCCAACAATGCCAGCACTATCACAAACCAAAGCAATGAAATGATTACATAATGATCATGTAATCATGACATTAAAGAAGCTCGCCACCTGTCTCCGTTATATGAGTAATAGCCGATGGTGTAAACCACAGATCTTTTATGTTATACAAGTGTGACCCAAGGTTCTTTCACACTGTCTACCTTCACTACTGTTCCCACACTCTGAATAGAACATTTGGTTCAAATTATCTGTGTTGGTCTGTATATGCAGTTGTGTAGGTGGCGAAATAGCTGATTTGTTTTGGAAATAATGGACCACAGTTCAGTAAAACTGCTCTTCTACCAAGTGATCCTTCATCCTAAAACCACCAGCATTATAGCACTTCAAGAGGATAGTGGTTCCAGTTCAAGGTGTGCAGAGAAATTTAAAGAGTGTGTGAGTACAATAAAAGCAAGAATCACAGTAGTGGTAACTTCAGAGAATTATCCCTTCTTTTTTGGTCCTCTTTTCAACATGAATCGATAGGAAGCACAATTCACAGACATACGCTGATTATTTAAATGAGTCCCAGTCACTAGGCTGTGTTGTGACACATAAGAGGCTGGCATCTCTGCAGGGGTGTCATCACAACTTAACCATCTTTTACTGGTCTGATACTATGCATCCACCCTTTTCCAGCTTTGCATCAAATACGTATAAAGCCTGAGGAGATAGCGAAACTTGGATAAAAGTAATATGACAGATAACTCTCAGGCGTAAAACTGAGGCTTAAAAGCAGTTGAAGAATGTGTGTGAAGAACTATGAGGTACTATATGAAACCCTTAAAAACCTTTAAGTTTAATTGGTTTTCAACAGCCGGAGGACGGTGCACTTCATTGGACAGTGAGTTGAGGTAAATGGGAATGTAATTGACTTACCAACAGTAATTATGGCCATTGGGTTTTTTTTTTCCCCGGTCTCTTATGAAAGTGAGTCTTTTTTGAATCCTTTGTATTTATCCCAAATTTTCAATATGATATATATTGTGGTACATAACTTGGGACATTTGCACAGTTTTTGTCCGCACTGTCTCAGATCTTTGGAACAAGACAAACACATTTGCCACAAAAACAACACTGAATAAAACATCAGATTCACAGAGAGAAAGGCCATACTGATGTAACCCCCCCCCCCCTTTGTCAGAGTTAGTTTAGAAATTCTATTGTGTATAATTGAATAGCAGACAATACACACGGTCCATTGTCTTGCAAAATATCTGCAGAGTTTTCATTGTAAATCTGCTGACCTTGTTATATAACTTGCATGACAACATAGAAGACCGAGTAAAATATGATATGCAGAGGTAGGAGTACAAGCAAATCTTTTCTTTTTTTTTTTCTGTTGCAAGCTTCAAATAATGGGCAGCCTTACACTGATGCTGTTTTCTGCCATCCCACAAGATATATCTTCTACAAGGAAAGACACAAATATTAATACAATGACACTGAATGTATAGTCAAAGTCAGTAATCGGCGCATCAAAGGCATGACTAATCGACCAGTTTAGTCATTTCTTAAAGTGTTTTAATATGGGCTATAGATCTTCAAGAAAAGCATGGAAAACAGCAATTTAGACGAGTGCAAGACACTGACAAGCATCCACGCGTGACTGCGTTGTGATCATAGTTTATTAATTTTTGCAGTTTAATCTTCAAAAGTGACAGGCTGAGAAAGAAAACAGTCAATGCTCATTAGTACCAAGGCGGACTGTAATTTCCCTCATATGGGATCTTAATTATGTGTAACAGAATAGAAAATACAACCTTAGTGTAAAGCCGTTGTGCTTTAGTATCACAAAACCATAAAGAAGTGAGGGATTATTGGAGTGATTGGGAGAAATTGGGGTGAAATTTGTTAGGCGGGGACAGAGCTTTTCAGGCTAAATGGGAATTCAGTGAGACTTTTCATGTATATGGTGATGGGCCACGATTCCTCTCTAACTGTGGGCGAAGTCTCCGCTCTCCAGAAGGCAGCTCAAAGTGGACAGCTCCTGCTGTACCGACAAACTTCTGTCTTCAACGCGAGCCCATGAAGCCCTGCGCTATCATTTCACTTTCTAGAGATGTGAACTTTATCCTGTAGTAATACAGCTGTCTTATCTAAACAATATTTTTTTTTTTTGTACTGAAGTGCATCCTCGAGGGAAAACCATACTTTACATTGAGAAACTCTGACAGCACATGAAAGATTCATACTGCAATTTATTAAGGCCCCATTGGCATGCATTTGCATTTTATCTAGCTTCACACAGTTCCAATCACTTCCATCACTTTGTCTCTGTTTCACTATCAACCCATCGTTTCACCAACATTTCTACACTGCCTAAACCTAAATTTAATCATTATTTGTAATTAAATATGTTCATAAGTTGGTGAATGTTAAAATGATGCAAGTCACATTTGAAAGGGTTTAACGTCTATCACTAAAAACTTTGATTTATTAATTTAACTGATGACAATTTATCCCCAATAAACAAGGGAATAGAACAAAACAACTGTCACAGTTGATGTGCAGCCATCTTTGCTCCAGTTTAAACACGGGGGACTTTGTGGATTGCAGATTTAAGTTGACTTAAACCATTATGTTAATTAAAGTTGGATTTTCAAAACAGTCATGTACGCTCCACTGCTTATTACTCTTCTCAGTAATTCCTAGCGCTACCCCCTGCATGTACTTAGCATTTTAAGTATAACTGCCTATGCAGACAAATTGCATATGAGACTCTTAAAATGGTATTTCATGTTGATATATTTAAACGTGATGTATTTATTTATGCTCACATTTGAATAGAAACTCGTCATGCAAAGAGGCGTTTTGAGCTATGACCTATTCGATGTGCAATTTACATCTGAAAAGTGTTTAGGTATTGTATCGCTTGTGTGCTTTTGTCATTTTGTAACACTCACTACAGTAAATTACAGCTGTCAAACTTTGTCTGACATTAAGTGCTTCTTAATGTCAGACAACTTCATACTTTGTTGGTTTTTTTTTTTAGCAGAGGCTGGAACTATCGTGAAAATATCCCATTACTAAGTATGAGATTACATGAAAACAGAGGAATTAAGCATTTTCAGATGTCATACGAGGCACCATATGCTCTTCTCAAGTACTGCTGTATCTACCTCTTAGACACAACTTTTCTAACTGGATCATTTATGTTTTGCATTATCTTATAAAAAAAAAACTCACTTAATCAACTTTCTCAAAGGCTCTTGACATTCCACAGAGATAAAGAAAAAAATCCATTACAATAGTGATTTAACTTCCCAGAGTTACTCAAGCGTAATTCTCTCGGGGAACATAAGGACTCTCGACGCCCACCGTGCAGCTACTAGACAAGAAGCCGAAGAACAACCGCAGCAGATATATTTCAGGAAGGAGGGATTTTTTAAGCGGAGTGTTTTAGAGGCAGGTGCCGTGATGGCGTTGTGTAGCTGCAGACATTTGGTGTGGAGACTTTTCAAGCTACGAAATCAGCTCAAAGACTTGACTTGAAAATTGTTTTTAAGCGCTGTACCCAAGAAATATAAAATCTGTCCGAGTATAATCTCTCAGTCAATATTGGATTAAATTGAATTTTTTTAAACCATTTTTTATCACTTGGTAGAAGACATTTTGTTCCAAGTGACTAATATGAGCCTGAGTTTCACTGAAGTGTTGTAGGCAGCAGCCACCATGCAGCTTCTGCACAACAGAAAACGTACTTCTTAATAAAATAATTTCATCTTTTTTCATTAAATCAAACAGGGTGAAATCTTCCAAAAGATTAGAACATCCCCATTGTCAATCAACGTTTACAAAAAAATTACCAAGGACAAATCAAACACTGCTTTAATCAGTTATCGTCTGTCGGATTAGTTTTGGCCTCGCTCTCTCTTTTTTTTTTTTTTCCAGTCCTCAATATGCCTACACATCACATCCGACTGTCCACGTTATTATTTCCACGTCTTGCTCATTACATTCAAACTGTCAGTCACGGGAATTTGTACATCAGTCAGAGATTTTTCACAGGAAACAAAGTGACTACATTTACATAACACCCAGCTAAATAAACAACACAGAGCGTTGCAGAGCGCAGAGGGAGGTGAGTTGAGATTGACGGAAAATGCAACGCAACACCCTCAAGTCGAGATCATGAGCCAGCTCATTTTATAACCACTGTTTTCCAGTTGCTAATTATGACCAATCCAAACCGTACTGTATCTTTGTTTAATTCTACCCTCATACTTGTTTCAACTTTTTAATGAACCCGAGTCTTTTCATCACCTCCGCATGAAATTTTGCACATATTTTACAATTTGTAAAAATGATTTAAGGTGTTACAGTGATACTGGGAACTAACTTGTTAACTAAATGCACATTTTTCATTTTACATTGTTCTGCTATATATTCACACTGCCTCTGCCTCCCCACTGAATATTCATGTAGGACTATCTCACTCATGCTTGACACAAATGTTCAATAAGCTAAAACCAACCAGCACCCAGCTGACATTCAGAAACATTTGCATCAAAAGAAGCTTGACAGGCTCAATGTTTGGATGTTTCATTGCCCCTCTTCACCGAATCACATGATGAAAAAGTAGCTTAATGTATACTGAGAATGTTTTAGGATAATCCTAAAAGAAACCAGATATTACACATGAAAGGTATTAATGTCTAAGAAGTAGTTTATATTTTATCTTAATCGCAAACTTTCCTGAGAAAACAAAGCATAAAAGGACACTTAAGTTGCACCGTTTTTATTGTTTTATGTGTCAAGGTGTGTTTCCATCCAGTAGACGAGCTGTTCAGAGGGCAAAGCTAAAGCCATCTTCAGTTTTTTGGACCAAATGGTTGAAAGCCTGAGTCAAAGACCTCAGTTACGTCTATCAACTCCTCATACAGCTCAGGCAGTATGTGATTGTCTGAATCTAACTGACCAAGATTGATAATCCATTTTAATCTAACCTTAAATCACAATCATTTTGGTTTATTTGCCATTAAGGCACCGAAGACTCAAATATTGAAGGACTGAAGCAAAATGACTCACATTTTCTTTTCGCTGAATATCTGAAAATTCTGTGCAGTGCATTTGAATGCAAATTGTACAGTAGTATCATGTATTCCCCTCCAAATCAAAATGTGGGATGTTGTCTCAATATGTGGAACAAGGTATAAAAATGCTGTGCACCTGGCCATCCTAATAAAAGGACAATTAAATAAATAATAGAATAAATGTAATGCCTAAACACAAATGACCGCGCATTTTCATGTTTCACGGGACTTAACAAAGGCTGATTTTATGACAAAAAATAAGTAAGGAAGGAAAACATTAGTTGGGTTTTTTTGATTTTAAAGTTTTATGAATTCAACTAAATATTCCCTTTGTACACGTCTTAGATGGCATCCACCGTTAATTCTCACCATATGGGATCCCAAACTGGGCTACATGAATTATATAGTGAGATTAGAATAGAGTCTGAACGAGCCCCAGACTCTGTATGCGACCTTTGGTGAGTATATGTAGCACTACAGAAAATGTCATGCCGACTTCTACGGGGAACGTTTGTCTTTCTTATTAGCCTTGGTTACTGGAGAGCTGTTATTACTCTTATCAAGTCTTCACACCTCCTCCTTACTGACGCACCTCTCTGGCTCTATGAGCTCTACGGCCAAGAAGCGCGCTCCCGCCTGCGCGCCACCACTTCGTCGCCTCAGTAAACGGGTGTCGACGTGAACGTCTCAGTGCTGTGCATGGACATTAATAGGGAATGTAATATTCTTCTCCCACTGCCTGATTTCTTCTGTCATTTATTCACTGCAGCGAAAGCCGGGTAAGTTTATTTCTTTTGCAGGTTGTACATTTATTAAGAGACAAGGCTGGTGTGCAGTTTGTCAGTTTTACAGACCGAAATTGAGAAGTAGTTTGTGGAGGGGCGCTTTATATCATGTGTGCATATTTACACATTTAATTGATTCTTGGCAAAAATGATATGCTTTTGCGTTCCTAATTGGCTGTTCGGAATATTGCACGCGGATACCTTTATAAATGTAGACACAGCATCCACTTTGCATGCACGTCTGCGTTTAGCAGAACTATTTTAATGCATAATACCATAAGGTCAGGGTTGGGTGAGCCCATACACCCAGGCATCATATATCAGTGTATCTGTGTCTTTCCAAAATTTAAGAATTTGTCTGCGGGAGTTGGATCTCTTCAATTTCGTCTTTTTGTTCAGTTTTTATCTCAGACCTAAGACTGTGATTACTGTACATCATAATCAGAGGGTGGTTTTAATTATGTAAGAGATAAACCAAAAACCTGCTGTAGCTGCTGATGGTGAAGAGTGGTGTTTTTTTTTTTATTGGCTGACCATTAGCTGGATTTTTACCAGACCTGTCTGATGAAGAACGAGAACTGTTGATTAGTACAGCTTTCTTTTCTGGACGGTTTATCTATAAATAAATGCCCTCCTGGGATTATAGGTGTGTTTGTGAATGTGGCCATATGTCCACATTTTTGCACACATCGAACTTCATACCCAGGGTAGACTTTATTATTTATTTAAAGTATAAGCAACATGCTGCCAAAAGACCTGCTGGAATTCACCTCTGAATCTGTTTTGCTGCAGTGAAACAGAGCTGATTTAGGAGGCTTTGCAGAACCAACCCATGAAACATCAAACCCACAACATTATATCATTACGTGAAAAAGGAGGGTGTGCGTATAATTGAGATATGACAGAAGAATAGAGTTTTTTTTTTTGCGTGTTGCTGCTTTGGTGCAGGATTTATTTACTGAGTGAAAGGTTTGGTGTGATGAAGAGATAGTGAGGGACCATGAGGGACTCACAGGGGTCAGGGGTCATTTGCATGACTGGGCATGTGCACTCATCTGGTCCTTACACCCTATCACCAAACATAAAAGTCAATATTGAAGTGAGTGACCCAAAGTGCTAACCTACTGAAAGCAATACAAGTAAAATAAAATGGGACATGACAACATAATATAAGACAATGGAAAAGCAAATAATTATAGCATCGGAAAATAAAGCTAAATCAACAGCCAGGTGAAAACACTTTAGGGGAAAACCAGCGGTAAAAGGATGTGTCTTAAAATTTCACTTGAAAGACTCAACAGATTTAGAGCCCCTAAGACCCTCAGGCAGACCGTCCCAGTAATTTGGGGCCTAATTAACAAAGGCTGACTTTCTGTGCTTTTTATTTCTAACCTCAGGAACAATCAAGAGGTTTGAGTCAGAGGGTCTAAGGGACCTAGCAGGCACATATGCCATAACCATATTAGATAAGATGGGACAAAGCCATTCAGTGATTTAAAAACTAATAACATCATTTGAAAATTAATTCTGTGACAGAGATGTACCCAATGTGAGGATTTGAAGATTGGGGTAATGTGTGTGTCTGTCTGTGTTCTGTATGAGCTGTAACTGACCAATAGCTTTCTTTGACACACCAGACAGAAGAGCATTACATTATAGTCCAGCCTGCTGGAGATTAAAGCATTTACAATTTTTTTGTGTCTGCCTTGGAGAGAAACGGTCTGGCTCTGGCAATATTGCTTAAATGACAGAAGGACACCTTTGTCACGTTTTTAATGTGACAATCAAAATTTAGGTCAGAGTCAATGATAACACCATGGTTTTTGACCTGTCCTTTGACCCTCTGTGTTTATTGTGTAATTTTAGGTGTTCAGATAGTTTTTCTCTCAGGTTTTTGCTTCAATAATGAAGATCTCAGTTTTGTTTCACTTTAAGAAGCTTTAAGAAGTTCTAAGTCATTCACAGATAGGTCACGGACATGCATGAAATGAAGTCAATAGGAGTTTAATCAATTGCGATGACAGAGATATTGTATTATTGTTCATTTGCACCATATTGAGACTGAAAGGATTGGGCCTAAGATAGAGCCCTGTGGGACACCACATGTCAGGTCTATTGAATTGTCAACCAACTGAGTACAACCTGAAGAATTTATGAACAATACCAAGAAAACCAACTCAGTGTTTGCCTGTCCAGCATGATGTTATGATCTACATTATTGAACGCAGTACTGAGATCTATCAAGACAAACACAGAGAGCTTTTTGTCATCAGCGTTCATTCCGAATCACAAGTTTTACTGGACTGGATGTTTCTGAACTGTGCTGGGCACTGAAACCAAACAGGAATTTTTGATGAGATGATTCAGGTGTATAAAAACATTTTTCTTCTAAAATCCCAATCAGAAAAGAAAGGTATGTTGTTAGAAATGACAGAACAATCTATACTGCCTTTTAAGTAGTGGTGCAATTAAAGCGGTTTTAAGACCTGTGTGAAAGATGCTTATGAACAGCTAGTGATTGAGTGTTTAAACCTCTGCCATTCTGTTAAAAAGCATTTTCTAAAAACTGGTGGGTATGTGATCAAGGTCAAAAGTAAAGGATTTTAATTAAAAGACACATTTTTTGATCATTTCCAAGTCCTGTAAAAAAGTGCATGGTCCGTTCAAGTTCTGGGGCAATACTTTCTTTGTAGACAGGTCCAGACTTTACTGAGTAATATTCATTCTGATGGCCACAGTCTTATCTCCAAAATAGGCAGAAAATTAATTGCTTTTCATAACACTCAGGTTATCAGAGTAATAGTTAGAGGAAAGGTTTATGAGTCTATCAATGGTTCACTTTAAAACTGTGTTTTAAAATGAAAAACTGTGTTTTAAAATGAAAACGATCTCTGGTCACACAAGCGTTTTAACAAAGATTCAGAAATAATCCACGGACATTCTAACATGCCCGAAGCACCTCCCATGAAAAAGGGAGCTGAAATCGCCACTGGACGTGTGAATTGTTGCAAATTGCTTGAATAAACATTCTGCGATAAATGTAATGAATAGTGTCATGATAAAATGTGGAATTTAACTTCACACCATTTGGCAGAAACAGCAAAGACAGAATTGCCTGTTATTTAGTCAGTCAGTCAGTCAGTCATTATCTGTAACCGCTTAATCCCCCACTGGAGGGTCGCGGGGTGGCTGGAGCCGATCCC
>JAPQRN010000015.1:20991334-21003665 GCA_037367275.1 Coranthus polyacanthus
TATTTATGTGAAGTTTGTGCTGGAGACTTGTGCTGGGATGTTAGCTAACTCCATTTCCATTTAACTGTCTCGATTGTTTACATCCGCAATAACAGCCTGTACACTGATTTCTATCTGTCGGTTTTACCAGTGAAAATCCTTACGCTCGCTCCTGAGTTCTTCAGTGCCTCTTCTCTGCTCCTGGCAACACTTAATGGTAAGACTGTCCATATTTGTCCACAAACTCACTGTTTCTTATTTAGCACTGAGCCATCCATTTCACAGTCATCTTATCATCCATGCTCATATCCATCTGCGGCCAAAGCGTCAAGAATATTTACTGCAGAAAAAGAGTTTTTCTTAATTTCCACTCCTTCCTGTCCCTTGTGATGTACCACTCCTGCTCTGTTTGGAACTGGTGAGTGCTTGATCCGGCCACATCAAATTGAGTTCTCAGGGAGCACTTCACCGGCTAATACTTCTATCTGCATGAAGCAGGTAGTGAGAGTGGAGCCCAGCTGTGACATGCATGAAGTGATCCAGTCAAGCTTGAAACGAGGACACAAGTGGACATGAGTGCAGCTTAGCTCAGCCTTCTGATGCGGTTCAGTAGGATTTCACTAGATGTATAATAATAATTAGTGAATAGTCATTATTGTCCTACATGATAGTAGACTTATTAGAATCATTTTACTCTTATATGATATTTGAGTTAATAAACATTACTGTTTTGATGTTTTTGTTTTGTATACGATGAACTTGACTTTTTTGGTTTTCTTTGTGGGGCCTTTTTAATGTGAAAAACAATAAATCACTAGATGATCGCTATCAGCAATAGTGTAATGTTTTGCAAACCCAATAATGGGTCTTACATATAATTCCATCCCATTAGCACAAATATTCGACACAAACATAAATATGCCACCGTATTATTGTCATTTGAAGAGAAGAGACTGCTTCTAATTGAATGTAAGATTAACAACATGCCATCAGGAGAAAAAAATGTAGTGTTTTAGCACTTTATTTCAGATCAGGTCTGTCACTTACTTGCTACCACTATAAAATTAAATAGATTCAACAGATAAAAATAGTTGAGCAAAAAAATGATCGACAGGCAAGTGAGTGAGAGTTACTGTGCCCACTTCTGGTGCTACACTTAGTCATTTATTTTGCATCTTGCTGGAACTGTCAGTCACACAATCAGCATTTTCACAACACTCATCCCTCACAGCAACACTTGGCAGCTCTGTGTCCTGCCTAGGACAAAGTGTTTGCACTTCAGAGACTGTACTCCAGGTGACAGATGCAACTTCACTGGATTTGTACAACAGAGGGAGGGAGAGAGAGAAGGTTGATCCTGTCCTCTGGGCCTTCAAACCTTTAGTGTGAAGATGTTTGTGTGTGTGTGTTGATGTGTACAGTATATTTCATTATCTCGGGGTGCTTTCATGTGTGCATATGTGCTCCATCTGCGGACGAGTCTCTATATCTTCACCTCTAAATGTGGAAAAAAGATTATTTGACATGTTCCTGCTTTGTCAGCTTCTTTGTTATCTGCTCAGCCTGGGTTTGTCACTTCGGCAGAATCATCATTATTTGCAGCAGCCTTCTATTACTGTCATATAAAAATTCTGCATATCACATCTTTTTTTGCGTTTTGAGAACATGTATGCTTATTTCAGTTAAAATCGCTAATGATACTATTATTGACACCCATTAAAATAACTTAAGAGTGACAGGCTGTGCTAATGGCTCCTTTAGTTTAGTTTAGTTCAGAGTACATCCACAATGGGCAAATAATTGTTGAATAAAATTTGAGTGAGATCATAAAAACCATCATGAAACTTCAGATCATTACTTTGTTGCAGATAATGAGGGGCTGACTGTATAAAATTTGCTGTCAATCGCTGCATGTACAAACACTATCGGACACAAACTCAAAGAAACATGACTCTCCGTGCTTTATACTGTATAAACTATACCTTTTTGCACAAACGTGCATTATTGATGTGCAAACTATTTTCAGATGCACAGCTCAGCACAGTAGCAGAGCTCAACAGATGCACATCAGTAATTATCATGTATCTTATATGTGAAAGTAATCTGCATATTAAGTACTGTATATTTTTCATCAAACCTCATCCGAATGTATATGAGGAGCATGTGCATCATAACACAGTCTTTTAAAAAAATTAAAATCACAGGTGTGATTAATCTGAAAAATTTCATTGCTTTTCTTCATGGTAGCAAAGCAATTTTTTCGGGAATAGCTTTGAAACTATTTGTATTTTACATTTATTTCACGGACAAAGCAGTGTAATGAACTGTACCCGACTCCTCACAATAAAGTTGCAGCTTTATTCAGGTAGGAAGTAATTTTAGAGAGCTTGGAAAATCGTTTTAAACCTGTGCTCACAGGACACGACTGATGTTTTCAACACAAATTATGGCACACTGAGCTAGGAAACTCAAACTTAAGATTGTGTAACACAAATTACGCGTGATTTTAATGAGGTGAGACTTACAAACACACCACAATCATGAAGGAAAAACAGAGGCGTTTCTTGTCGTTATGTGTTTTGATGTTTTTTGAAGCTTAAAACCTTTTGATTGTGAACAGTGGCTCAGTACAGGACAGCCAGAGCCCACATCTTGATTGAATTGAGTCCAGTAATACTCGTCATACCCCTGCAGTACTTTGGTGAATTCACCTAGATTTTATAAAAGGTGCTTAACATAGTGACTGTGAAGAATATGGTCTTCACTTTCACCTAGTTTATGCAGCTGATAGTTGAACCTGCTAATAATGGGTTCAACATTAAAGACATTTTTTTTCTCTCTACGAGATCATTTTTGCTAAAAGGGGACATTGAATGCTTAACGGTGAACTCTATTAGTAGACACTCTGCCGTGTATTCGAGTTAGGTGAACTGTAATCTCTTAACTCACTTTACTCACTCATACCACTTGTAATGTAGCCTTGCCACCCCACTCACCTACTCACCTACCCCTGACCTAGCGCCTGGGAATCGAATGGTCTCAGTAGAGACCTGACAGTTAGAGTTTGGCTGCCTGTGCACCATAACCACATTAGCTGGAACTATTGTACTTCTTGTGTTTCTATAGCAACTGTTCCCACTCATGTCTTCAGGATACTCAGCAATGCGGAGAGTGAAGGAGAGCAGCAACGCTGGTCATACCTGAGCATGTTGATTCAATTACAGTGGCTGTTGCCCATACAAAACAGTAATATTTGGAATCATTTTGTGTGATGTGCTATAACCTTTAATTTAAATGAATTACAGTAATTAATAAGTTAATAAACTTGTATTACACTTCCAATTTAAGTAAAAACACAAGGTAATGGTAATCATAAATCAGATAAACTGAATCCGCAGTCTAACCCTCTCATCTTGGTTGGTACTTAATGAAAGTGGTAAGAAAGATCAGCAGGTATGAGAAAGCGGTGCACCTGAATTAAATGAATTCAGATGACAGCAGACATACAAAAATTAGCTTTTGGAAATAAAAACATTCACTGCATCTGCAATTATTTTTAATACTGTGGATTTGTTCTTGTCCTTGGCTGCATCTTTACTTTATCTTGTTGCTTTTAAGAAAATCTTTTTCTCTCTCTTCAAACTTACAACTTCCACTAATTCTGTCGCTCGCCCTCTCTCTCTCTCTTAACAGTTTTCCTGTCTCGTTCCCTTGTCCTCTCTCTCCCAGGTGTTGAGTGACTGAGGTGATGTGATGGCAGGGCTTGCAGGCAGCACAGATCAGAGCAGGCTGTCTGCTGCACACTGAACCAACTGCAATCGACACGTTACACCCTAGACAGGTAGGAATGGATTGTTGGCAAACTTTTTCCGGCAAGTTAATATAGAGGCTTTCAAAGCTTTGCCAACCATTTAATGTTTTAAGACCCCGAACACTGTCAAAGTCTGTTATCTTCAAAGGCACATTTTGAATGAAAACTTCCTTTTCATCCACGTTGACATGTTTTATGTATGAAGTTCAGAAAAATCACTGGAAAAGACAAAGTAAGAATTGTACCATTCTTTTGACAAGTGGGTTACACTTCAAAATGTTGATTGTTTAAATTCCATACCAGGATAAAATAATAACAAGAAATGAGGACTGTGTGACAAAATAAACACTGGCTCTAAATTATGTATATGCTATTTGTGAATATACAATTTCTCTAAGATCCATTTATGTCTAATGCATAATTCACCTTCCATTGCAGAATGGATTTTCCCAATTGTACTGAGGGGGTGTTTTCCACAAGCAGCAGTGATTATGATTCACTGGAGACCACTGGACGCCCTACCAGTAAGGTCCTGCTGACCACGACCCTGTCCGTACTGGCAATTCTGACTACATTCTTCAACTGCCTGGTGATCACAGCTATCGCAGTCACTCGCAAGTTGCACCACCCAGCCAACTACCTTATCTGCTCATTAGCAGCGACTGACCTGCTGGTGGCTGTGCTGGTCATGCCCTTCAGTATTATCTACATCCAGAAGGAGAAATGGGTAATGGGCCAGGTGGTGTGTACCATCTGGTTAAGTGTGGATATCACCTGTTGCACATGCTCCATCCTTCACCTCGCTGCAATTGCTATCGACCGCTACAGGGCCATTACTGATGCAGTTGAGTACTCACGCAAGCGCACTGGGGCCAGGGCTGGGGCGATGGTAGCAGTGGTGTGGCTTTTGTCTATTCTCATCTCACTTCCTCCTTTACTATGGCGCCACTACAGTGGAGATGCAGAACAAGAAGATCAGTGCATCATCACCCATCATCACATCACCTTCACACTCTACACCACCCTTGGAGCATTTTACATTCCCCTGCTACTCATCCTGATTCTGTACTATAAAATTTACCGTGCTGCTCAGACCCTCTATATGCGGAGGGAAGCCAGCCGAGCTAGCCGTCACTCATGCATGACCAATGGGAGCATGATCCCGTCATCCTACCCCGCTGGAGAGGGCGATGTAGATGGGGGGCCTCGAAGTCCAGAGCCCATTAGTCCACCAGAAAAGTCTACCTCTGAACCCTCAACTGAAGATCCCCCACGTGAGCGTGTACGTGTCTCCGTAAAGGCATTAAAATGCAAATCACGCACACGCCGGCTTGCATCGCGGAGTGAGTCACGTAGTGAGTCACGGCGGAGTCAGTTTTACCAAGGACCACGGATCTCGGGCTCAAGGGAGCGTAAAGCAGCATCCACATTGGGGTTGATAATAGGGGCCTTTGTCATCTGTTGGCTGCCATTTTTTGTCAAGGAGGTAATTGTTAACACCTGCAATTCCTGCAGTACTTCAATGGAAATGGCTGACTTTTTGACATGGTTGGGTTACCTCAATTCTCTGATCAATCCTCTTATCTATACCATCTTTAATGAGGACTTCAAAAAAGCTTTCCAAAGACTAATTAGGTGCAGTCATTATCTCTGATGGTTCCAATTATGCATGATGATACACATACACTATCTGCCATAGATACATTACAGGGACAAACTAATGGACGGAGGTCAGAAAATACCATCTGAATACTGACTGAATGTGATGGAGAGAGAATATTCTCAAAGAGGAAAGGATTGACAGCCATTTCCAGACACTCAACTGGGCACTTCAACAGCCCAAATGGCAACAGCTCAGCAATGATATGAGTTCCACATTGAAATCCAAATCCTGCTATTAATAGAATAACCTCATCTCCTTGATGTTGTGTGGTGGTACACTGACATGTTGGTTTTTAGAAAGTGGGCCATCGCTGACCTTTTTAGAGATCTGGCTTCTGAGCATTTGTGATCAGCCCCATTTAAAGGTCTCGAAATAGCTGACCAGTACGACTGTTCTATCTAATGACATCCCTTCTATCTAGTCCAGGCTCCTGGTTGAAATACAGAACATCTGTAAAATATACCACAGCATACCAAGTTGTGACTTTATGTGGCTGTGATGTTCACAGTGATTGTTGCAGTGATTGAATATGGTATGTATTCAGCACATCAAGACATTCCAATAAGTTTCAAAGAATAAATTGGCTTGCGAACTTCATATGACATGTTTCTATTTGTGAAATTTGCTAAAAAAAATGGTTTTTAATGTGTAAAAAAATGTTTTCTGATACAAAACCAAGTCATTCCATGAATAAAAAAAACATTGGGAGAGAAATAGTTAAGACTTCCATTAATTTCTGGGAAATATTTAAAGGTTCAGTGTGTAGATTAACAGGAATCTCATTGCAGAAACAGTGTATATTCACAATTCTGTTTTAATTATTGTACGATCACCTGAAAATGTTTATACAGGTGCTCAGAATGGACTTCTTTTTTCTATTTTATGGCACATGGCATCCAGCCTTCAGGTAAATCATTTTTTCCAACCATATTTTTGTGTGAACCAAAGTTAATATTCACTGAACCAAGAGGCAGAAAATGAGAAAAACCAAACACTGCCTCTAGAGAGGACCTTCCACTTTTGTGTTTTTTTAGCAGCCGTTGTAGGAGAGCGTGAGGTGAGGGGTGTGCACTTAATTACAATCAGTAACTTCACCACTTCATGGACCTAAATATCACACATTGAACCTTTAAGAGTCAAGATACTTGTTCTACAAGACACTGCCACTTTAAATCATGGTTTTGCACAACCTTATTCTTCTTTACGTAATTTCCTAAGGTATTTATTTACTGCCACTTTAATTAATATTTATGAGCAACCTTTAATGTTCTATTCACCTATTTATTGATCTATCCTGGAGCCTTTTAACACTCCATCCCATATCACACCCACACCTGAACCAGCATTAGGTTAATGACTGTGAGAACCACCGGTGGAGAAATCCTCATTACATTACTCCCACTCATGTACTTGGAATAGAACTACTATTTCTTTACTGCCTCCAAGAGGGCACATAAAATGTTGATGAAAATATTGTGGATGAGTCAAATGTGAGGGTGTACTGTATACCAGAGAGATAATAGAAAGTGTGCCATATATAGGCTACTGTATACATTTCTGACATTTTGACCAGTATTTGTATACTGTTTGTTTTTGTCTCTCACTACTGTCTCAATGATCAATAATAAACATTCCACAACTAAAGAATCTTCGTTTTTTTTCTTTTCTATGTTCTATATGTTTTAAACAGAATAACTTCCTCTTCTCTGAATTCGTTAGGAATGACTTATACGTGACAGTTAAGTAAATGAATAAAAGATGAGCAGTAGCAAGAATTAGGGACAATAAGTCACTAATATTTATGTTAGTGAAGAATGATATAAGGCAGCTTCATATTTCAGTCAGCTGACTGTTCAGAGTCAATAGGAGGCAATTTAATATACTCTGGTATGTTAGCAACCCCTTGTGGCTTGCATAAGTACTTACAGACCTTTCAGCTTGCAGTGATTAATTGCGTTCACCTTGTCACTGATAAAAGAAAGAAATTCATAAAAGATGTGTGCTACTTTTAATTTAGCTCTATCGATGAAATAAAACAACATAATAAAATGAAAAATATTAACATTCAAGTGTGCAACTCTGGATGCTACCATTGTTGCTCTTTGTCCTCAGTCTACTTTTGAATGTGATGAGGCTTATGTTCAGTGGCTGGTGTCTATTTTGAAACTGAGACGAGAACATGACAATCAGAGATTGCAGACCCTCCCCTGCAATCTCAGATCATATCCTCCACGCTGAATAATTCCACTGTTGTGAATAAACTAAAAGAAACATATATATAATAAATCAAGTTGACCCTTAAAACATACTCCTTTGATTCAGATCCATGTTTTGTGTTACTTCAGAGGGCACTATCTTATGTTTTTAAAAATAATGCTTTTATTTAGCATGACTGCAGTGTAACACTACAACACGAATAAATTGATCATTTTGCAGCATGTGTGTGATTTTATCCAGACCAAATAGCGCTTTTGTGAGAAAATGACAAAAATATCAAAAAGTGCATACATACATACATACATACATACGTACGTACGCACAGACCTGACTGCAATACCCTCATAGGAGTGAAGGTATAAAAGTATCACTTTTACTTTTATTCTTGGTGAAGGTGCAGACAGTCCAGCACTTCCTCCACAAGATGAGGCCACTCGCTCTTTGTTTCTCCCAGTGAGGAGCTGTGTAGCAGAAGGTTCACTCTGTCCAGTCCACATCCTTCATTTGCAGTGTTTTATGCACGCAAACTCTAAAACCAGTGGGAGTCACCAGTGGAGCAACATGAGGCTTCCCACTCACAATGCCTTCCAAGAAGACATTCCTACTGAAGGTTTTCTTTTGATGGGGTGTTCTCTCTCTAAAACTGTCCTAATCTCGAGGGCAATTTGCTGAGTATTAAATATAAAACTATACATACTAACAGGCACGCTGGTTCATAAAACTATACATAAAACTGCCCTCACCTTAACAGGAGTAGCATAGGCAGAAATCACAGTGTTGGTGTACCCAGAGAAAATCAGGTGGGCTTAGCCTGTCTATCATAAAAATAAAGCAAATATTCATTTTAATATTTTACTTGCTTAAATAAAGCAAGTAAAACATTCTAAAACATCACATCAACGTATGAAACAGCAGCAGGAACAGTCCAATGTTTCAGTTTTCTTCCAAAGCAGAGGATGGAAAAACAGTTGAGCCTGTTTGTCACCACTGATGTCCTGATGCCAGTTTTTGTCTGTTTTTCGCTGTCCACACTGTCCTCTTTTAAGGTGAGGAGGAGGGCCTGTAGGAGGTGACTCTTTTAGGGAAATGTGTTTTGATTAGAATGTTTCTGACTGTGCAGTTTTGCCGAGTGCTGAAATGCAAACTTTAAAATGAATTCATACAAGTCACATATTTCACTCAGATGACTTTAAAACCTAAGATAACATTTCAGCATCAAATGAATCTGTGCGGTTAACGTGAATGATTTAACTTCTTGGATTTGTCATTGAAGCAAACCCTTACGCTTAGAGATTTAAGATGCATCTGAACTGTGACGGGTGTTTTGTTGTAGCTACATTGCCAGTACATTACGTACGTTTACAAAACTTTATTAATGCGTGTGAGAATGCAGAGTTGCCAGGTTGATCGGCCACGTGAGTAGGAGGATGCTACCTTTCAAACCTGGCAACTTGGACTATGCGCTGGATACAGCAGCCAGTATGGCGGACAGCGAAAGTGATTTGGAAACAGACGGACTAGAATTAGCTCTGGATACGCTGTGTAATAGACACTGTAGCGACGAATCGTCTCTGAAGAGCAAAGATTATTGTTCTGAGTTTTGTGGGGTACGTCAGACTCAGTTTCCTTTGACTGTGTGCTGAGTCGGTGTCTGTTTATAGCTAATGGTACTAGCTAACGTTAGCTTCCAGACTAGCTCTGTTGGTCCATTAGTGTTGCTAATATTGCGGAATAGCCCACCAGAAATGCAGAAGTAATGGTAACACGAATGTAGTTGGATATAAACTGAGTTCTTGGGTACATAACATCATGTAATGACCGGGTTTATAGATCATTCTCTCTGCCGTTCAATCATACTTTGCGTTTTAGCTAGCCAGTTAAGCTAAGGCACTTAGAGCGTCAAGTGCGATGGTAACCTAGGGTAAGATAGGTCTTTTAGTAAGCTATGTTCAGCGATTATCACCTTGAATAAAGAAAACACCGCTTGCCATGCTAGTAGCTTTTAAGTAATTTAGAATCCGGCATTCCAGCATTCCGTAAATATAAAAAGGTACCACTTGGAAACTTGACTGTTTGCTATAACCGCTAGGTATAATTAGCTATAACTGTTAGCAGCAGCTACAGCAACTCAGACTCTAAACTTAATACATGTGTCCTTGTTGATGTCATTTCAGGTCACTTTTAAGTTACGGCATAATTAATCACCTACCACCGTATAGATAAAGGAGCACTAGTGTTTACAAACTCCAGTTGGCCTGCGCTTACCATAGAAAGCACACACGTTGATTGGGCATCTGCTGATTATGTTGGTAATGTGCTCCATAGTCAAAGTTAGAACATTTTAATTTACCGTTGGAACTCGTGCAATAAGTGTCATTGCATCGTAAGCTACGTTTCTAGTTTATGTTGAAGCATAACGAAGTGACCACAGGCCAGCAAAAACAAAGAAGCACGCTTAGCTTGAGATATGTTCCTCTGCATGTGTCTGAAGAAATGTGTTCATGACGCATTGTGCACCAAAAACCCAACTAAAACCTACAGGTCAGACACATGCCTCCAGACGATCAAAGATATGGAACCGGGCAATGGATATAACGGTTTTCTCTAATGTTTTGTGTTTCTTTGTTCTGCCTTCACAGTTGGTTGAGGAGTACACAGGGCAATGGCAGGTTCCTCTCCCACAGCTGAAGGTGCTGCGGACAGCACTTTGCAGTTTCACCAAAGCCACTGCTGCCTTCCCTGATGACTGTCAGCACATTCATTATGTTCTCAGCAGTCTAGCCTTGTAAGTAGTTAACTGGGAGACATTTTTTTGTAGACGATCAAGCATACTATGCTCTACTTGTAATTGCAGTAAATGTTGCAGTGAAACATACCCTCTTATGCAAAAAACTAAACTATGAAATGGAACACATGATCTTTTAATGTTAATCTTTGTATGAAAATCTTTTTTTCTTCTAGTGCTGGGGTTGCTGATGTTGACAATCTTGTCATCATTTTGATTTGATAGGCAAATACATTTGGTTGAACAATTCCCATCTCATGATGTCTCACTCACTCTGAGGTAGTGTAGATACTGTGTTTATCTATGACATCCAAAAGCACATGAGCTTTCCTACTGACTTTTATAAACCCATTGGAACTTTTTTTTTGGAACATTTTTGCTTGAGTTGGCTGCCAAGTAGTTGCACAGCAGTGTGGTCAGTGATGGTCCAGTTTAAGAAGAGTAGCACATGAAAAAATCTTACTAATACTGATACAAAGGAGTTGAAGTGCAGAATTATCTATTTAAGGACGTTTCTCTTATGTTGTCTGACTCTCTTTCTTACAGGAGCTTCTTTGAACTGATGCTGTTTTTCAGCAAAGAAGAATTTGGGGAAAAGCCTTTGAAAGACATCCTTGATTGCTTTCAGGTGAGAAAAATGACTCACTGTATTGCTCTCCCACTCATGTTTAACAATAAAAAAAAATCAACATTTTCTATCACCCTCTGTCTTTTATAATCAAATTTAATTTAATAGACAATTATGGGACTATGTATCTTAAAATAATTATTGCACTCAGGCATCTCACCTCGCCTCTGTTTTTGTCACACTTTGTAGGAATGCCACTCGCACCTCCTGAGGCACAGAAACGTCTACCTTCAGCATGTGAAGCAGATCATCAAAACAGGAGGCCCATGGGAAAATCCAGTGCTGCAAGGAATCCTGAAAGCAGTAGACTTGCCATCAAAAGAAGGTAGGCACATAACGATTAAATAGTGAGTGTAGCACACTCACAGAGAGTACTGGATCATCACCTAGGCCTCCCTTGTTCTGTGAAGTGACCCACAACTTTTTGTTGTTAAAAAAGGTACAAAAACAAAAGAAGTGATAAGAGCACTCAGCTACAGTATGTGAAGCAGCAGCGCTGATTGATATGGAGCATGACTGTAGTGTTTCACAGACGGTGGTAGCTGACGGGGGGGACTAGTGACACTATATAAAATACTCCATTGCAAGGATTTTAGATCCAGAAGGATTATTGAAATGTAGCCCCTGTATTATATACATTAACACCTGCGATTCTCTCTCTTGCAGTTGAGGACTACTTGAGCTCAGAGATGCCAGTATTCTTAGAGCTGCGGGTTCGTTATTTGCAGGCCTGCGAACGTATGCAGGAGGCAATGGCACTCGCTAAATCCTGCCTAGAAAATCGAGAGGCTGGAAACCACCTGTTCTTCCATCAGGCCTACCTGACCTGTCTCTACAAGGCCTCACTGCATGAACACCTTCACAAGGAGGTAAGAAAGGGATTCTTTGGCTGTGTATGAATGTACTTGCTCCTTTAGGTGGCAGGGATAAAAGTAAATGACAAAGAAACACAGTGTGTGTACTTGCATCCCTTTTGTGCTCATGCACATATCAGTGTACAGTACATTTGTGTATCCATTTTTAAATACACCCATAGTAAGAGACATTATAAAATATTGATTAAATATGTATTTAAACATTGAAATAAGAGTAGCCTGCTGACTTTGGTGTATCCTTTTTTCGAGTAGCCACTTACTATCTATAGAAATACTCCACTCTGATCGTACTGTGTAGTATAACTTAAACAATCTTTGGCTGCATTCAGACGACATCTGCAGAGAACACTGAAACCTGATAACAGCAAAGTTT
>JAPQRN010000015.1:21003765-21027534 GCA_037367275.1 Coranthus polyacanthus
AGTATAACTTAAACAATCTTTGGCTGCATTCAGACGACATCTGCAGAGAACACTGAAACCTGATAACAGCAAAGTTTGCTTTTTTTTTTGTACATTTTTGGCACCAAGTTGCAGAATTAACTTTAGTGTCAGTTGATGTGACCTGTGATCATTATTTTTACTGGTGGTTAGCGAAGCATAGGAAAGCGTTACCTGACTGTACACTGAGCTTTGCTAATAACTGTCAGATGTTGAGTCATTTGCACTGGTGCATTAGCACACAACAAACTTAACTCACATATGTGAGTGAAATGCTCAGAGTGTAGAACTCTGCCGGTCATAATAGGGAACACAAAAAAGCTATCTAAAAGTTAAATATATTAACTGTAACACATTATCTCTAATGTGTTGGGCAACATTATGAGTAAATTGAGTCAAGTGTACAGTCAAGTTCAAATGTAAAATTACTTTAAATAAATGATGAAATGATTTGAAGGAAAATAACTTTCTGAAATAAAAGTGTCTTATTTTCTTCCTTGGTAGATGGCAGAAATTGATGGCCGTGACGCAGTGGAGATCATCTGCAACACGGAGAGTGTTGAAAAAGATGAGCTTCTGTTGACGTTGTGTAAAGCTTTCCTTACCCAGCAGCTCCACAATGGAGACATGTACTACATCTGGTAAGAAATATGTTCACCTTTAGGCATGCACAACATACTACGTCCTTTTTCAGTTTGCATAGTTGCCTCTCTACTTTTTTGGAGGGTTGTGTTTTGCAGGATGGATTCATTCATTAACTTGGCTCAATTATTCCCTGTTTACCAACTTAGGAATTATCATAATTGTCGCTTAATTAATATGCAACAGAACAAGATATGGCTAACTTTTGTATGAGGTTTGCTTTTTTCTAGAACTCAAAACATCAAACATAGAAATTTAAAAGTGTATTTTGAACGTGTAAAACAGACCTGGGCCAAATGTGGCCCGGGGACTGTCCCCGTCCAGCCCGCGTGAGGTCAATGGGACATCAGGACTCAAATGTAAATAAGTGTATATTATGAATGCAATACAGCTGCAATGCTTTTATTTGGAAGACGACTGCTATTGTTTTCAATTGACATACATTCGTGCCTGCGTGCGCACCTTGCTGTAATGTATCGGCGAACTGAAGTTTACAAGAAGTGAATTAACTTTTACTACTTGTATAAAGTTAATTTAATGCTGGTCTTTGAAATACTGCAAAAATATTTTCAAAATCGTTTTAGTGAATGTTGATTGAATAGTGTATAAAATTGGCAATTTTACGATGCCTGCTCCACATTTTCAGTTTTGTAAATTTAGTAAATAAATATAAAATAAATTTGACTAATTCAGTACATTATTGGTTGTGTGATTAAAAGAAAACAACAAAAAACAGTTATATCAATATATAATAATGTTTAAAATTCATTTGTAAGTCATATTCTAATTGTAACACGTACTCTAACCAGTAACAGTGAATCAGATCATACCATTTACTGCTTTTGTATAAAGATACTGTCTATTATTCATATTGAGCAGGACTGACTTCAGCCGATTTGTCTGGCCCTCTGAAACAGCCTCAGAGTCTTATGTGGCCCCTTCGGAAAAATAATTGGCTGCCTCTGGTGTAAAGTGTGGTTTTGAATCTGAAAAACACTTGTGCTGCTTTCCCACAGGGACTTGGTGTTCATCTGGAGCAGGTTGTATCTTAGGGCCTATCCTTCCAGACAAGGCTTCCTGTCTGAGTGCTTGCAGCTGGCCTCCTCTGCAACAAATGTCAGAGCCATTTTCCCCTTCATCAAACTGGTCACTACAGAGGTATGACATGACCATAATCTTTTTTCAAAAATATTCTGCACATTAATTGATTCTTATTAGTTGCATAGATTCAGGTATGTGTCACTCACTCTATAGAACAATGATGCCATTAGCTGTTGTAAAGCAAATATGCCAGTCAATTTCTATTTTTTTCACACTACTGGCAAAATTCTATTGCTGTCTATTAAGCAAAGAAACGGGATCAGTAAATTTGATATGGCTTGACCATTTTACAATCATTTATATGTGTATACTATGTCTGTTTTTGGACAGCTTGGTGGCGAAGGGGTTCAGGTGTGCGTAGAACTTTGTGCCAGGGCCCTGCAGCTGTGTGACATGCAGGCTGACAGTGTAACTCGGTCACTGGTCTGCAAGACCATCGCCTTCCTGCTGCCCCATGACCTGGAGATCTGTCGAGCGTGCGCCCTGCTCGTCTTCTGCCAGGAGCGTAGCCTGGAGGCGTACCGAACTGTCTGTCTGCTTTACATGCATCCTGACCAGGAGCAGCATCCCCACAACAGCCCTGTCCGCACTAATGTGCGCTTCCATATTCTGCAGGTTGGTGGAGGGGTCAATAGGGGAACTTCTTTTGCATTATGTGATATGCAATTTATACATTAGCATTTTTATATGTGCCTGCAATGTTTTAATACTTTGTTTTCCAGAACCTTAAGGAGCGCCTGTGTTTTGACCCTGAGTTTTGGAACCTCCTGACTCTAAGGACCTATTGCTTGGAGTTAATGAGCGACAAGGTCATGAAGGCTGCTGTTCTCAGTGAGATGCAGGAGGAAGAGGAGAAGGAATATTGTGAAGAGCTGTCAACAAATAAATGTATAAATGATTCATATGCTCACAGTTTGAATCCATGCCAGTGCACTGACATGGCACACATGCCACAGAAGCAGAGCACGGATGGAGAGACAGCCAAGCCTGTTCCCAGATCAGATAATGTTCTGAAGAGGAGACAGTGGAGGAGAAGACCACAAAGAAGAAAGGAAACTGTGTCTGACGACGAGGTTGATCTTGGTGATGATCCAGAAATCAAATACAATTTCAAATCCACCTCTTTGGTTAATGAGCCTGTATATTCACTAAGACGCAATCACACTAAAATGGAACATTCTGCTCCTGTAAAAAAACCTCTGAGCCGCAAGAGAGAATATTTGTCAAGATGTGTAAAGAGCCAGATTTTGAAAAGGAAGGGTCGGAAGAAAAGATGGTTACAGGGTATTCCTAGACTGGAGCAGGTACAGTCGACAAAAGAGAAAAAGGTTAAAGTTAAAGGCAAGAAACGAGGACGGAAGCCTTTATCAAAACTTGAACTCTCTTACCCAGACAATGTGGTATACCTCGCAGTGGAGTGCGACACAGAAGACAAAGAGAAAGCCATGCCTTATCTAGAGAAAGAACCTGAGCAACAGCATGAGCAGGAACTGATTAAGCTTGAGCTGATTGACGACGTCGAGAAGAAAAATGGATTTGAGAAACTTATTGACCTAGTCTGTAGTAGCAGTCCTGGAGAGCAAACTGTAGAGCGTCTAAAGCTCTTAGGGGACGATCTTCCAAGGGAGCCTCGAGGTCTTGTTCCTGCTGTTGAGGGCAATCCTGAGCTTGATGGTTCACCCTTAGAGTTACTGGATTGTCCAGTTGAGCAGTTGCACAATTACTCTCTTAACTCCAGACCTTTGGACACTGAGACACCTCACCCTCCAGATTCCTTAACATCAGATGAACTTAATGGAATCGCAGAAATGGAGGTCAGTTTCTTTTATATAATAGACTATAATATTTTATAGACTATTATGTAATTTAGATGATTTTCATTTTAACTTGTAGCACTGATTTTTTTTTTTTTCTTTTTTTTGTTGTCTTTTCTCCAGGATAAAGTGAAGAGAACGTGGAGAGAAAAAGTGCTCCGCACTCAACAATATGCACACCTGATGTACCACTGCAAGTTCTGCCGCAAAGATTATAAAGGCTTGAATGTTATGAGGCATGCTATCTCACACTTAAAGAGGAAGAAACTGAGGTGCATACTCTGTGGAAAACGCTTCAGACAGCTTCCTTTTGCCAAAAAGCATGTCATGGACCACATTGATGAAATGTATAAACGTAAACCCAGTAAGAAACCATGTACTGAGAACACCCCAGCAGCTAATGGAAGGCTAAATGATGTGGAAAATCAAACTTCCATTCCCAAGGAGGAGACTCGTCAACAGAACCCCAAAGTCATCCCAAAAAGCAAACGGTTAAGCCTGCCGAGGGAAGATCGAATCATCAGAAACCTCCGCACTCTTATCAAAAAGACATCTGTGCTTCATAAAAAGTGCAAGAAGCCTAACTCCAATATATTTAAGCAGCTGGACTTTAAGGATGATCAGGTAGTCATTAAAGATGGCATGGTGATTGTAAAAGAGCCAACAGTGCTGGAGGAAGAAGGGGAAGGAGAGGGGACTGAGAATCCAGCAGGAGAAAATGGTTATGGTGTGGACATTACATATCACTTGTGCCCCTCGGAGTCTTGTGATCGGGTATTCTTGAGGATCAGCACCACACTGACGAAGCATGCTATTAGATGCCATATTAATGAAGATAAGGTGCTGGAGAAGACTTTTGTCTGGGCCAAGCACAAGTGCACCCTCTGCCTCAGGTAAGATGTACAGCATATCAGGCAACACAGATTCGGGTTAAATCCCTGTCCAGTGTTGACCCTTAAATGTGTGATTTGTTACAGAAACTTGATGCACCTTTGAAAACTGATAATCCGCCCTGCCCTCACACTTGCAGCAGACTGTAGAGTAAATAGTTGAAGTTTCACCCACATCCTATAACGACTTCCAACTAAGCTCCTTTTTCCAGGATAATCAAAATGCTTGCTTGTGCTTAAACTCATAAGCATCATTACCCGCTGTCATATTACCAGTGCCCCGTCAATACTACGAATGTGCAACTCTCAACAGAGATGAGAGGGAGGTGAGATAGCTCCTCCTCGGCCACTTCACCATCAGCTCCAGAAAGAAACTGTCTAATTCCTTTTTACAACTTGCCTGATTGGTCAAGTGAGTTTTTAGATATACATATTTTACTTGCCCTGGGCAATCCTTTTTTTTAAAGCACTGGTGTTTTGGCAGCGGTGTTGTCACTTTACAATTAGCAGTTGACTTGCTGGATTTGGTGATTTTTCTTGCTTGAATTGTTTTAAAGACCCCTTTTAGCATTATTTCTCCAAAAAGCACCTGAAGATAAATCTAGTGACTTTTTGGGGAGGATTCCGCTCCACACCCTAAGGGCAAAATATGTAACATTTTCTGAAAAAGAAAAAAATAGTGAATGGATGTACCGACCAATTACTAATCCTTTTATTTGCCTGCAAAGTCTGTCTACTTTGCCTTTGTTTTAAATTACTAATGACTAAAATAAATAAATAGTTGTGCCATGGTGTCATGCAAAATACATTAAAGTTATTTAAATGTTAAACACTGAATTTTTTGTTCTTACTATACATCAGGTTGGAATCTGCACTGCTAAATCATGTTTGATGACCTTTACGATGCTAACTGTGCTTTCCTTAACAGGCAGATACAGTTTTTCCAACATTACAAAGACCACATGAAGCTCCACATGACTCATCCCCAGCACTTCTGCTACCATTTGGAATGTGACCAGCGCTTCGCGACACTGCAGGAATTAAAGGACCACGTGAAGACACACGAGCCCTTCAGACCCCAGTGCCCCTTCACAGCCTGTGAAAAGCTCTTCTCAAGCCTTCAGGGCCTCTATGACCATGAGTGGAGACACTATGTCCCTACACCTCAAAAGGACGAGCTAGAGTTGGGACCGAACAGGCAGAAGAAGCAAAATGCAGAAGCTCCCTGGAAACAGAGAGTGAGGGTGGAAGAGATGTGGTTGCAAAGTAAAAAGGGGCAGAGGGAGTTTCCCAACTCTCAAGACGAAGAAGCCTCTTGTCTTGAGGATATCAACATAGTGATCAAAACTGAAGATCAGATAAAAACTCAAGATCAGACAAAAACTGAAGTTCCGATAAAAAGCGAAGATCATGAGTGTGAAATAAATGCCCCAGACAATAGTCAGGAATCTAAATCTGATCATTGCTCAGAGAGTCATGAGGCCACGGATGACACAACAAACATTAATGGATATGAGGATGGAATAAGAAACCAAGTGTCGCTTTCCTGGATAAAGCAGGAATGTGGAGCCACTTCAAGTAAGAGGCTCAAGAAAAAAGTGCCCATCGAGAGGGACCCTTTGAATGTCAAAGATCTTGAGGATACTTCTACTTTAGCTGAGGGAATCCAGAAAAAACTGGAAGAGCCACTCATCGCTGAGCACAAAACCTTCAGACCTGAGGATCCTTCCTACGCGACCTTTGTCAAAGCCCCCTTTATCCGGCCGCCACCCTCCACCTACCTGGACGAATCTGTGCTGTCGATGCGTAAGAGGAGGGCCACCGAAGATGACGCTCCTAAGAAAAATATTTACTGGATCCATAAGAAAAAGAAGGATCCTGTCCCAGAGACGGAGCAACAGGTGGCTGACGTTGCACCGGAGCAAAAGATCAGGCATCGCTGTGAAAAATGCCTTTCCTCTTTTAGCAGCACAGAGGAATTAAAG
The DNA here is from genome assembly GCA_037367275.1 of Coranthus polyacanthus. Lineage (NCBI taxonomy): Eukaryota > Metazoa > Chordata > Actinopteri > Kurtiformes > Apogonidae > Coranthus > Coranthus polyacanthus. The sequence continues at coordinate 21,010,216 of JAPQRN010000015.1, forward strand.
AAACACCAAGCCCTCAACACCTGCTCTGCACTTTTTGGCTTTGATTCGGACGATGAAAGTAAGTATGCTTAGTTTCCTCATTAACAATGGCCCAAGCGCTTATTGTACAGATATGTCTAAGTCATCTAGACCACTAATCATTCATTTGTTTTTTAGATTAGTTGACATCGAAGAGGAGCTGTAAGTGAAGTGGCTGATGTACTCCGCAAAAAGGCTCAGGGCATGCCTTCAAGATAAAGGAACACTGGATTACCTTCTTGATTCTTAAATTCAGTACTTTTTTTATTCAAGTGTCAGTTTGTAAACACAGATGAAACGCGAGGAAAACGGAGTATTTTTCTTTTTTTTTCTTTTGAAGCAATAATATTGACAACTTTTTACATGTTCCATTGTTTTGCTCTGAAAACATAATGAGTTTGCTATTTATGAAGCAGATCTACATCAAGTATTAAAGTATTATCTGATGTTTTAGAAAATCCCCAAAACGATACTCTGACAAAAGACAAGAATAAGGTAGTTGTTGCGATATTGTTCAGGTATTCTGTTACATAAGACCCTACAGGAACGTCTACTCTTAAGCGGTTCCACCGTGGGTAACGGAATAGTCCAGGTTTCAGTATTCAGGGGTAGAATCCACAAACCGAGCCTTTACTGGACTTGCTGACTCAGTGAGGGAGGCAAAACGACATGAAATATCTCAACGTGGGAAGTGAACCCCATCGTAACTATTTAAATGCTAAATCAAACGACAGCTCTCCATGCCCTCCTAGATCTTACGTAGGCCTTAAACAGTGAGTAACAAGCAGTATTTTGCAACTATGTGAAATATTGTGAACATTCAAACTAATGGAGGGAGAGACAAGTTCAACGTGTTTACCTCTGCATGTTAAATGATTGTGGTCTTCCAAAGGGATCATGCACCACTCTGTTGTATAAAAATGGCTAAAATTAGACATGATAACAATTAGTAGATACATGGTGGTTGTGTCATCCATGCATATGTCCGTACTATTTTATATTTTTTCCCGAATAAACCCTCCAAAACTATGAGCAGGTGTTAACCAAGCGACCACTGAGGTTTTCAGTTTGGGCAGAATGTCGAGGATTGCGTTGGTGTCTGTTAACAAGTCGTGAATCATGCATTAAAGCCATGACCAAACTGTTTGAATCCATGTAAATCTGCCTACATACTGTCACAATATCACCTTGTACAGCATATCAATTATTCACTTTTTTTTTTTATTAGTGCCAAGACTGAATCCGTGTTAGAATAATTGTAGGTAAAGATACAGACAACAGTACCACTTTGCTTTTATTTTCAAAGTTTTTCCACTTTTACTCAGTTACTCAATGGCCAAGTGTTTCATGCTTTTAATATTAAACACTGGTCACTGATGTGTACATACATGTGAGATTGTCGATCTGTTTTAATAACTTTTTAACGTAATGTTTTTAAGGGACGTGCACTTAAACCTGCTTATTTATATGTAAAAATGTTAATAGATTGGATTTGTAAAGGTGATGATTCTCCATCTATTTTTCTTAAAGAAAAAGTGATCAAATTTGTTTGAATAAACAAATAATGAATCTTAAATGCCTGCTTTCGTGGATGATGGTTATTGTTTTAGTATACTTTTGCACACTATTCTTGTACATCACCAAAAGATCAGAAGTAGTTGTGTTATAAACAGACAACACAATGTAAGAGACAAAAGCCAGACTCAATATATACTTTATTTTTTTTTAGTTCAGCATTGCATATTTACGACTCAGACATATTGCTCTATTGTTAACCCCAGAAGAGATGAGGGATATACAAAGTTTATATTCAGAATTGCTCATTTAAAAAAGTTTTTGCATCACATTTTCCTGATACACGAGGTAATTTTGAGAAAGGACAGGATCACAGATGTTTAAAAAAAAAAGAAAAAAAACTCAACTAAAACGTACTATTTCCGTGTTGGTCCACAAAGTGTTTTCCTCTTTTGGTTTCAGTTTTGATCATTACATGAAAGGATTTCAAGTGAAGCAAATTCAAGGATGTACTGTTTGCTCAAGGCATGTATTCACAGAAAAAAAACTAAGACAGTGAAGTCTTTTTATCTCTTGTTTTGTCTGAGTGAATCTAATAACGCTCAACTTTACCAAACCTGTGTTGGCACTATTATATGAAATATTAATCTGAATGACTTCTGACATAGTCCTTTGTTTTACTGGGGCTGAGTTAAGGCTCCAACTAGTTCTCATGGCTGAAAGTACAGACTAAGAACAAAGCATTGACAAGCAGTCCAGCTAAAGGCCAGCAGCGATCATTGGACGGCTGTCCGGTATCTCATGCAGCAAATGCATTCCAGTTTTAAAACATGCGGATTTAACTGTATTCTTCGATTCTGCTTGTAGCTAAATATAAAGAAGGATACAGAGAACTAACACATGACAGTGTCTTTGTACTTGAACTGTACAAAATATACCGTGAAAGTCAGACTATAAACATGCAGCATATGGTGCAAGATTATTTTCACTCACTTTTTTGGACTTGAGCTATAAAACTACTCTGATCGTGAAAACTTTACTTTTTTTTCCCCCCACGCACTTTTTTTCTAACCATATCATTTTATTAACCAATGCTGTGGGTATCAGTGGAATAATTCTGATAACAGTATTATGTTAAGGCCAGGTAAAATGAAAAACCAATGAAGCTCAATTAAAAAATGGAAACGATACTGTAGAATTCTGTAGGCTGAAAAGAAAAACCTCAAAAACTAATCAAGAATTTAGCTGCTACAGTTACGTGTATCCATGACTTCTGAGGTGGAAAATGTTTACAATTTCTCAAGGCTGAGATCTTTTAAAATCCTGCAGACACACTGGAATAAACAGATGAATACATTTGCCCAGTATTCTCATTTAGACAAACAGTTTGCTTTTTTTTCCTTTTTTTTTTTGAAAAAGTATAAAATACATTTTAACAGCATTCAGAGATGGTGGTAAACATGCAAAGTGTCAGAGTGCATCCCAAATGAAGTTCTGATAAATATTTAAATGACTCACATGTCGTATATTCATTACTAAATAACTGTGCCAAAAACACAGCAGTAGCACTTTTCCAATTTCAAAATGGAAGACCTGGATTGAATCAAGGGCTGAACAACTGAGTGGGTTCATGAAGAACAAACAAAAGACAGAATACAAATAGATTACGAAATGTAGAAGTCTGTGCTTATAAAACAAGGGCACACTGTAGCTGTTTTCCAAGTCATGACCTGGATCCTGCAAAGTATGTTTTCCACAAAGATACAGAAGTAACGAGGGGGTTTGACAACTACAGCTATGAAACTACAGTTCTGAACTTGAAGTTTCAGTCCAACGTGCACCATCAGCAGCAACAAGTAATAGTAATTAGTTTGTTCAAAAAGTAAAGAAATGTTTTGACCAAAATTATTTCCTTTTTTTGTTTTTTTTTTAAACCAGAGTAGGTAACTGCAGAAAAGACTAAATCTCTACCTAACAATGTGACCCAAATTTAAACCTGGGTCATGTAATATATTTATGTTCATAAAATCTTCAAAACCTTACAGCCACAAGAGGGGTTAATATTTCTTTTCTTTAAGGTTTGTAGAGAATCTGGAGTCTGTTAAAAACGTGATCGAGTAGGTTTGGAAGTTCACAGACTTCAGTATGGCTTGTTTAAGGCATCACGTCCATCTGCTCTGATTAATAATGCCACAAATTATTAGGCGTTAATTGGACAGAAAAACCTGTCTCCTGAGTCGCTGACATGCTGTATAAGAGAAAGCACAGATGCTATATTTCTTTTTATTAATATAGTATTTTGGTTAGCCTGTCTGGAATCATTTCCTGTGTTTTGTTGTAACTTCCAATGACTTTAAATCATATATTCATCTCTCAAATATAGGGTAAATATGACAAGACCATACAGCTAAGTTAAATGTAAAAGACGTATGTTACAGTGCAAATGTGCCCCCCTCACCACTACGATGTACACTTGGTATTGCATAAAAACATTGCATGGTTGCGAACCACTTGACTGCATTTGGCAAGCTCATCATCCTTCAGGTTTGAAAGTGGATGCAGTCCACTTGACATTGAACAGATGCAGAGGGATGATGCGCAAAGCTGGCTGTGTATGAGTTCGTGCGTATGCATGCTCAGTGAGTACTGTTACTACTCCAGTCATAGGGGAGGAAGCTGACTTTGGTTTTTCCAGCGGACAGAACACCCTTCAAGCTGGTCTTCTTCGGAGAGTCGCTCATGTGCTCGAGCACCCAGTTCAACAGCTACAAGAAAGACACGAGACAAGTGCAAACACAGTCAAGTAGCATTAAAAGGTCAGACATTAGGCAATACTACATATTAACTTTATTTGATATTAGAGTTGTTGCAACACCTAAATTGTAAATGTCTCATTTGCACTGTAGTTGTGACCACTATTGGTATTAAGCATTGATTTAGCGTGTCTACGTATACTGCAAAACTACCTTTTCATCAGTGCCTCCGAAGTCAGCCTTGTACCACTTGAAAATCTGACTGAGTCGCACTTCTCCTTTCCCAGAATCCACCACACAGCCATCGTCATTCTCCAGGAAGGCTTCAGCTGCTGTGCGCAGCTGGCTGTCAATGTCCTGTAATGGTGGCTTATGTCAGACTTCATTTCAGACCAAACAGGCTTTTTAGCGTTACTAAACATGTTGTAAATAATCTGTCCATATCATATGCTACTGTATTGTATCATAAGAATTACAATTTGACATGTTCATCTTCATGTTATTCATGTCATATATGAAGTAGCTTAATTATTCGAACTAAAACTGACACTGAATTCTTTTACCTGTGGGGTGTATGTTTTAATTGGGGGGCAGCCCTTTGCACCGCAGTTCAAGGCAAAGTGAATGAGAGGCTCAGCATCTGGAAGAGCCACCTAGTGGACAACACCAGGAATTAAATCAGCAAGCAATTCCATTATGTATCCAACATAATGATGAACAATATGGAAATAATAATAATAACAAATATAACATTTGGAGCTGTGATTTAACAGACTGCAGGAATACCTGTAGCCGTGGGTCTGTTTTAGAGAAGGGTCTTCGAAGCTGTGCAATGCCTTTTCTGTTCCCTCTCAGAACACCATTTTCAATGTCCTGTAATGTGAACACCTCTCCTCCAATCAGGTAACTCACATAGTTGAAGAACTACACAATGGGATTGAAAGTACAAAAGGAAAATATTTCCATGTTAGTATCATCTATTCTCACATAATTACATACAAAATATCATCAAAACTATGAAATCTGTGAATGGTGGTAAACATTTTGTCCAGTTAAAAGTTAAAATGACCATTCCTGATATTTGGTGTAATGGAATATACAATGTTGAATAGGAAACTTCATTTTACTTCAAACCAAATTAGCTATTATACCAGCTTTGTCATCTTACTCTGTATCTTTGCCATATGTTGGTGGGAGCCCCCAGGCGTAGGTAACCATGGATGACCAAGGCATTGTAGATATTGATGAAGAACGCCAGCTTCTCCTCCCGGCTCAGTGAAAGCAGCTCCACCCTCTGCAGCTGAATGGCCAGGTCACAGTAGCGCTCAAAGGCAGGGTTCGCTGACATACCTTTGTAGTCTACAGACTGTAAGAGCAAGAACAATATGGAATACTTAAACACAACTGATGTTACTGACTCATCGTTGGCTGTGGTTTACATGTTTACAAGTGTTTACATGGTGTTTACACCACCCCTCTCATTCTGACTGAACATTTATTTTGATTGAGATTGAGACTGAGGTGGTTACATGAGGTGTTTTTATCCTTATTGGGCTGTTATTCTGATTATTAGTGGAATATTAGGGTCCCTGTAAACAGAATGAACATGTGAACTTTTTACAGAACAAATAATAAGCTTTCAGCCATAGTGCTCTCCTAATTGGTCAGCTGTGATACAGGGTGCATTGCTTTATTGTTATAAGAGCCACAGAAACAGGCTTTTAACCCTACAAGCGGCATTTGTTTAGGCTTAATTTTACATTGAACTGAATGTTACAGTTTGAACCGACAGACCGAATGTGTGCTAAATGTGCCACTGGAGTGAAAACAATGAGTCAGCTCTACTGGGGTTTGAATGGTGATGCGTTCTCTTGCAAACGTAACAGTGATTATATCGCTTTCAGAATTAAAAGTGTGTGGCGACGAATCTAAACTTAATGAAACAGTACAACTCTGTATAAACACATGCATGCTATCATTGTCTTCAAATATATAGGATTAAACACAGAATAACCTATTTTTATTGGTGCAGTTAAACTAATGTACAGTAAGATTATGCACAGTAATAACAAAAAAAAACAATCACACACACACAAGTTAACAACTGCATATACAAAAACATTCAGTGAGTCATGAGGACATTACCTTGCCATCAGCAGAGAGATGTTCAGAGAACAATTTCAGAACCAGGTCCCGTAAAAGCAAAGAGAGCTCAGCAGCTGAAAGAGAAAGAGACAGACTGTTTATATTTGGTTAGTTTAGTGGCTTCTACTCGTGACATAAACCAAACCATTACCTGAATGTACAGAACGGCACTAACGCAGCACAGCCCCAAAATGGCAACAATTACACAAGACACTAAGAGGATTCCTTTGTTGTATCCGTGAAATAAAGCCAAAGGGAAAAAAATGAGAAAGGACAGCAGTGCGGTTAGATTCAAGAAGGAAATAACCATAATAATCATCACACTTAGAAAAGCAGTGATTGTGGAGCAAAACACAGATCAGCTTTTAGTTAGCCTCTGGAGGCTTCATTCATACAACTATACAGGCAGGCACAAACAGTACGTCCCACACCACAGTTAAAATCTAACAAAGTAGTAATCAGTCAGAAACGAACACAACCAGGAGCAAAGCAGAACACGAAATAGGGCTTAAATGACAGTGTCGCTTTGTTCCACCATTATGAGTATAATACATTTTAGTTGAAAATCATCATACAAATAATTATTTATTTACATACACTATGAATTATTATTATGAAGAAGAGCCATTTATTGGCACTGAACATTGGAACACATAAATAATAACTGTATTTCTGTTTGCCTTTTAGGTTTTGTAAAAAAAAATGTATTGATCTGACATACATAACTTAAATATACATGGCTTTTTACTGAGTTATACAAATAAATTACTGATAATGACAGCCTAGGTACAATTAGAAGTTAAGCACCTGGAGATAAAGGGGGGTTATTTTACAGGTGAATGGAGAAGATTTTCACAAATATACAAAATAATTGCAGTTCGTGCAAATAAGTGCGAGAAGGCGATTAAATAATAATTGCGACAGGCCTAATGAGCATAACAATGAAATATACAGTACCGATGTGTGACATACAGTACAATCAAAATGTATATAAGTAATAATATAATAATAATGTATATTTAAAATATTAGATATACCCCCTCTCCTACATAGTGCACTAAGGAGACAGGGGAGTGTCAGAAAAAACCTGGAAAGCTGACATTGAGGTACTTGGAGATATATCATTCAGCCCCTACTTTTTACCATCACAAAGCTCACTAACATAGGCCCTGTTCAGACCTGGCATTATCAGTAGTCCTGAGAGATCTAAACACATGAGGACAGCTCTAATGCCAGCTGTGGACACACTCAGGACACATTCTGAGCTGGGACAGATTGAAGGACTGCCTACTCATCTGATGTTGTTTGTGTAAGTGAAGCTCAACACGCAAAGTTGCCATATTCAAGTGTTTTCAAGATGTCTGAAAATTTCAGAAAGCCCACGAAGATATATTACAAGTGCTTTATACACACACACATATATGTGTACTCCAGTGCTTTTTTTATACTACGTTGCTTTTTTCTTTGTGAGAAGAATCCACAGGAATATCCACAGTTCAGGTAACCCAGTAAAAATGTATATGTTTTAAGCGCTCGAAAATGAAATCATCTCTAAAGTGTATATCGTACAAGTTGTCAGTCAGTTCCATATTGAAGAAAAATCTCAACGCTAGTCTGTTCAACTTGAAATAAAAGCTTCTGCTATGTTTTAGGCTATGCATGGTCTTTATTTGCATATCAGGTGTAGAAGTCAGATCTGATTGCAACATTTGGAGGTGTGAACAGATGGGCGTAAAGCACATTTGAGCCCAGATATCTCAGGACAGATGTTAATGCAAGGTGTGAACAAGGCCATAATGCACAGACCAAAGCCAAACCAAAAGGACAATACAGTGTAAACCAAGCCAGTGCCGAAGAGAGGACAGGGTTTTGAAAGCTTTAACAGACACCAGTTAGCTTGAACCTCGAATATGCTGTGTCTCTGTCCCAAAGCGAGTGAGGTTTGTCCAACCAAACCTGGTCCAGTCCTGACCTACCCTGGATGGGACTGCAGGCTGCTGTCTGTCCTGTGTTGAGGGCTGAATGAGGGTCATCCTCCATCAACCTGTACAGTGTGTCCCCGGAGTCTTTCCCTTCTGCAAAACTGCCATCCTGCTGCCCACAGCCACGCACAATGACCATGTACTTCTTCTGCAACAACGCCTGGCCAGTATTACAAGCCTCATCCCTGGCTAGTACACACAAGGCCACAGTCAAAAGTCAATAGAGCTGTTAAACTTTTAGGGCACTTTAAGCTTGTATAAGGACTTTCCAGATTGTTATAGTGAGGTAAACACAGAAAGCTCCTTTTAGTGTGGGTGGGGTTTTCATTTCTTAATTTGACTCGATATCATTGTAAATGAGAGTTACCCCTCAGTGATTTCTCGAGTATAAATAAAGGTTGATTTATTGATTGATATATATATGTTATTGTTAACGAAAACTAAATAAATAACGAAAACTAGGTGTGAAAAAACATATTTATTGACTGAAATGAAAACTAAAATCAGGGTTTACAAAGAACAGTACTTGAAATTGTATTTTGGATTTACAAACCTAAATAAAATAACCTAAAATTACAGAGAAAATGTATTTATTTTATTTATTTCATACATAAGTCTTTTATTGTTGTTTTTTGTGGATGGTTGTTCATCTGTTCTAAGTGAACGTGTTTTTTTTTAAGAATGGTAGAATGGTATGATGTTTTGTTTTGAATTTTTATTATACAATACTTTATTTATTTATACTTTATTTATTATACAATATTTTTTCTTTTTAAATTTACCCTAAATCCCCCATAAAAGACTAAAACTAACACTTCCATAAATTAAAAACTCAACTAAACTAATAAACCTGCTTTAAAAACAAATTCAAACTAAACTGAAATTGAAAACAAAAAGTCAAAATGAAATAAAAATTCATGAGAAGTGCAAACCTATTATAACCTTGGTCTAAATCCTTACTTACCCATGCCCTTCTCTCTCTGCAGCCAGTCAACCAGTTGATCGCCTGAGAAACTCTTTCTGTATAAAGTCAGTCCTCTCCTATGACTGCCAATCACACTGCCATGTTTGAGGTCCTCTACCAGCTCCGCCAACTCATCCCTCTCACAGTTAAACTCTGTGAGGGCAGGAATATGCCAAGCCAAAATGTACAAGCACACAGACAACAACACATTTTCACAGGCACTTCAGAGAAATCATATGTGCATGAACACAGTTGAGGATTTTATTTTCACCATTTTAACATGTTTAAGGGATGTAAAACACAATATTATGTTCAAAATATTACTGTTTGTTTGTTTTAATTCTCAATCAAATATTACACCTAACCATTGACATTACTGTCTAGTAAACCTGCCTTGCTGTTGCTAAAACTGATGTTGTAATATAGTAACAATCAATTAGAATCCGGTACTTATATTAATTAAATGATTGAATTTCTAGCTGTTTGTGCTCCCTTGGATAGACTTTATTTACACAGGTGGGAGCTTAATAATCAGACACAATGAGGTACTGTGTGTGTGTGAGGAGCCCTGGTGCTGCTGGGCTTATCCAGCTCAAGTTTCCTGTATCGACTGTCTGTCCTGGCATTAGTGACAGGAGATGAACACACATACACACACACACACACATTTGCTGTTACCCAAACCAATTTTCCAACTATGCCAACACTATTTCATTACTCTTCTTATATCAGCTTCAAACAAAGATGACTATGCAACTCCAGCCCCACCCACTCTGGGTTTATCACTGCTCTGCTGGGAAGGAAAGTAGTGGCAAACTGTGGATGGCACAGTTATCAGAGCCCACACCTCACAATAATGAAGGTCTTCCCCTCAGTTTGACTGAATTCACCATTTGACCACACACCGCACACAGTTCAGAGGAGACAACCTGAAATAATCTGCACCAGTGACAGAAAACACTGCAAAATAATGTCTAAGCAAACTATGAACAGCAATGGGTTTCACTGTCGAAGCAAGGTCTTTACCTGTGATAAAATTGCTGTTTTGCGCATGTTAAAGCAACAACGTAATCTGGAAAAAGCCACATTTCTGTACTTTACATAGGATCGGTAAATCTCTCACCTCCATCAGCCTCCCCAGCTGTGTCCTCTGACTGGTTCTCCATCGGTAACGGTGGTGCATCAGCTGCGAGAGGCTCTTCCTTGACCAAACTCACCAACCTCTGAAGCTCCGTAGGAGCCTGTGGAGTTATAGATAGAGATATAGTATAGTGATTCATGAAGTTACTTTGACCCCCTTCACTCTGGTTAAAGCATCACTGGCATGACCAGTCATTTAAATAATGAGTTGGAAGAAGATCAACTAATAACAAAAAGGTGCACTCAAATATTGTGAGACACTTGCAGGGTTTTCCCTTCCATTATAAGGCTTAGACAAAGCACTCAAGTCATTTTGGACACCACCACCACCCAAGTCAAATTAATGTAAAATCATGTTGAGATCATCAAAAGTAACTAAATGACTTTTCCAGATCTCATGGATGCATTTGGTCCCAGTTGACTTATTTTGAAACTTTTGTTTTTAAGCTTTTTGGACGCTGTTTATTTATTATCTGTTCTAGCTTTACCAAATTTTTGTACTCATACATGATAATAATAATGGTCCTAAATCAAGTGAAATTACATATTGACTAATTGAAATACTAATGCTAATGCTAATTGAAAAACTTTTTTTTCTTTCCTTTTCCACAAACAAATAAATGCTGGAACCCAGACAGCACCTTAGCTCTCTGAAAACCTAGGGGAAAACACTGACTTGTAAGTGACTTAGTCCATCTGTGCTGCACCATCTTTTGACATGATTATTGTACATGCACATTTCTAATGTTGTACAAAAGACAACGCAAGCAAAATGCTGCAGCACATGACAGGAGCAAAGAAAAAAGTCCTTCTCACCATTTTCTGCAGGTCGTCATTACCCCCAACATGAATGCTATTAAAGAAGATTTGAGGGACTGTGCTGCGTCCTGTCAGCTCCTTCACCCTGGCTCTTAACTCAGGATGCCTTCCCATATCCACGTCACATACTGGTACACCCAAATGCCCCAGGGTGGCCTTGGCCTGCACACAGTGAGGGCAGCCCTGGATGGAGTATACAGTCACCCGTCCCAGAGCACTGTTCTCGAATTCCTCCATCTACACATTAAAGAAGAGGGCCAAGACTGGCTGAGTTACAGTTCTAAAAATGTAATGCATAATGGATACGCTAACTTTAGACATTTTTTTTAATTTGATCTGTTGCACTTTGCTGGTTGTGTGTAAATGTTTTAGTGTAGAATATAGCGTGTAGACCAATGCTTTATTGTGTAAATGTAATCTCTATGCACATTATCATCAGTCATATAATCTAAACTAGGGCTGGGCAACATGACCAAAAATGTTATCAGGACAGAGATGTTGGTATAGATATAGACAAAAACTACGTAAAAGACTTAACAATACGTATCAAGACAAAAACACACCTGCAGACTCTGATTTTATTCCTATTTCCTTTATTCTGATTTACTGATAACATTTAATCAAAATACAGAAAATGAGCGCAATCTGAGTTCTTATTCAACAAGATGAAAACAACGTAAGAAGATGGTTATTCATGGTTTTAAATTCTTCTATATGGTCAGAACATGACTAACACTTTGCCAGAGCAGTATACAAATTATTCAGAACAATATTCTGATGATGAAGAAAAAAAACTTTATTTCATCATCAGCTCAGTGAAAAGTTTTAAGTTTTGTTTCACTTGACAATGTAAATAAAATAAACCAAAATAATAAAGACAAAAAAAATTATATCACGATAATCATAGCTGTTGATCTCCAAGGAAAATCGTCATGAAATAATATAATAATGATATCAGAACATGATACAACATTGTATCATAATAATTATCTTTATTGTTGTATTACCCAGCCCTAACCTAAACCAGGAAACAGAAATACTTTGAGTCTTATCTCTCTTCTGGAAAGGTTCTGAGGAAACAATCAGCATATTTTGAGAAACCTTTGCCACTTCCTGATTTTGTATGAAGTTAACCAATGCCAGTTCCTCACTTACAATGACACAACTTTGGGACAAGTGTAAGAATTACGTTATTTTCCACTGACTTATCACTGGCACCGTTTGTAAACAGTCTAAAGTCAAACGTTTCGTCCTTGTAGTTTTTCCATTTTTAGTTGTCCTACAACATTCCCTTGCAGGTTTCTCATAGTTTAATAATAACAATAACAATAACCTATCCCAGCTGATGACAGGAGAGGACTGTAACTAGTTGACAAGAAACTAGCTAGTTGTGCAACTTAGAAAATTAAAAACCGATGACAGGTTACATAAAATGTCAAAGAATGGAACCTTTCTGTTACAAAAGCAGTAGCTATATATACCTTTCAGAAGGGGTATAGCAAGGCTATACTGCATTTCTCCATGATATAGAGTTTGGAAAGCTACTAACGCTAGTTTATTTAAATTACGTTAACTATTTAAGTACAATAACCGACAAAAATAGCACGACGATCAAATACTTAACGCTAGACAACCTCTTAGTGGCACATAAATAAAAATTATACAATTTAACGCTAACGTTAGATGCAACGTATTCAATAACCTCTTATTCAAAATAAGCTAAGTAATTGCATTTACAGGCTAATGTGTATAATAACAACGTTAACCTCACGTTACCTTCGAGCGTTTGACTCCCTCGCTTGACGAATTGGTTGAGTTGTCCTTTTATTTAAAACATATTAATTAGTAAATATGTTAAAATTTGACGCCAGCTAAAAGGTCGCTTGTCTTGCGTCGTAAATAATCTGCCTGTACATCGTCACTGCGGCGCAGGCTAACCGTAACCACAGCTGCTGGAGTTAGCTACCGTACCGTGTCACTTGATGCCTTTAGTGTTCCTCGTAAACGTGGCTTCGGTCACTGTTGACATGAAATTATACTACGTATTACAAATTATAACTCGAGCTCATCTTTTAATTCACACTCCTGTTATAAATTCTAGTCTGACAGTTGTTCTAGGCGACATTTGTCCCATGCAAACTTGTATTAATGCCGCACACATGTCCTTATTACTTTATAAAATGTGCTGTTATGCTGTTTGTGGTCATGGTTGTAGAGTTTATTCAGTCCTGATGCTCTCTGCCCCAGTACTCTACTTAGCAGCCCTTAAAAATAATAAACCCCGTATGTGAGCATAATTAAGTAATCACATGAGAGTAAAAATTTGGGTTTGTAGCTTGCATTTGAGCGAGACAACTGAAGGCAGCACAAGCCTTTGAAGTACCGTATTGCTAATATATAGCGGAACTCTTTCGACGGAGACTTTTGTTCCTATACGGGCAACATTCTGGAGGGACACTAAATGGCCGGAGGGGATCTTGTGTTTATATTGATTGGTGGTGTTGAAGATGTCAGGGCTTTCAGCGACCGAGCGTGTTGGATGTTCAAAGATACTGAACTCAATGACAAAAGATGACTTATTCTCACTAAGTGACACGGTCACGAATAAGATGATTGTAGTGGAACATATCACAGGTATGCTTTCCGTATATATCAGATAGTCGAGTAACGCTAAGTTAGCTAGTATACCTTAACTTACATTCCATTTTCTTAGATTTACTGTGTTCCAAACACAACGGTGACTTTCGCTATAGATACAAAAAACGTCTTTAAACCTTCATCTTGTCCCATCAAGACAGAACTGCGTTGAAAAGGGGCAAACATATCAGTGTTATCTGTAATGCATTAGCTAGATTAGCGTTTCCTCTTAATAGTACAGCCTCTTTCGACATCAGCTGAAACTGCTGTTGTTTCATTTCTGTCCATTATTCACATGTTCAGATATGTCTTGTATATTTGTCTGTCATTACAGAGGCTATGGAAACGATTATGTCTTTCACTAAAAATGCGGAAGAGCTTCTGAAGAGGAAAAAAGTTAATCGTGATATTATATTTAAATACCTGGCTAAAGAGGGCGTGGCGATGCCTCCTAACAGCGAGAAACATCAGCTCATAAAAAGGACGCTGGAACTGTGGTTATCTGGCAAGGTAGGTCACATCTTCCAGCCCCACCATTAAGTGTTTTATCATGTTGAGAGGTAAGACTATTACAGCTCGTTCTTTAATCCACAAAAGGGTCAACCAGTTAGAAATAGCCAATTATAGTTCTAAAATGGCTTAAGTATAGAAGAAATATGATGAAAAGGGTTTTAAAGCCAAGACATTGGCAATGAGAACCTGAAACTCGTTCTTTAATCCACAAAAGGATCAACCAGATAGAAATAGCCAATTATAGTTCTAAAATAGCTTAAGTATAGAAGGGTTTTAAAGCCAAAGCTCTCTAGTCTCTTAAATAATTTATAGTTTTGACTGATGGATAGTGTATTAGCAGTAGGAAGCATGTGTTACTGAGTTTTTAAAATGTACTTAAATCACTGTTTGGCAGTCCTAAAGGATGCAGCAGTAACGTCTCCTTCCTTTTAAGGTGATGGTTAATGAACGACTTAAGGAAAAGAGTGAAAAGAACAGACCAACACAGCCCACGGAGACGGCATTAGATTCTACAGACATGAAATCTGAGGCGGGCTTTGATCCTCAGGTCCTCGGCCAGCAGTTCTGCCAGTGGTTTTTCCACCTTTTGAATAGCCAGAACCCTTCATTGGACCAGCAGCCTCAGGACTGGGGACCACAGCACTTTTGGCCAGATGTGAAGCTACGCCTCTTCTCCAGGTAATAATACCATTACAAACTGGAATAGAAACAAAAAAAAAGCTATATATCCTTTCACTGTTGAGAGTTGGTTAGGCAATAAAATACTATATAATGTGTAACTGTAGAAATATGTCTATCAATACAAATTTGGCTTTGTAGGATCTCACGAATCCAGCTGCCTGACAAGGTAACATGATTTGCTGCAGCAGGACTGATTAGTGTGTTACAACCAGTAAAATCTAAAAATATTGGTCTCATTTGTATTGACATTGGACTTACATGATTACCAAACATTTTCACACAGTTATTATTCTCATTTGGAACCTTTCTTAGAGTTGTTTGTGTCTCAAGTGTTGGTTCTTATGAGGCAGTTGTTTTGTTACTGTGGAAATTCATACATATAAAAGAAGAAAATAATCAAACACGATTAAGTACTCTTAATTAGTACAATTAATTTCTATACTGCAGCATAAATTGTGATGACAGAGCTGTATCTCTTGTTCTCAGAGCTGGCAAAGAACAGATGGAGGAATTTCTTGGTGCTGAACTAGTTAGTCTTCGACTTTTGGCCTTGACTAAGGAAGAGCGCCTCCTGCTTAGTCCCAACCTGGAACCCCATGGTCTCAGGGCCCTGTCTTCCCCCCACGGCCTAGTTCTGGTGGCTGTTGCTGGGACCATCCACAGGGATGCAGCCTGTCTGGGAATATTTGAGCAAATATTTGGCCTTATTTGCTCCCCACTGGAGAACAACAGCTGGAAAATAAAGTATATCAACATGAAGATCAGAGGACAGGATGCTCTGGGTGGAACAGAGGTGACAGCGCCTGCCTTAAACTACAATTCCAGTGAACTTCAGCTTCTCTGCAGCTGATGCTGATTTTTTTTTTTTTTTAACAGAAACAGTTTTATTGAGCAACTTAACTAACTTAACTCTTTTGTCTTTGTTCTTCTCTTGTTCTAAAACACAATCCTTCAGGAGTTCAGTTCAGAGTTCTGATCTAGCAACTCTTCTGTCACAAAGTTGCACGTATAATAGGGGTTTCAGGATCTACAGGTAGTGGGATATTTTTACATCTAAGACTACGTTCATGCCGCATGCCTTCGTACTCAATTCAGATTTATTCATCAGATACCCTTTTTGTGTTATTCACTATTTTTAAATGTGGCCAAGTATAATTTTCCAGTGTGAAGTGGCCATTATTCTGAACCCGCAAAAGAACAGTAACAAAGACATCACATGTTGCACACTATCACTTTTTAAGTTTCATTCACAAGGAGATCATAATGAGGATGAGGAGAAAGGGCCACATTTTTACGTATGGCTTTTTGTGATGCAATCGCTACTACTTCTGTATGGAGGAGTGCTGGGATCATGATATAAATGGCTTTAACTGAAGCAGATGTCTCCTAAAATTTCAAGATGTCAAGGGTTAACTAAATTGAAGAATTGTGACTAGTGTCTGTCTAGACTGATGTAAAAGTTGTTGATACTTTGATACATTTCATGATCACACTGTTATAGAGAAAAACAGCGAAAAAAAAAAATGCTTTGAGCCACTTTTGCCACTAGTCTGAACAAGTCTACCTGGTACATATTTAATATAGAATTAAAAACATGACAACATTTGGGAACATTTTTCTTTGTTAAAACAGTTAAGGTTTTGTTGTGAAAGCATTTAGCTTTAAATATACAGTGTACATTTATGTAAAGTACATTGTGCTTTGGTGACCTGTGCCTTTATATAAGATAAAACATAAATATGTTCTTGTAAATATGTAACATATAAACATTATATTAGATATGCACATTTTTCTGCGGTAATGACTGAAAGATCATTACTTGGATGCAGAGGATGTATTGTGCTCTCATATGACAAAGCAAAGTCAATAAATTTGTTTTATCATAATCTGCGACTGTTCTGAGTTGATTTGGGCCGAGCAGAGGAATATGTTGAGAGAAATGACAGATAGAGCCTTAACCGAAACAGAGCAGATCAAAGGTGCCAAGTATAGCACACGCCTCTGCCAAGGGCCTGAATGTTTTGTTCGTTATTTGTTGGTTTGTCTTTCAGCAGGATTAGACAAGAACTCCTGCACTGATTTTGATCAGACTTGGTGGAAGGGTAGGGCATGGGCCTAAGGGTGAGGTACGTGGAAGTGTGCATACCGGTCC